>SJYX01023541.1:166827-182144 GCA_006410675.1 Oreotragus oreotragus | reverse complement strand
GGGGCGGGCCGGGGGCGGGGGGCCCGGCCATATGGATGTGATTTCTCCGCTCGGAGGCAGACGGGCAGCTCCGCAGCTCTCGGCGCCCGCCCGCCGCCCGCCAGGCCCCCGGCTGCCTCCCTTCCTCCCTCCCTCTCTCTCTCTCTCCTTTGCGCTCGCTCGCTAGCCCTCCGCGCATGGGCCCCGCGCCGGGCCCCGGGGCCTCGGGCCGCCGGGCCTCCGGGGTCCCCTAGGCCGTGGCGTGGGCGGGGCAGCCCGGCCTGACGCAGCTCTGTACCCCACCACCACCACCACCACCAGGGCCGGCGGCGGCGGCTGCCCCGAGGGACGGGGCCCTAGGCGGTGGCGATGGGGGCCGCCCGGATCGCGCCCGGCCTGGCGCTCTTGCTCTGCTGCCCGGTGCTCAGCTCCGCATACGCGCTGGTAAGTCACCCGCTTACACTCCCGGACAGGTTTCGAGCTTGCTCTGGGTTCCCTGGAGGAGGGATGTGTGTCTAGGGCTCAGAGTCTTGAGTTTTCCCCAATAATCTGAACTTTGGGTGGGGGTCCCCTCCAGCCCGGGATCCTTGGTGCCTGCTGTCTCTGGGATGTCTGGACTCTGGGGTGCAGATGCCTATAAGGTTTCCTTATTTCTGAAGCCTGGGGTTGGGGTCCCAGGTCTGGAAATCTGTGTTTGGGGTTCTCCTGTCTTCTGCTTCTGAGAGCATCTCTGCTCTCTGTCTCCCTTGAAAATGACAGTGTGATCTAGCAGAAGACTGGGCTTTGGCCCTGAGGTAGGATCCCACAGACTTTGCTCTGGGGGCCTGTGTTTTCTGCAAGTTTTGTTTGCAATCTGGGACACAGGCCTGTTGGTCTGAGGTCAGGGGGTAGGGTTCAGGGACCCCCTCCAGTTTGCACTATTGCACACACACACACGCGCATGCTTGCACTCATGTCCAGCTTCACCCAGATTGGAAGATGTCTGCCCAGGGAGGCGGGTATGGTGTGGTATATGGAGGAGGGATGGAGGTCCCCTGAAGGAGACTGACCTCCCAAAACACTCCCACAAGAGAAACTTGATCGAGTGCGTGAGGGAACCCACGTCGTACCCTCCTGAGAGCAGAGGCCAACGGGGACCAGGGGGAGAAGAAGCGACAGAATAGGAGATGAGGTTAGACAGAGAGAAGAGAGAGACAGAGGATGGGAGTGAGAGCTCCCCAGGGCAGGAGGAGTAGACAGACCAAGAATAGCAAAGAAAAACAGGAAAAGACTGGCAGGGGTTGAGGGCTGAAGGCATGAAGCATGCGTACCCTCCTCATTCTGGGCCAGGTCTGGGATCATTTCCTGGGGCATCAGTTGGATCCCACAGCAGCCCTGTCTCGGGGGACCAGCCATTGCTGAGGAGACTGTCCACCTGTGCGTCTGACTTCAAGGCCCCAGTTGCTCCCCCTCACCTCCCAGGTGCGGGTATTTGCCTTCTAGAGAGACAGGCAGGTGGCCCCCTCCTGCCCGGCTCCCTGTCCAGAGGGAGCCCCAGGTGGGAAGGCGGGAGCTCTTAGATTCCTCCAGTTTTGCCAAAGCCTGTGTAACCTTGTGCTGTCCTTGTCCCCACCTCAGTTTCCCTATCTGTAAAAAGACACCAAGAAAGAAACATTTGCCTAAGAATTCCCTGATCTGCAGCTCTCTTCTTCTCTGTTGGCTCTAGCACATCCCATTCACTGTTGTCCATGCCCACACAGCATGGCACCCCAAGGCCAAAGACATCGTCGCATACAAGGATTTGTCGATGAGGAAACCGAGGTTCAGAGGTGATCAGCACCCTGTGCAGGCGTGCTGCAAAACCCTGGTGAGCGCCAGGGTCCAGAGCTATTTCCCAGCCTCCCCTCGGGCCAGGGTCACCTTTCCCAGGGCCCCTTCCAAGGTGGTGAGCATAGCCACTGTGCAGAGCCAGCCAGCGTGGTCTGTGGACATGCATGTGTGCAAGCGACTGTTGAGGAATAGACGGGGTTCATGGGCATGGGTGACCTATGAGTATATCTGTGTCTCCGAGAGGGGTACAGTGGGACTCGGAGTGTGGTATTCACTGGGTCTGTGTGAGTGTCTGAGTCCTTGTGCGAGTTCACGTGTGTCTGAGGCTGTGGGTCTGCACGTGACTTGCAGGAGCATGGTTGTGCATACGTATGTGTTGTGTATTTGTGATCACACTTGCACCCAAGTCTGTTTTTTTTTCTTGTTTTTATTTAATAAATGCTTCTGTACTGCTGTCTACTTACCAAACACTGTTCTAAGCACTTTACAATATTAGCTGGTTCAATCTTTGCAACAACCGTCTGAGAAAAGGTTCTGTTTTTGTCTCCTTTAACTGACCTTCACACAACCAATAACGACCATTATCTGTTGCGTGTCCACCATGGTCAAGCCCTGTGCCTCTATCAGGGACCCATGGGGACCCACACTGTTTTCCAGGGAAGCTGAGGCACATGCAAAGAATTTGCTTGGCTTAGCCCTGGCCCATGGCTGAGGGTAGGGAAAGAGAAAGGATGCCAGGGCTGGGTCTGCCCTGGGACCTTATTGGAACATCTGTGGCTGACACACAGGACATGAGTACATTGAACCTCCCCTGGCTCTGGGGATAGAGGATATGGCTTGAGGGTTCCCCCAACAGCCTGTGGGGCCCCTGGGCTCAGCTGGAGCCAGCAAAGAAACTCAGTCTGCCTACATCCTCTCCTACACCCAGTGGATATCGCTTCATCCTCAGTAGATAGCGTCCCATCACAAACCGACATACTGCCCACCCAATTGGCCCCAGTCCAGGGACCTCACAGTTGCAGGACCAAGAGGTCTCCCAGTGGGAGGACACTGGCTGTGGCCAGACTCAGCTCGTCCCTCTTGTGCCTTCCATCTTTTCTGTGCCAGAGAAGAGTAGCTGTAAGGTTGAGGGTTGGGTGGGGTGACGTTTGGAGGAAGAGATGGGCTGGCAGATTTTGAGTGGGGGAGCTGGGAAAGGAGTGGTCTTGTCCTTGGGGATGCCTCATCCTAAGGACACCCTCGGCATGCACATTGTGAAGGAGAAACTGCAGTGGGAGCGGCCGAAGGTCGGCATTGTGGGGTTGGGAGGGGCAGGCCTAGAGTGTAGAGATATGACCTCAGGGTCAGACTCAGGAGAGGCCACAGTGGGTGGGACTCCACGGAAGCACTCCCAGCATGCTCCAAGTTCAGCTAGCCAAAGGGGCTCATTTTTACAGACGGGGACTGTGTATTGAACAGTGGCTATCCCCGGATTCTGAGCTAGAAACCATCAAAAGTCTTTTCTCATTCCATCTGTTCATCCACCCATTTTATGGGAAAGGGCCCTGAGGGTCACACAGTGAGTCTGTGCCCCAGGTTGGATTTCAACTCAGGTCTTCAGACACCTGCACTGAGCTTCTTCCTCCAAAGTAGGGTGAGGGCTTCTGCTGGCAGGAGACCCCTATATCTCCCTCTGGTTTCCTTTTTCCTCCTTTTCTTTCTTCTTTCTTTCTAGTAGAATCCATTGGCTATTTTACTTTTATTTTCTTATTTTAATTTCAGAACTATACTTGAATATGTTCTTTCTTATAGAAGATTCAAGTAATAGAGATTAAAGAGATGTTAACCTTGATTCCTCCCAAACCCCATTCTCCGTTTTAGAGAAAAAGCTTTTTTCTTTTAAAACAGTCTGGGTGGGAGATATTCTCCTAGAGCTTTTTCTCCAAAAAAAGCTTTGGTGTCCATACAAAGTAGATAGTTTTAGTCTGTCATTTTCTGTTTGTTTTTTAATAAATGATGGCAGTTTGTAGATAAGGGCTCTGCCATATGCATTTTTCTACTTAAAGGTGTATCTTGGAGACCTTCATGTCAGTAAATATAAATCTGTCTTTTTTAATGCTGTGTAGTATTTCCAAAGCCTGAGATTCATTAGCAGTCCCTCGAAATGTACATTTAGATAGTGTCTGCATAATTTTCAAGTGTGTGTGTGTGAGAGAGAGATTTCAGATGGCGGCAGGGAAGCCCCTTGAAATGCCCTCCTGTGTCCTTGTGCAACCATTTCCCTGTAGGATATTTCTAGATCCTGTCATTGCTGGGTCTGAGAACATGCATATTTTTTTTTACTTCAAGAGACATGGCCAAAATGGCCCTCTAAAACACCCGTGCGGGTTTATACTCCGGCCCTAGGAGTGACCAACAGGCCTCTAATGCATACTCTCTGTTTCAAGGGATGGTCTGAAGATTCTTTTCCTCACGTTTGCCTGGTGTCTCTTGTCATTTTAATGAGAATGACATGAGAAATAGTGTCTCTTGTCACGTTAATTTGCTAATGACCAGTGAGCCTCTGGACTTGTATGTTGGTTTATGGTCCATCTTCTAAGAGCTTGCTCAGAGCCATTACCCCTCTTTCTATGGGTTATTTGTCTTTTTTTGGTATTGATTTGTTGAAGCTTTTTATATCACCTGCCCTTAAACACCCCCACCCCTCCACCCGCAGCTCTGGGAGCGCCTGTGGACAGAGAAGGAGGAGGGGGCTGAACCCTCCCGGGAATTTGGGTTTTCTTCGGAATGTTTTAATGAGGCGTCAAGAGGCCTCCCCCAGATTCCTGTTGTGGGCCTTCTGGGGACACTCCCTGGTCTGGCCACCACATCAGGAAGGCAGCTCTTTTAGAAAATCCCCAGGAAAAAGAAAGGGTGGGGTGGGGGGTTTGCAGATGCCAGAAATTGTCTGCAAAATACAGTGCGACTGAGAGAGGGTGCAGAGTTTTGCTCGTATTTTCAGAGACATCAGAAACCCCCAAACCTTTCAGAACCCCCAGCTCTGGAACCTGCCTTGTGCAGAGGTAAGACTTGGAAGGATTCTGTCTTGCTGACCACCTTATGGTTAGGCTAGTTCATACCATCCTTTTGGGCCTCGCTCCCCCAGGCCAGGTAGAGGCTGCTTGTGAAGATCCACCGGGTCCTAGCAGCCAACTCTGCCACCCCAGGCTCCATCCCACTGCCTGCCTTGAAGGCGTCCACGTTGGCCAGGATGAGAGGCGTCATGGTGCCTCCCCCCAGCCCCTCCCAGCCCCGAACACAGGCAGCCTGTTCAGGAAGGCCGGGGAGGGGGAGGAAAAGTCAGCACTTGTCAGCGGTGGCGTGGCGGGGCAGGAGTGTCCCCGGCAGGGGCCCGTCCCCGCCTGCTCCGGCCAGCCAGACAGACGGAGGGCAGCAAGGGGCAGGGAGCAATCCCCAGCCAGCTGGCACGGGAGACATCGAGGGGTGCCAGCACAGGTCCCAGGAGTGGAACCTGGAGAAGAGGCGCAGGAAGGCCAGGAGGTCACCAGGGGGTCTCCTGTTAGCCAAGGTTTTCTCCTTGTGGCTTTTCTGGAGGTGCGAACTCCCCTTCCTCCTAATGTGTGAGTGAGCAGCTGTCCTCTGCCCAGGCAGAGCTAAGCGGAAGCTGCCATCATCAATAAACAATAAACACCATCACCATATGATCACCTCCACATCTATCTACATCCCCAAATTACCTCTGTGGAAGCTGCTCTAGATGCTCTGCAAAGAGGCTCTTGCTTGACACAGTGAAAGATACAATCCAGAAAGGCTCCGAGGAAAACTGGTATTGAGGCTGACTCTAGCGGATCCATGTGGCGGGGCACCCCCTCCTTTCTTTCCCATCCTCTGGAGTTGCTGCTGCTTTGGTTCAAGCAGACCTTGGCTCCGTTCCTGGCCCTCTTCTTTCTAACTGTGCTCTCAGCCTCAGTGGCGGCGTTTGTAAGACGGAGATGTGATGCAATGTGGAGGAGAGGTGGTTAAAGCTCCAGGGGCAGTGGTGGGTGCCAGCCTGCAGAGGGGCTGTCATCGCGTGGGAGACACTGGCCACACCCAGTGATGAACAGCAGGTAGATCTGCTCCCTCTGGAGGTGATCAAGAAGCCAGCAGCTGCCTGCCCCCCCAGGGGACCAGGCTGACCCTAGGCAGAGAGATGGATGAGATAACCCAAAAGGTCATCCTGAAGCAGATACCATCAGTATCAGGAGCCTCTCTCCCAGAGACAGGGGTGTCAGCAGCTGAAGAAGGATCCCTTGTATTTCCTCCTTCATTTTGCCTGGAGGAGGAGGATTGTAGGCATGTCTGGGATCACAGACAGCAAATGTGTGGAATTTGGCAGTTAAGAGACGGACCGAGAGGAGCAGCCCTCATTTGGTCAGGGGCATGAAGCTGGCTCTCCACCACTCTGCACCATTACACCATTGCCATCACCAGCCTCCACATCGACCCGCTCACTTGTCTGCCACCATCTGTCTGTCCAGCCCTATTGCCACCATCCCTGCCTCCCCAGCTCCAGTACCATCCTCTGTGAGGTCACCGCGGAGCCGAGTTAGAAGGAGCTGTTTGCCCCCACCCCTCGGCGGGAGGGGTACTGAGCAGATGGCTTTTCTCTCCCTGTGAGCTTCTGAACTCAGGAAATGAGAAACACATCCGGGCTTCTTGACCACACATTACTCTCTCCCTGAGACAGCAGCTTCTATGTTTGTAAATAACATACTGGCTTTCAGCCCCACTCTGCACCCTGCCTGGAGGCCCATAGATACCAACTCTGGGCTCCCAGGCCACCTCTCTCCCTGCCTGTTCACAAACTGCAGATCACGCACATGTGTGCGTGAAGGTTCCATGTGGGAGCGTTGAACGTGGGGAGAGTGCTGCAGCCAAGCTCTACAGTGGTCAGGTCAGGGGAAGTCAGCTCTAACCTAAGACCTTAGGAGAGGGGTGGGAGGAAGGGGGATTCGGGACACCCGTCACCAGGGCTCAGTGACCCTATCAGTGGTGCGTATGGATTAACTGACCCTTGGCCACGATGCAGCCCCCGGCCCCTCAGTCCTCACCAGTGAGACCCAAGATGCACAGACTCTCTGGATCTAAAATGATGTAAGTCTGACTCCTCCTTACCAGGAGCCAGGCCGAGGAGACCTGAACTCTACAGGGGGAAGGGGGCTGGCTGAGGACAGCGCAGCGGAGGCCGTGGCCAGGACAGGAGGAGAATCAGAGCCATCAGCATTTTCTGCTTCTGTCCCAGGAGATACGACCTCCTCACTCAGGGCAGAAGCAGAGGAGGCGGCCCTCCTGCCCCTTAAGCCCAGGTGGGGGGGGTCTGGCAGTGACCTGGAATCTTAGGTCACTCACTTAGGTGAGTCCAGGGTGGATCCAGAAATCCACATCTGGAGTTGCTGGAATGCCTTTCACCCCCAAAGCTTGCCAGGCACACCTCACACCTCACCCTGCAGGCTATCCTGTACTCCCCACTCCCAATCCTCCCTGGAACCCCATCCATCCCCGCCCCGTGCCCCTCACTGTGGCCCCCTGGACTCAGTCATCTACTCAGTCTCCTCTGTCTCTCTGGGTCCCCAGCCTGGGGGCACCCATGGTGTCCCGCAGCACAGGGGACCACAAGAGGACTCAGAAAGCCACGACTTGGTGGTGCTGCTGACCTGGTAGCAATGGTAGCCTACAGCTTTCCATGGGCTCCACCTCCATGAAGTTCCATGAAGGTGGAGCGCTTTTCATGCAGTGCCTGTTATTCACAGCAGCCCTGTTATTTATTTTTTATCCTTGGCAGTGCTGCACAGCATGTGGAACCTTAGTCCCCCAACCAGGGATCGCACCCATGCCCCCTGCAGCGGGAGTGCAGAGTCTTACCCACTGGACCACCAGGGAAGTCCCCCAAACAGCCCTCTTATTGTCCTGACTTTACAGGTGGAAAGCTAAGGCACACGGGTTAAACCACTGTACCAAAGATACAAAGCCAGTTGGTGGTGGAGGCGGGATTCACGCTCCAGTGCTGGTGGCAGAATCTCCTTAGATGAGAGGGTGCAGGTGCAGGGAGACGTGATGGCATCCCAGGCAGGGGTGCTGTGCTCTAAAGCGAGTGGGCATGCACTTGGTGTTGGGCTGCCCTCTGTTCCTTGGGAAAGTGCTTATATGTGTGTGTGCCCATATATATATATATGGCTGCATGAGGTCGTAGTAGTGGCATGCAGGATCTTTTAGTTGTACCCTGTGGGATCTAGTTCCCCAACCGGGGGTCGAACCCAGATCCTCTGCATTGGGAGCAGAGTCTTAGCCATTGGACCACCCGGGAAGTCCTGAAAGTGCTTTCTTGACTGGCGTGAATTCTTGCTGCAGTGGCAGTTCTGCTGTGATTGGGTGACAGACAAATGGGTCATACAGTGTAGGGAGGCCAGAGATGATGCCCCTGACCCTGTGGGTGAAGAAATCTGGGGGCTATCTGATGCCTGAAGCACATACCCTCCCCCTTCCTGGGCATTCCCAGACCCACGGGGAAATGAGAGTTCTGGGCAGAGAATGTGCCTCCTCTTGGCCACAGAGAGAGTGCAGTAGTTAGAGGCTGAGCAGATGCATTGGGCCTGTGAGAGGGTAAGGAGTGAGTTCCTGGTCCTCGCCCAGCTGCACACCTGTCTGTCTGTCAGTCTGCCAAATGGGCAGTTTTCAACCCACAACTGCCTGCCTGTCTCTAGTCCAGGGCACCAGCTGTGACACTCAGTCCCATCAGCGGGCTAGTCTGTCTGTGGAGAGGGCTGGTGTGCCAGGCTTCGGGGGCTGGTGGAAGTCTGTCAGCCACTCGGGAGGTTTCCGTCAGCTGAGGAAAAAAAAAAAAAAGTATGATGAGTATCTGTTCGTCTTGAAAGAGATAAAGGTGGACAGGAAGGGGCTGAGGGAGTAAGCCTAAGATATAGGAAAGATGGCGCTGACAGTGGCCATGCAGCTGGTGGCGAGGATGCTGCTCATGTTGCCTTTGGTGGCTATGCTGCTGGAGGTGGTGGGGACGGTCACAGTGGTCATTGTGCTGGGGGAAAAGGCGCTGGTGGTCATGATGTTCTACCAGTCGTCACGGTGCTGATGGTGGCTATGCCAGTGTTAATAGTGGTTAGTGCTGCTGGTGGTGATGGTGCTGCTGAGGGGTGGCTGAGTTGGTGTTTGTTGGTGGTCAAGGTGATGATGGTGCTAGCTGACAGAGTGCCAGTTGCAATAACGGAAATGGTGGTGAAAGGGTGCTGTCGTGGGGATGGGCTCAGACTCCTCAGCAGCCTGGGTCCCCAGTGCCAGAGGCACAGAGAGAACCTCAGGTTAGTCTGGGAGCTCCCTGGAGTATGGCAGACCGGAGTTGCCTCCCTCAAACCCCAGTTCTCAGGGCCACTTCTGCCCTGGTCTGCTCAGTCATAGCTGGGGGCTGGGGAAATGAGAGAAGCTGTAGGGGCCAGCAGCAAACACGTGAGAATCTCTCCAGCCCTTCCTGGGCACTGGGTCCAGCTGAGATCTCGGGGTCCAAGTCAGAAGCCAGTGATTCGCGCGCATAAGCACGGATACCCACAGGCATGCAGGCTAATGAGCAACCGTTATCACACACTCGCAGACACGCAACACGCGGACCTTTGCCCAGAAACACCTTCACAGACACCTCAGGCTCACGTCCCAAATGTGCACCCTGGAGATCCCCACGTGAGAATTCACAGAGACAGGGGCACACACAAGTGCACACATTGCCAGACGGCGTGTGCGCGGCCACTCAAGGATGTACAGCCACGCACGCGCACGCGCAAAGACGCGCACGCGCCTCCGCTAAGTGAAACCAGCAGAACCCACCTCCGACCGAGCCAATTGGAGACTCCTTGGCTCTAGAAGCCCTTGCTGCTGCCACCAAGAGACTCGGTCAATTAACTTCTCCCTGCAGCGGGCTCCCTGACCGGCCGGGCCGGCCGGCCCGCCTCCTAGCGCGGGTACCCGCCCCTTCCCCGGCCGCCGCCTCCCTCCCCTGCCTCCTCTGGGCTCTCCCGCCCTACAAAGCTCCACGCAGACTGGAGGGACCCGGCCTTGCCGGGGGATGTCTGAATGGATGCAGCTCCGCCCGCTGAAGGTCTAAGAGAACCAGGCTCTGCCCTGTGGAGTTTGAGGGGTCACAGCCCAGCTCTGGGTCTGAGTAGTCTCATGGGACACGTCCCCCAATTCTGGGGCTCTGCAGGGACGCGGCCCTGTCTTGGAAGGTAAAGGTGGGTGGGACCTGAGGGCATGTATTAACCTCTTGTGGTGCCTCATGGCAGTGGCGGGACTGGGGCACACTGAGTTGTTCCCGGGGCAGGATGCTGCCTTTAACCTCTGACTCCCAACCCTAAGTCAGGGAAACAGAGGCTCAGAGTGAGTCCCGCCCCCACTCTCCCCTGCCATGATGTTCCTGTTTCTGTCCTTAAAATACTGCCAGTGAACCTAGCGGGTGGCAGCCAGTACCCAGGGTGTGCAGTGTTGGAAGGAGAGGAAGGAAGGACATCCTGGGCAGAGGGGAGAGCAGGAACCAAGGTCTGTCCACATCATCAGAATACGGGGTCTACAGGGATGGAGGTGCAATGGATGTGGGTGACTCCCACCCACAGCCTGCACGCGAGTGCCCCGCCCAACCCAGACCATTTGCCAGCAGTTTCTCCATCCCCTCCTCCCGGGACCTCAAGGGTGGGAGGGGCCGAGGCACTCGCCATTCACGCCATTCACGGGGAAAGCACTGACTGGGGAGAGGGCCAGGATGGAAATCGGTGACTCCTAAGGTCCCAGGGGCACTAGGACTTGCAAGAATCCAGACCCCCCGTTTGTTTCCCCAGAGTTCGCCACCCCTTACCCACCCCCTCCCTACCCAGGGTCCCCAACAGACGGCAAGATCCGGTGAGCATCCATCCTGGGACATTCCATCCCTTTCCCACGCACCCTTGGGGAACAGACTGGACAGCGACTATCAGAAGCTGCCTTCTATGGGGTTACTATCGGACAAGTGGGGGACAGCCCCCCTTCTTTCCCCTTTTTTCCCCCTGGTAGGTCAGGCCGTTCCCCTCGAAGCAAGGCTGCCTGTCTGTAAAATGGAGCTACATAAGGCGGATTTCCCACATTCTTATGTGTGTGTGTGGGGGGGGTCCCTCAAGGAGGCTGGGATAGTTGTGGCGTCCAGCACTCTGTGGGGACGTACTGCCTGCAATCTGACCTTCTGCTCGGTAGGTGGATGCAGATGACGTCATGACCAAAGAGGAGCAGATCTTCCTGCTGCACCGTGCCCAGGCCCAATGTGAGAAGCAGCTCAAAGAAGTCCTGCAGAGGCCAGGTGGGGGCGGGGCCAGAGGAGGGTCTAGGGGGGCAAGGGCAGGAGACACAGAGGGGCCAGAGGAAGGTGGGAGCCCAGGAGGCAAAGGCAGGTGGCACCAAGGAAGGGCGGGCCCAGGTACAGGGAGCCAGGCCACAGTGGGGACCAAAAGTGGGGTGAGTCAGGTGAGTTGAAAGTCAGCAGGTTCAGAGATGCCCTGAGCCTCCCCTCCCAGGGCTAGGATAGGAGGGCATGAAGGCAGCTACAGTCTGAATCATCTCTAGTGCGTAGATGTGGTGAGGCCCGCCAGGAGCAGGAGCACCGGAGTGGGCCGGGACTGCCTCCTAGAGGAGGAAGCAGTACCCAGTGCCATCCAGAAGCGTGGTCTTTGAAAGAGGCCCCTGGGCACAGAGCAAGGCAGGGTGTCCAGGCTCAGGAGAATGGGGCTGGAAGGGAAGGAGAATAGAGGAATACGGATGGGTATCCATGTCGGTCATGGTCACTGTCCAGTAGAAGGCTCCTGAAGGGGTAAGAACGGTCCCTCCTACCAACACAGCATCTCCAGGGAACCCCGGCCACGGTCAAGCTGGGAGGGGCAGTCACCTGACCTCACAGCTCCCACCCCAGTCTCAAGCTGGTCTCTTCCTTGAGTCCATTTCCTGGAAGTGGAAATGGGGCTTCATGAGCAACCAGCATGGCCTCTGACTTCTATTTGATTAATCCCCTCAACCTGGAAGAGACCCAGACCCCACCTGACTGGTGGGCACTGGCCTCCCTGCACTGGCCCTCAGACCCCTGGGAGAGGGTGGTGACGTACACCCCAGACACAAGCGCACAGTGACATCCCCTGGAGCCCACAGCCCCTGCTCCCATTCACAGGGACTCACGTGGTCTCTGCTGTCAGAGCCCTGCCCACACTGGCCCCACCAGTGGCTCCCTGGTCCCCCACCCCAGTCACATCAGAGGCTGGGGAGGTCTGAACCCAGCCCTCTTTCTGGTTGTGGAAGCCTGGAGGCACCTCCCTCTGCTGTCTCTGTTCAACCATGGAGGCCTTCCCTTCTCACTCCATCACATCTTGCTACCCCCACCCTACTGATGCCCTCAGGTTCAGGTGGGAAAATGGGCACAGCCATTCTGTCTCAGCCCAGGGTGTCTGCAATTTGCATCCCATTGTTGCCACAAAACCCAGCATGGGAGGGCCAGGAGGCTGCAGCTGAAGGTCAGATAAGGAGGAAGACTTTTCAGCGAGGAAGAGAGACCTCAGACTTCTAACAGAGGGAAAGGCTCCAGGGTCCCTTATGGAAGCTGTGAACCCCTTATTCGGGCATCCCCGGGCAGGGGATGGGGTAGGTGGGCTCATCGGCCCTCTCCTGACAACTGCACACTCTTACTCTTATCTTTTATACCAACAACTTCCAGACCTACAGGGGCGCTCTGGCCAGACTTCGTTTTTTTGCTCTCTAACCTCTCTGCTGACATAACCACCACGGTCTGCTTTTGCCATACGCCCCCTGGTGGGCTTTGGCTACAACTGCTGACTCAGACACCTGCCCGCATTCACTGCTCAAACCGCTAGTTGATCCCACACCTGAATGGCGTTCGCTCCCCTTTGAACCCCTTGTTGACAGTCTACATGCCTCCTGATTTCTTCTGTACCTGGCAAGCACTTTGCCGTTTGTAAAGCACGTCTCTACCTGTCGTCAGGCTGGGTGTCAGCAGGGCAGGGGACAACCCTCACTGTGTGGAGGGGGAGTCTCCGAGGCAGGAGGGGACCCTGGGTCTCCTACAGTAGCGGCACTGTTGACAGCCATAACTGCCCTGCTTTCTCCAGCCGACATAATGGAATCAGACAAAGGATGGGCATCCGCGTCCACATCAGGGAAGCCCAAGAAAGAGAAGGCATCTGGGAAGCTCCACCCTGAGTCCGAGGAGGACAAGGAGGTGCCCACTGGCAGCAGGCCCCGAGGTACGCCTGTGCTTCCATGTAACCATCTAAAACCAACTCGGACCCACTTGCCCCACGGCTCTGCCACCTCCATGTGACGTCACGCTCCTCGGCTCTTGGAGGAAGGGAGGTGCTGGGAGGAGATGGAGTGGAGGGGGCAGGCAAGCTGGATGGACTTGGACCCCCAGAGATGGGCAGAGAACACACCTCAGGGGTAGACCCTGGGTTATGGCCCCTCCCATGGAGAGAGATGACAGAGAATCTGGGAAAGAGAGGAGCAGGGAGAGGCTGGGAGAGACATGGAGACATAGAGACAGAAATAGAGAGGCAGGGGGAGACAGAGGGGACCAAGAGGCACCGGGACGGGGACTCAATATGTCAGAGGAGGTGCATCAAGACACATAGTGAGGTGGTAAGGAGAGGGGGGCAGGACAGGAAGGTGGCTGTGAAGGGGTGGGGCCAGACAGGGGGAGGAGGGGGAGGGCAGAAGAGAAGAGAGGGAGGGACACGCGGGCTGTATTGTTCCTGGGGGAGGAAAGGAGAGACAAACGTGGAACCCAGGCTGCAGCCACAGGGCCGGTTTGAACCGGCTGGGTGGGCAGCAGATTCCAGATGGGCCACATCTGGGAGGCTGTGGTCACCCTGTGGCTCCCCAGGGATCAGAGGGAATTGTAGGCCTGGCCAGGAGGGGCTGGGAATATGGTGCCCAGGACAGAGAGCCTTTCACCAAGCCAGGGTGGGTCTAGTCATCAAGGCAACCTTCCAGGGTGGCTGGAGAGTCCTGTGGTTGGAGCCCTGTGGGGGGAGAGAAGGGAGCTGGGGGTGGGAAGTGGAAAATTCAGAGGCTGGAGTCTTTCCAAGGTCACTCAGCATCTCTGCTGTGAGGCTGGAGCCCCAGAGTGGGATGTGTCGCCCTGCCTTGAATCCCACAATTAGCACTTATAGATTTGGGGGATTATATGTCCCTCCATGAGTGGTCACCAGAGTCTGAGAGCAGGTGCTCAGGGCGGGTCTCGGGTAGTGGTGGAAGTGTGTATTAATCGCGATTCCCCGGTGAAGGAACTGATGTGCAAAGAAGGCGGACACCTGCATGAAGTGGGCGGTTCTTCAGGAGTCCAGCTGGCACTGGAGACAAGAGTTCCTGCCTCCAGTCCATGGTTCTTGGCCATGGATCACGCTGGAAGCATTCTCAGCTGAAGGAGAGTTACTCTGGGAACTTGCCCTTCTCCAGGGACACCTGGAAGGTGGGACCAAGAACAGAGAGAAAAGAGGGAGGCCTGGCCAGGGGCTGAGAACTTGAGGAGGGCAGGGCCCTGGGCTGTATGACCTTGGAAAATCACTCGCCTCTCTTGGCCTCTGCTAGCCAATCTAGAAAATGGGGCCATTGCCAACACCCGCAAGGAGGGGCTGTAGTGAATCTACGAGGCCAGGGGGTGCAGGGCGCAGTCGGGAGTAAGGATTCAATACATTCTCTCCAGAATGCTCCAAGCCTGAGTTCTCCAGTCTTGGGGTGCACCCTGTAGGAGCCAGCACAGGTGTGTTTATTCCTCTGGGTCACTAACTGTGGATCTGGACAGGTGTCCTCCACCTTTTTCTGTCTGTCTCTGTGGGCACAGGGCGCCCCTGCCTGCCGGAGTGGGACCACATCCTGTGCTGGCCGCTGGGGGCTCCAGGGGAGGTGGTGGCCATGCCCTGTCCCGACTACATTTATGACTTCAATCACAAAGGTAAGGCAGGCTGGAGTAGGGTGGGGGGCCGCGGGCACCGTCAGGACTTGAAGCTCAGGGGTTCCAGACCTCACTGCCCTGACCCCGCCCTGCGGACCTGCAGGCCATGCCTACCGCCGCTGTGACCGCAATGGCAGCTGGGAGCTGGCGCCTGGGCACAACCGCACGTGGGCCAACTACAGCGAGTGCGTCAAGTTCCTGACCAATGAGACGCGCGAACGGGTGCGAGCCTTTCCCCCCCACACACACACCTGACCCGGATCAGGTTACCCCACCACCACCACCCCCGGTGACCTCTGACCTAGTCCTGACTCCTCCAGCAAACGTACCTGCGCTCTCCGACCCTTAACCTGGTGTTCACCCGAGTCCCAGGGCTCTGACGGTAACTCCCCACCTGCGCAGGAGGTGTTTGACCGCCTGGGCATGATCTACACCGTGGGCTATTCCGTCTCGCTGGCATCTCTCACCGTGGCGGTCCTCATCCTGGCCTACTTTAGGTGGGCGGGGCGAGAGTGGCGCGGGGGCCAGTCGGGGA
>SJYX01023541.1:97302-166587 GCA_006410675.1 Oreotragus oreotragus | reverse complement strand
GCACCCGGCGCACGCTGGGCGCCCCCCACCCACCGTGCTGTCGCGCGCCCTGCAGGAGGCTGCACTGCACACGCAATTACATCCACATGCACCTGTTCCTGTCCTTCATGCTTCGCGCCGTGAGCATCTTCGTCAAGGACGCGGTTCTCTACTCGGGCACCGCCCTCGACGAGGCTGAGCGCCTCACCGAGGAAGAGCTGCGCGCCATCGCCCAGGCACCGCCGCCACCCGCCGCCGCCGCCGGCTACGTGAGTGCCCCGCTCCGGCGGCCCGCGCCCACCCGCCCTGGGCCCCTCGCCACCGCCCGCTTCGCGGGAGCCCCACGCACCCTCACCTGTCTCCTGCGACCACTCGCGCGCTCCGGGCCGCTCACATCCACCCTTTGCATCCTTCCAACCCCTGTTGCCTAGGGCTTTGTGAATCACCCTCCCAGCCCGGCGTGCACTTTCATCAACTCTCCTGCCTCAGCCCAGGCCCCCAGCCACCCCACCTCTTCTCCAATCCTGCGACCACTCGCGCGCTCCGGGCCGCTCACATCCACCCTTTGCATCCTTCCAACCCCTGTTGCCTAGGGCTTTGTGAATCACCCTCCCAGCCCGGCGTGCACTTTCATCAACTCTCCTGCCTCAGCCCAGGCCCCCAGCCACCCCACCTCTTCTCCATGATCCCCGCGTCCCCACCACTGTCCCGAGTGTCCTCCTATCTTTGCGGCACACACTCCTCAGCCCCTGTCCTTAGTACAGCTTGTCCGATCTTGCCAGCATTCCATACCACTGCCTGCCCTCAGTCCCTCCCAGCCCTCCCCAGACGCAGGCCCTGCGCTCTGGCTAACACCAGCTGGTCTCCTAGGTGGGCTGCCGGGTGGCTGTGACCTTCTTCCTTTACTTCCTGGCCACCAACTACTACTGGATTCTGGTGGAGGGGCTGTATCTGCATAGCCTCATCTTCATGGCCTTCTTCTCAGAGAAGAAGTACCTCTGGGGCTTCACAGTCTTCGGCTGGGGTACGCAGGCACGTGGGCAGGGTGGGACCATGGACGGCAGGGTCAGAGTGCCACTGAGGGGAAGGCACCCACACAGCACATCCTGTGCTGGATGTGGGGCAGTAGATGCCCCACAGGCTGACCCCCCAGGCTCAGGGAACAGGGCTTGGCCAGAGGTTCACTTGGGACTGGCTCAGCCTGAGGTTGGGGCTGTCCTGGAGGCAGGTTCACCTGGAGTTGAGGCTTAGGCCAGAATAGGGAAGGGCAGGCAATTCTCAGGTCAAGACTCCACTCAGGATCAGAGTGGACCTTGGGTCAGAGGTCAGCGTGGGGCTGGAGTTGGAAGGCAGCTATGCTTATCACTTTATCACCAGTACTGGAGCTGGGATCCCGAACACGCCCCTCCACCCTGAGTCCCGTTTTTCCACCACTCCCCACGCCGCGTGGAGCTATGCAGGCCTCTGCCACCCCCATGCACAGGGTCCGTGGCCCAGCACTGGAGGCCCTGGCTCTGTAGCATCCTCTGGGCTTCGACAGCCCCTCTGCAGAATGGGTTGCTGGGGCTCTGCCCTCCTCCCCGACGGGCTCCAGGATTGAGTTACCGATAATTGTCCATTATTGTTGGCAGCTCCAGAGCTTGGCCGGGCTCCGGGGCGACTGGCCAGACTGCAGAGGGGCAGGCTGGGTGGGTGGAGCCCTCTCCGTGTTCAGCACCTCAAGGCCCTCAGATCGATAATTCTAGCCTCCTTGCTCCTTGGTGGACACTCTGACCTTGACCTCACTCGTGGCAAGCACAGAGTTGCAGGCTGATGCAGGCTCTGGGGTAGAGGGTGTCCGCACACAGATAAGGGAACAGACAGAACTTTGTGGCACAGGGACATCACAGGTCTTTTCCCTGCACAAACCCAGGACATGCCCTGCCCCTCCCAAGGGTATGCCAGACCTAGAATGAAGTGGGAGGGGGTGGAGAGTGGGGAATGGGGTTCTTTCCTAGAGGAAAACTCACTCAGAGGTACCACATACCATTTGAACTGGCTCAGGCCTAGGCACACTGAGACACCTCTGTAGCCCCTGGATCAACAAGCCTCACACTATCCAGCCTCATCCATGGGGACTTTTCAAAGCAGGGGGGATGCTGGAACAGAAAAGCCCTGATTTTAAGCTCCCCTCCATAGGGAGCCCCCAGCCCAAAACAGCACCCTTTAGGGGAGGGGATGGCAGAATGGACTGGGTGTGGATAAATTAGTGACCCCTTATTTCACCAAGTGCCCAACAGGAGTGCATGTGTGTGGTACAAGATACAGAACCAAGATGAGGGCAGAGGGCTGAACTGGGTCCTGGGGGCTGGAGCCCTGAGGGGAGGCTATGGGGACCGCAGGACAACACATGTAAGAGCAGGGGTGTGTCACCAAGCAGCCCATTTTCCCAGAGTCGGGGGGGTCAGGGACAGTGAGGGGCTAAGCCGGGGTCACCAGGGGTGAGGGGAATGGCACAGAAGTGGGCAGCAGCTAGAGCCCCTCACACTCTGTCCCGCTCTGCCCACAGGTCTGCCTGCCATCTTCGTGGCTGTGTGGGTCGGTGTGAGAGCTACCCTAGCCAACACCGGGTAGGTCCAGGTGGAGAAGGGAGCAGGAGGCTGGGACACAGGCCAGAGACACCCCTGGTACCCTCTTTCTTCATAGAACATATGAGGGGGCACCTCTTGTCCCCTGGCCCTGAGCGGCCCCAGTTTCAGGAGTTTTTAGCCCAGCTTCAAACTGGGTGCCCACTCAGGGTCACCAGAGGCCACCGCAGAAGGGGCTCTGTGGGTGGCCTCGGGCCCGACCACATCCCCACTCCCCTGTCCTGTGCTCTGGGGTCGGGGAGTGCAGCTGTCAGAACCAACTCCCCCTGGAGCCTCTTTGTGGGGAGTGTGGGGGCTGACGGCTTCGGCCTTCTTAGGTGCTGGGATCTCAGCTCCGGGAACAAGAAGTGGATCATCCAGGTGCCCATCCTGGCCTCCATTGTGGTGAGCAGGGGGCCTCCGGGCCGGGCGGGAGTGTGGACCCTGGGTCCCGGTGATCAGCCCCTGATGGGAACCTACACAGGCTCCCCTGGACCCCAAGGTTAGAGCCACAGGCTAGAGAGGCAGCTGACCCCCACCCCAGTCCACATGGGGAGCCAAGGACCTCAGGAGCCACCTGGAGACGCGCTTTGGCAGAGCAGAGCCTGGGCGGGGCCGTGGGTCCCAGAGTCCCCACCCCTCCCTGCTGGGGCTGCGGCCTCAAGACGCATGCAGCCCTGCCTCACTCCCACAGCTCAACTTCATCCTCTTCATCAACATCGTCCGGGTTCTCGCCACCAAGCTGCGGGAGACCAACGCTGGCCGGTGTGATACGCGGCAGCAGTACCGGTGAGCCACGTCCACCGTGCCCAGACGCCTCAGACCCCAGGGGCCACTGGAGCCCAGCACCACATTCAAAAGCAGGCAGAGGCCCCAGGGATGAGCCTGTCTCAAGGGAGGGCTCGGCTCCTGACTCCCTAGCTGGCCCTGCCGGCCGTGGTGGGATCTTGCCTGGCTTCTGGGGGCACCCCCTAAGCCAGCCTGGGCCACTTGGTGCCAGGCCCCTGCACTAGAGCTGGGCTCTGTGAAGGCAGGACAAACCCAGAGCTCTCCTCAGAGAGCTGGTCACAGGGAGTCTGAGAGACAGATGGGCAGTGGGTGGGCTTGAGAAGGTGGAAGTTTGGCTGAACCCTGAGGAGGGTCAATGGGATAAGTGAGGGGAGCCCCAGCAAAGGGACCAGCAGGTGCAGGGACAGGACGACATAACTTATGGTCCACTCTGGGACACCTCAGAATCAAGGGGCCCCATTCACACTTTGCTGAGACAGCAAAGTGTCACTGGCTTAGGTGAACTGCCAGAGCTCCGGGCCTTTTAGTGGCTTCTGGAGCCTGGGGCTGGCAGGTCAAGGTGCACAGTGCCTGTTGAGGCCGAAGTGACTCCACTCTGACCTGCCTGCCCCACTGGCCCAGGAAGCTGCTCAAATCCACACTGGTGCTCATGCCGCTCTTCGGCGTCCACTACATCGTCTTCATGGCCACGCCGTACACCGAGGTCTCAGGGACGCTCTGGCAAGTCCAGATGCACTACGAGATGCTCTTCAACTCCTTCCAGGTGTGCAGTCCTGTCTGAGGGTGGGAGGGAAGGTGGGGTGGGGTGGGGTGGGGGGAACTCCCTGGTGGTCCAGTGGTTAGGATTCTGCACTTCTACTGCAGGGGGGCTTGGGTTCAATCACTGGTTGGGGAACTAAGGCGTGTGGTGTGCCCAAAAATCTAAAAATTTTTTTTAAAAATTAAAGAATAAACAAAGGAGTGCCAGGGGCTACCCAAGTCCTGTCCCTTCATTCTCCTGCCTGGTTCTCACTTTGTTCCTCCCAGAACATCCCAGAGGACGTTCTGAAGGCAGAGAGAAGTCTTTCCAGATGATTCAGGCTCAGGATGTGTGGGCACAGCCAAGCGTTTTCTCAACCCCACGTTGAATTGTCTGTCATCCAGTTTGAACACTCAGCCACCCTTGGGGTCATTTGAGCCTTCTACATTCTGGGTGTGTCAATTGCCTGCCGCCAGGCACCATGTTCTGAGAATGACGGGATTTTTCTTGGCCTTGACATTTTCCAGTAACAGTGCTGAGCGTTGTTAGGGGCAGGGATGCGGGCACTGCTGGGGTTGGGGACATGTGGTAGAAGGGCTTGGGGCACACCTGACTGTCTGCCCTCCTACTGCCACCCCAGGTACAGGCTGAGATCAAGAAATCCTGGAGCCGCTGGACACTGGCACTGGACTTCAAGCGCAAGGCACGCAGCGGGAGCAGCAGCTACAGCTACGGTCCGATGGTGTCTCACACGAGTGTGACCAACGTAGGGCCCCGCACGGGACTTGGCCTGCCCCTCAGCCCCCGCCTGCTGCCTGCAGCTGCCACCAATGGCCACCCCCCGCTGCCCGGCCACACCAGGTCAGGGGCCCCGGCCCTCCAGGCCACACCACCTGCCGTGGCCACTCCTAAGGAAGACGGATTCCTCAACGGCTCCTGCTCGGGGCTGGATGAGGAGGCCTGTGCGCCAGAGAGGCCACCTGTCCTGCTGCAGGAGGAGTGGGAGACAGTTATGTGATCAGGGACCCGAGGGTTGGACCTGTGGACGTGAGGGTGGACAGGCGGACCAAGGGACGGCTTGTTGGACAGTTGCCCACTCAGGGCTGGGCTGGGAGGACAAAACAGGAAAAAAAAAAAAAAGAAGAAAAGGGAAAAGGAAACAGTGTCTGGCTTCCTGAGGTCTGAACTGGAGACTCACTGCAGGAGGGGAGGGGCTGGGAGCCATGGGGGAGTTCTTGGTCTCATCTCAGGAGCGGGGTCTGGGAACCGTGGGCCAGCCCCTGGCGTGTCAGGGTGCAGGGTGCACAAGGGGCCCAGGAGAGGCCACTGTCTTAAACCTAGAGAAGCTCTGGCCCCCAGTCTCTGTCACGCAGCACAACAGAAGACCCCTTGGGTCCCAGGCCATGTCCCCAAGCCTTGGACCTTGCTTCAGGGCCCCCTTCTGCCAGTCTAGTGGCCACACTATGCCCTTTGGAGGCTGAAGCATGCAGGGAACCCTCCAAATGTGACCCCCAGCCCTGACCCTGGACCTGACACCCCTCTGGCCACCAGACAGAGGGTGCAGGAGCAGTGCCAAGGCCATCGGGTGAAAAGTGGGCCGGAGTCCCTGCTCTGGCACAGGAACTGGGTGGTGAGCCAGGGCTCTGAGTTCAGAGGCTGGCTGGGGTGGGCGTCCGGGTGGGTGTCTGCGAGACTCCACATATCCATTCACCATGGATCCAGCGTGGTCATTAGCATCCCCACCCGACACCCACCCACCCAACACACTGCCCCCTCAGCCCCTGCCGCCCGCCGCGTCGGGGACTCCAGAATGGCACAGGCTCTGCTCGGCCTGAATCTGAGAAATGACCCGACTGCATCTCCACCCCGTGTTCTGAGCACCTGCTTGCTCAGACCTGAAGACGGCCCTGCCTCTGGGTTTGTGCACGAGCTGGTGCCCCTGCCTAGCCCACCCTTTCTTTCATCTCCAGCTCCAACTTTTGTTCTCCATGGACTTGGCATCTGGGGAGTGCTTCCTGTCTCTTATCCCCACTTCTGCTTTCCCCCACCATCAAGGGCTAGGAGAGAGGTCATGAGGCTACAACCAGAAACTCCCTGAGGTGGCGGGCGCTGTGCTCTGCGTGGCCTCAGGTCCAGCCGGCCTGCCCGTCTAGATGGAAGGGAAGGACAGGCAACTGTCCAAAGGCCTGGCACCCATGGAGTGCCATCTGCTTGGAATGGTGTGAGAGGCACAGGGCAGGACCTGAAGGCCACTGAGTCACCAGGCTGAGCATCAAGGGTTCCTGTGAATGCTGGGAGCCACTGGACGATCTGAAAGGAGAGCAGCAAGGTCTGAGCAACGTGCTCTAGTGTCGAGGCCCGAGGAGGTTACACGGCGGTCAGGGGAGAGGTTGCCTTGCGGGGGGCTGGGGATAGGGGTGAGAGGTACTACTGTTAGGAAGGGCCCTGGATGAGCTACTGGCTGGGGAGAGACCTAAGCAGGACAGAAGCGTCATTCCCGCCCCTGTCCCCAGGGGATTAGGATGAGGATGACTGGGGAATTATGATGCCCTGCCCCCAGTACTTCCAGGGCTTAGCCATGGGACCTTCAGATCACTGGGCCTTCAGGGCAACTCACCCCACCCACCCCACAGGCAGAGTCACTCACCCCCAAGCTGGCCGGGCCTCAGGGCCCCATCTTCCAGCCCAGATTCCTCAGGAGGCTTCCGAAGTACAGTCTACAAGGCCTCCTCACCCCAAAACACTTACACTGGGTACCTCTAGGACAGAACCGTGTTTCCCTTCAGAACCGTGTTTCCCAGCACAGAGCGGAGCCTCCCGTCAGATTTCCTCTAGAACAGGGGAAGCCTCTTCCCACAGATGGGGGAAGCTTTTCCACCCCATGCCAGGGCTGTGCTTATCCCTCAGACTGGACACCCCCAGGACAGGGCTGTGTTCATCTTTTAGGTGGTTCACACCACACCCCGCTCCCATCAGACCGGCCACACCCCAAAACAAGGTTGCGCTTGCCCCTGACTTGTTACCACTGTCCCTTTAGATGAAACCCCGAGTGCTTTGAGCTTTTCCTTTGGACTAAATGTCCCTGAGACGTGCTGGGTACCCCCTCAGGTTGGTATCTCCACACAGGGCCACACATGTTCCCTCATATCCCCTTGAATGCCTCCTTCCCAAGGGCTGGCCCTCCTTCCTCAGGACTTTCGCACCCAGGACGAGGCCAGGCCTCCTCCTCTAGCCTGGGCACCATGTTCCTCCTCAACCGGATGTCCGGGATAGAACTGGACTTCCGACATCAGTCTAAGCTCCTAGTCCAGAACAAGGTCCCCTGGCCTAGACCTGGAGCTCCTGAGCCAGGACTGGCCTCCCCACTCAGAGGGGCCCTGAGCCCCGCCTGGGCCATCCAGGTGTTGGCAGAGGAAGTGGGAGCCCTCAGAGGGCCTGGCAGGCGGTCAGGACCCTGTTTGCCTTGAACAGGGGCTGGAGCCAGGTGGTCATTGCTCCCTTCAAGGCCGCTAGCCCAGCCAAGCCGCAGGGAACACGTAAACAGCAGCCGAGCCGGGCGGCAGGCGGGCAGGGCAGAGGACACCAGGAGACCCTGATTCGTCAGGTCTCCTCGGCCACAGTGTCTGGGCACCGCGTGGGCTGCTCTGGACCCTGACTGGGGCCAGTAATAGGTGGGCTGCAGCTCCCGCTTGTCTTGGATTTGCACGGGCCCTGCCCTCTCTGGTCTTGTCTGCCTCCATTCCAGGCTGAGAGGGGGACCTCTGAAGACGCAAAAGGAATGCGACCCCCGGGGGCTCCTGAAACACAGGCTAGGCTGAAAGGAGAAGCTGGGTGAGTCCCAGTTCAGAGTAGTTCCCAGCTCAGAGCAGTTCTGGTGTGTTCAGGGGTATCAAAGACCGGCCTCTAACGACCCTCACATGCAAGCCTGTGGAGAAGAAATGACTGAACGGGGCCCGTACGTGAGCCCGGAGTGAGAAAGCTTTCATTGTCTACTCCCACTAGTTAGTCTAGGGTGGTGGTAAGAGAGAAGACAGAATGAGGAGAACAGAGACTCAGTTCCCTGGAAGATGAAAAGCATAGGACCCAGCCCGGAGGTCTGAGGAGAGCCTTGATCTGACAGTGTGCAAGGGGGACGTGGGCTTCCCTGGAGGACGAAGGGGGTGCGGCCATGCGTTGAGGGCAAGTGAGGAGACCGGACCCTGCCTGGAATTCTGATGGGGCCCTAAGAGGCCTGACCTTTGCTCAGAGGGTATGTTGGGCCTGACCCCTAAGCCTGAGGAATCTGAGGAGACACAATCTGCCCTGAGGGCGGGTGAGGAGACATTTACCTTCCGTGAAGGTCCAAGGGGACCCAGCCCTGCTGAGGGTGAGGGAAGTGACAAGACCCGCTCCGTGTGCTCTGAGGAGATCCAACCCTTCACTGTTGGCACGTGAGGGGACATGGACCTTTTGTGGGCGCCTGAGGGGACAGAGTTCCCCTCTGAGGGCATGTGCTGACGGAGCCTGAGGGGAGCAAGCCCCTGCTCTGAGGGTACCTGAGGGAACATGGACCTCTGGGGATCTGAGGGGAATAGAGCTCTGCTCGGAAGGCGTGTGAGGAGACATTGGACATCCTGAGGGGTTCTGAGGAAGACTGAGAAATGATAGCTGCACTGTGTGGGCTACAGACACAATCTTTCCCTGAGGGCACCTGAGGGGATATGGGCTTCCGTGGGTGTCTGGCCCGAGAGGGAGTGAGGGACAACGCCTGCCCTGAGGAGACAGAGCCTTTCACCTTTGTCAGGTGTCCGAGGGCGTCTGAGGGGACACCGGGCCTCCTGAAGGAGCATGAGGGGACCCAGCCCTGCTCTGAGGGTGAAGGAGGAGATGAGACTGGTCCTGCGTGGTCTAAGGACACACAATCCTTCTGAGGGCACATGAGGGGACATGGGCCTTCCGTGGGAGTCTGAGGGGAGACAGCCCTGTTCTGAGTGTGCCTGAGGGGACATGACTCAGCTGGGGAGAGAAACACAGCAAGCACAGCCCTACACTGAGGGGTCCTGAGGAGCATGGACCTCCTGAGGCGTCTGAGGAGACAGCCCAGATGTGGCTGTGGGCAAGACGGAGGGTGGCGGGGCATGGGCCCGTGGGCCCTTTCTCAGGGATTCTGATAGGGTCCTGGCTCTGCCTTCATTTTTAGATGTGAGGTCTGACTGAAGACCTGGTCAGAGGGTGCTTGTGGGGTGGCTCTCATCGCCACCAAGGCTAGGTGGGTTGTGTTCAGCTGTATCCCTGTTGTCTCCTCAGCCAACTCCAGAATGATTCTGGCGTGAGGCTCCCGGGGCCAATTGAAAAAAGCTTTGCCTGGGGCAGACGGGCCGGGACTCCAGAGACAGGCTGGGGTCTGGGCCATGGCTGGCTCCCGGTGTTCGCTGTGTGATCCAGGGCAAGCTGCCTGCCCTCTCTGAGCCTCAGCTGCACTTCTGAGACCAGGCTCCCATCTAGGTCTCTTGACCTGAGTGGTCTCAATACCCATCTTGGGTCCCCAGGCTGGATTTTAGCTCCCTGTACCAGGACTTTTTCTTGGGCAACTAGGAGCCCTCAGCACGGAAGACCAAGGACACCCCCCAGGGACAGGCTCCCTCCTTCTTCGGCATCCCAGTCATGCAGGCAGTGTGGGCCAAGGGGGTGGGTGCAAGCTCTGTGCAGCTTCTCCCCATCCAAAGGCTGGGGGTCAGGAAAGGGGCCAGGGTCTGGGGGGCAGAAAAGAGAGGCCTAAAACCATCCCTGTGGGCCTCCGCCTTCCATCTGTGAGTGAAGGGCGGGTGAGGGGGTGGGGAGGCAGGCCCTTCGTGTGCTTGCATTAATTATGCTCCTCCACCACCTGCAGCATCCATTTTAGGGGAGAGGAAAGTGGAGAGTTTCAGTTCCCCCCAAACGACCCCTGCCTGGAAGGCCTGAGGGGTGGGTCCACGGCCAGCAGCTCTGGTGGGGGTCTCATCTGACGAGCAGCCCCATGGGGCTCCTGTTGGCCTTGCTTCCCAGCGCTGAGGAGGAAGGGGGGCGAGGCACGCTGGGCTTGTGGCCGCTGCAAGCTACCTTCTCAGAGCTTCAGTGCCTGTGGCTCCAGACTCCCAGGGCCTGGCGCATGAGGCTAACCACCTGCTCCTCTCCCCTCCCCACACTGCGCTCTCCAGCCAGCCCTCCTGGGGGCCTCTGCCCTGGCATCCTGTTCCTGCTGCAGCATACATGAGTCAGGGGACAGCCTTGGTGTGAACCGCGCCCTGGCCCTGCACAGAGGCTGCACTGTCAGGATACCTGCTCCCACAAGCTCACTCCCACCAGGAGATGAGAGAGATGTGTTGTGGGTCTGTTGTTGTGTATGTTTGTGTATATGCACCTGTGTATTTGTGTTGTGTCTATGTGCTTAATTGTATTTGTGCATGTGTCTTTGTCTACGTGTGTGTTTGTATGCGTCTAGTTATGTGTGTCTGTTGTGTCTCTTTGTACTGAGTTTGTAGTTCTATTTGTACAGCTGTGTGCTGTAGATATGTTCATGTTTGTGTATGTATCTGTGTCCATTTACATGTGTGCATTTTCAGTGTCTATGTGTATGCAACTATATCGTGTGTGCACCAGTGTGTCTATTTGTATTTATCAGTACGTATGTCTGTATATATATGTGTGTCTATTTGTGTGTGTGTGTCTGTGTGGACCCGTGGTCTGAGAATGCCGCCTGTGGGTGGAATTTGGCCCGGAGATGTGTTTGGTTTGGCCCACAGAGTATTTTCAGCATCTCGAGCCAACATTTAAAAATCAGGATATTTCACATAAAAATTCAGCTTTTCAATTTCTCTTAAAAATTCAGAAGCTCTGGCAGCCTTGGGCCTGTGTTCCCATGAGGCCACTCTCCTCTGGAGCTGCACGGGAGCTGCCTCGTCCTCCCACCCTCCACAGCCTCTCCACTTGTCTCGCCCACCAGCACCTTGAGGATGACTGAGTTGTGATCCCAGAGTGTTGTGGTCACAACTGAGTAGAAGCCTGCCTGTCAGGGAATGTGTGCGTGTGTCTGTGTGTTTGGGGGGAGGGGGTGAGTTTGCATGTGTGTATGTAGGGGTGTGTGGATGTGTGCATGAATCCATTCTGCAATGGGGTGTGTTCATGTGTGCATAGGAGGCTAATCTGTGTGACTGGACTGAGTGCACGTACAAATGAGTGCGTGTGTGTATTAGGCAGATCTGAGTGTGTGTGGGACATGGGTGTGCTTGCATGTTTGTGAGGCATCTGTGCATGTAGGAGTTTAGGCCTGTGAATGCATGGGTGTGCAGGCACCCACACGGGGTGCGTGGACATATTTGTGCCATGTGGGATGTGTGGGCCACCGTGGTGTGAGCACGCTCCACATAGGAGCTTCTTCTGGCCTCTGAGGGGGAATTGGATTCCGCCCTTCTGGCTGGGCGGCCTTGTGGGATTTATTTCTGTCTCAGTGCCGACCGGAGGCCTGAGTAATGGGAACATTTAAAGAAAACCAGTAAATACATAAAGAAAGGGCAGGCTGGCCGGGAAATAGGCTGGACACCCCTGCCCAGCCCACAGCTGCCAGAGGCCCTGAGGCCAGGCCTGAGGCAGGGAGGCAGGCAGCCCAGGGACCCAGTGTGCACACCCACGCTGCGCTATGGATGCCCACTTGCCTCAGATCGAGGCATCTTAGAAGACTTTCAGGACAGGCCCCGGGGCTAAGGGGACCTGAGTCTCCAGGTGGGGCCCCTTCCCCAGGCAGGCTACAGACATCCCTGGGTGTGCTGTCCACACACCTCACACATGTGCAGATCCTTCCTCGGGAGGGATGAGAGAGTTGGCACTCCCCTCAGGGCTGGGAGGGCACTCCATACCCTCCACTTGGAGCCCCCACACCCTGAAAGTGCCTGGGACCTGGGGAAGGCTGGCATGGGGGTGCGAGTGGAGGGTACTGCTGCTCCCCAGGACACGGCCACCACTATTCTGGGTTTCGGCTTGACGGAGCCCCTCTCTTGGGATCACCTCTGATGCCAGCCCCTTAAATGATAGAGGCCCCAAGGGAAAAGACAGGGGTGCTTCCTCTGGTGGGGTGAGGTTTGTTAACAGAAGACCCACTTCAGCAGCGGGAAAGGCAGGCTGTGCTGACCCACACTGAGCAGGGGCCCTGGGTCGGTGTCCTCTATTGCCCCCCAGCGGCCATGTGAGGACAGTGAGGGGGAAACGAAGACAACAGGTTGTCTCTTCATAAAGGTCTCTTGGCTGAATAGAATCGCCGGGCCCTCGGGGTCCTAATCACTCACTAAGGCTCGCTGTGATGCCCAGTCAGATGGTCTGGGGAAAGGAAAGTCTTTTAGACTGGTCTGATGGAAGGGATATGGCTCCTGGCACAGACCCCAAGACCACGTGGAAGGTCAGCTCCGGACAGAAGGGCAGCGTGACGTTCACAGCTGCATCCTTAGCCTCTGGAACAGTGTTCAGCACAAGCTGTTGTCGTTTAGTCGCTCAGTCATGTCCAGCTCTTTTGCTCCCATGGACCGTACATAGCTTGCCAGGCTTCTCTGTCCATGAGATTTCCTAGGCAAGAATGCTGGAATGGGTGGCTATTTCCTTCTCCAGGGGATCTTCCTGACCCAGGGATTGAACCCGTGTTGCCTACATTGGCAGGCGAAGTCTTCACCACTGAGCTACTAGGGAAGCCGTCGGCACAAGGCAGATACTCAGGCAACAGGATGAATTAATGCCTGAATCCCCAGCTCCTGGAGGGGTGCTGCAGCAGGCCCCAGCTGCAGCCCAGAGTCCCAAAGAGAGGCCCCTGGAAGGTGAGCGGGAGTCTCACAGTGGAGCCCAGAGGTGGGGAGCAGCAGTGTGGAACCCCAACAGGGGACTTGACCTGGAGGATGCCAGTGGCTTGAGGATGCACAGGCGGAGTCCAGGGGACTCAATTTGCCCAAACTGGCCAATTTCACACACTTGACCTGCAGCCCACTAGGCGGGACAGAACTTTCCCTCATAACTTTGGAGGCTGTGCCTCTCTCTGCCCCAGAGTCCGCCGTTCCTCATGTGGTACAGGCCCTGTACCAGCCAGGATGTCCACTTGGCCTCTAGGGTCCCGTTCCTGCAATCCCAGGTGTGACTTCCTCCCAGCCCTTGTGCTGTCCTCCCCCCTCTCCCCCCATCACCCAGAGGCACCCAGCCTGAGTTTCCGGGCCAGCAGGCTCTGTGCTCCTGTCCACTGCTTGGCAAAGGAGCATCCATGAGGAAATGTTGCAGGACATTTCAGTCCTGAGATGACCCAGAGGTCAGATGTCCTTGAGGATTTTAAGCAGGAGGAGGGGCGTGCAGCATTGGGGAGGTCAGTCGGGGCTGTCCCAGAGGAGTGCCTGGCAGGCTGGGTAGCAGTGGGCACACCAGGGGTTCATCCAGAGAGCTGGGCACTGCCACTCGGCCCATTTCTTCTGCCCAATAAGAGGGGCTGCTGGGGCCTGAGAGCTCCCAATTGAGCTCCCAATTGAGAGTTCTTTATTATTCTAGATATGAGTCCTTTGTCAGATACGGGGTTTGCAAATACTGTCTCTCAGTAGCTTTTCTCTTAATCCTCTCAACAGTGTCTTTGTTGGAACAAAAGTCAAATTTGCTTTTTTTTCCTTTATGAATTATGCTTTCTCACGTCTGAGGACTCTGTTCGCCAAGCTCTAGGTCCTAAAGGTTTCCTCCTATGATCCACTTTAACTTTTGTAATAAGGTTTAAAGTTTAGGGTTCCTTTTTGAGGGGCCTATGGATGGATTTCCAATCAGTCCAGCACCATCTGCTGAAGACTATCCTTCCTTCATTGAGTACCTTTGCCAAAAATTAGTTGGCTGTCCCTGTGTGGAGCTACTTCTACGTTCTCTGTATCCTTCCATTGATCTATGTGCCTATCTTTCCACCAATACCACTATCTTGATTACCATAGTTGTACAGTAAGTCTTTAAATGGGTAGATTGGCTCCTCCTGTTATATGAAAGTGGAAGTGTTAGTCGCTCATTCATGTTCAACTCTTTGCGACCCCATGGACTGTAGCCCACCAGGCTCCTCTGTCCATGGGATTTCCCAGGCAAGAATATTGGAGTGGGTTGCCATTCCCTTCTCCAGGGGATCTTCTCCACCCAGGGATCGAACCCGGGTCTCCTGCATTGTACCGTCTGAGCCACTAGGGGCTTCATTCATCTAGTTTAAAATTGTTTAAGCTGTGCAAGTTCCTGTAATTTTCCTGATACACTTTAGAAATATTCTTGTCCATATATATAGATCTTATTGAAATTCTGATGTGAACTGCATTAAACCTGTGTATCAATTCTCCAGTAAAGTCACCTGGGCTTGGAGAGTTCTTTTTCAAGAGGTCTCAAATTATTAACTATTAACTCAATATCCTTAATAGTTACAGAGCTATGCAAATTATCTTTTCATCTGGGGTGAGCTGCGGCAGTTTGTGCTTTTCAAGGAACTGGTCCATTGAATCAGCCTGTCAAATTTATGTGAGTGGTCATTTACAGTATTGCTTTATTGTCCTTTTGATGTCCACGGGGTCTACAGTGATTGCCTTATTTCATTTCCTAATATTCCTAACGTATGTCTCCTCTGTCGGTCTTCCTTTAGTCGATTACTGACTTTTGCGTGGGTTACCAGTTTCTTTGCTCACCACTTCTTCCTGCCTCCTGTGGCAGGCACTACTGGCTGCCTTTCCAGCACTCTTTCTGCCTTTCTTCCTTTCTCATGGAACCTCAACATCAATCATGGTGGCAATGTGCCCAGCTTAAAATACCCTTCCTCCCACATGTCTGAAGTTAGGACTGAATTTGACCCAGTGATGGCTGATCAGACGTGAAGGCAAGCACGGGGGACTGGGCTTGAAGCCATGGTTTCTTCAGCTGGTTTGCCCTTTATCTTCTCTCCCCACCGCCTGGAGCTTGAACCTGGAGGGAGGTAGGGGAGGCTCCTAAGGGAGCTAAGGATGGCAGCTGGGGACCCAGAAGGGACTCATGTCCTTGGTGGTCTCAAGGAGTCACTAGATGTAACACAAGAACAAAGCTCTCCTTAAGATCTGTAGGTGCACCTATCAAATGCCATCCTGATTCCCATGTCTCTCCCTGCCCCCACCCCACTCCTGCTATGGAGTATCCTCTCAGCAAATTTTATGCATAGTAAACAGTGTCATGAGCCTGACAACATCTGTCTTGCCCTTATTATTTATAATGGAGCATTATGACATAATTGACATTTATGTTTCCTCAGCACTTAGGAAAATTTTTCTGTTTCTCCTACTGATGCAAGCAGAACTCACTCATCAGCAGGCAAGCTTTCTGTGTTTTGTTTTCCTCCTGTAGCTTGTAGGGTTTTCCTCTTTACCCATCTTGACCATTGTAGTGAAAATGCAGGTGTGGCATCACTTCAGCTACCCGAGTCCCTTCACTTTCAGTCTGTCTCCTTGAAAGACTGGGTTTAGGTTTCTTTTTAAACAGCATCAGACTGGGTTTTTTTTTTTTTTTTTTAGCAGTAAGGTACATTAATAGTAATATATGACATATTTGGATTTATTTGCCTCTTCTTTTTCTCTTTGCCTTCTTTTGGCTAATTTTTCTCATTCTATTTTTTTCTCAATTTCCTTGGAAGGAAGCACATTCTATGTTTATTTTTAGGGTTATTCTAGAAATGTCAGCCTGCCTGTATACTAGAGTCTTTTCTCTCTTCCTGGGTGAGTTTGGTTGATGGCTAGAATTCTAGTCACCTCTCACTTCGGGACATACACACCATGGTAGTTATGTATTCTAAGGTCTTTTTTTACTTCACAACACCTATTTGTTTTATAAGGTCAGTGCCTACTTAAATGGATATTTTTGTTCTCTTAGTTTCTCCTTATATCTCAGATGTTCCACCTGGAATTGTGGCCCTTCAGTCTGAAGACATGCATTTAAACAAAAGGAATCTTCAGCTTTACAGTCTGAAGACATTCATTAAAAAAACAAACAAACAGCTTTATTGAGATATAATACATACCTCATACAATTCACCCATTTAAAGGTACAATACAAAGGTTCGTAGCATATTCACAGACTCGTACAACCACCAACCAACCACAGTTCATTTCAGAATATTTTCATTACCTCAAAACAGATTTTTAGTCTGCCGGTGACAAAAATATCTGATTTTGTCTAAAAATATTTTGTACTTGTCAGGCATGTTCTTGTCAGGGACAGAATTTTCAACAATTACCTTTGTCTGTTAACACTGATATTAGAAGGTGCCATTCCAGTTAATGCTGGCTGTGGCTGAGACACTTGCTGTGGGCTTGGTCTTTGCAAGATGATATAATCTCTAATTTCAAGATTGTTTCTTGGTCTTTTTGTTCTGACAGTTTATTACCCTGTGTCCAGGTATGTGTTGGTTTTAAAATACACCCTCAAATTCTTAAAGATTCCACCTTGAGGTGTAATCTACATCTACTCCCTCTGAGTGTGGGCTAGATGGAGAGACTTGTTTCTAACAAACAGGCTGTGGAGGAATATCACTTCCAAGACTTGGTCACAATTCCCCCTGCTTTCACTTTTGGATCATTCATTCTGCATGCATGATGCTTCTCCAAGCATTCCTTATTTTTCTCTCTCTGCCACCTTTTGGATCTTCAGCTTTAATTCTGATTTATTAATCCCTTCTTCGACTATAAGTTATCATTCAACTCATTCAGTGAGTTTCTTACTTTAATAAACATTCTTTATTTTCAAGATTTCTCATCAGTTGTTCCTTATAACAAATCCCTGTGCTTGAGTTGTGAGGTGGGGGTTAGTCCCTTTTTGATCTCTCTGGTGATGAAACAAATGCTCATTTCAAAGCCTGTGAGGATGTTACTGTTTTACTTTCTTCCAGCAGAAATTCTCCCATTTGTTGTGTTGCTGGCCATTCTTTATGGCATTGACTGGATTTTCTCATGCATTTTGTCATTTCTGAGTACCCCTCATGGGTAGTTTCTGCTTTTCCTTCTCCCTACCTACAGGGTGCCAAGCGGGGGCCTACTTGAGGTGTCTGAATCCTACATTGCCACAGACAAACATCCTGCTTCCAGCTGCAATTCCAGGAGGTGTGAGTATCTTTTCATCCTTTATGCCTAGGAAGGGAAACAGCTCTAGACCTCTGGCTATGCAGAAGGAGCCTGGCTCCAGTCCTGACACCTGGGGGGCATGTCTGATCCCCACCCCTTGTTGGGGGAATCAGTCCTGGCCTTGTCAGTCACCTACCACTTTGGCCCTTACCTACAGCTGTGACTTTCTGCCCCTTTCCTAAGAATTGCCTTCTTAGGGGAATTGTGTCACTGTGTGTTCAAGCGTCTGCTTTACTGCGAGTGTGGCGGTCTGTGCGCACGCTCATTGTCCTCCATCGCCTGACTCCTCAGCACCATCCACCGGAGCCAGGCCACTGTGTCCCTGGAAACTAGCACAGAGGGAGCAATATACTGGGATGTGACCCATGACTGGGGCAGGAGGCTCAAGGGGAAATCCAGAAGGAAACTCAGGATCCTGGAGGAGACGAAACTAAACGGTCACAGGGACCTCGAGTCAGCCTCGTGGTCAGCCAGTCATTCTGGACAGTAAGCTCCACAGGGGAGGCTCATGGTCCTAAAGCCAGGACCCTGAGGGCCCAGGGTCTAAGGCCACTCCCAGCATCCAGGCTATAATATCCCAGTGGTGAGCAGAATGGGCCACCCTTCCCCATGCAGGGGTCCTGTCCCGGGGAAGCCAGAGTCCAGCTCTGACGGGTGAAGGGGGATGAGGGCTTTCTGGGGCTGAGTGGATATGAATGAACGGTGCCAGGGCCTCGAATCTGTGGCAGCCCAGAGCTGAGGCTTGCCAGGATGCAGCGCACCCCTGTCAGGGACCTAGTCTCTTCTTTCTCTCTCTCACTGTCAGGGGGTCTACAGAGGACCACAGCGAGAACCTCTCCACGGTGTCCCACAGATTACCGTGAGGTCCACAGCTGTCCCCCGAGGGCTTTGAGATGATGACCGCTAACCAAGGGTGGGGCCAGGACCTAGATGTCCGAAGGTCAGGCCTGGCCCTCCCCACCCCTCCAGCCTCAACACACTCAGCCCAATACAGGGCTTCCTCATAGTAAGCATCACCTTTGCAGTTGCCCTCTTGGGGCCCAAACTCAAAACATCCGCAATATTCAGACAGTTTTCTGCCACACATAGGGGTCAGCGTGTTTCTATTTCCAGATAGAAAAAGAAGTTCAAAATGCATAGAACAAGCACAGATACAGCATGGCCACAGGGCTGTCGTAGCCTCTCCCCCAGCTCAGCATGGAGGGGGCCCTTTAGGAGACAAGGAGCTGACGTCACCCCAGTGGGACGGGTGGGGTTCAGACTGTGAGGCAGGGAGTCAGCTGTGAAGGCAAACTGGAGGTGGTGGCAAGTCCAGGCCCCACCCTGGCCCATGACCATCCTCCTGGAAGACAGGCCTGGTGCGGGTGCGGGGACAGGGCACAGCTCAGTCGGAGTCACAGGCCTCTGGCTCGGTGGCGGCGGTGGTGGCCACTGCAGAAGCCAGGTTCTCCTCCTGGCCCTTCAGCCTCTCGCCTGGATGGGGGCAGATGGGAGGAGTGGAGCGGGGCCACAGGCCTGCGCCACCGCCCGGAGGGCAGGGGCCCCGCCGTGCCAGGCCCCGCACTTACGGATCAGCTCAGCGATGGCCCTCTGGGTCCGCTTCTCCAGCTTCTCCAGTTTCTTAGCTACGTCTCTCTTGAGGTCCCTGGAGCAGGGAGGCGGGAGGAGGCAGAGGCTGAAGGCTGGCCGCTGCGGCCCCGGGGTTCCCTCACCTCCAACAGCCCCTCTGGCATTAGGAACCACAGAGGTGTGCCCGAGGTCAGGGTGCTCCTCTCTCTCCCTTTCTGTATCCCCCCAAACCCAGCAGCAGCCAGCCTTCACAGCCCCAGGGAGGCAGGGCTAGCACCACGGCCCGCCCAACCCAGGGGGCCGAGCCNGGCGGGAGGAGGCAGAGGCTGAAGGCTGGCCGCTGCGGCCCTGGGGTTCCCTCACCTCCAACAGCCCCTCTGGCATTAGGAACCACAGAGGTGTGCCCGAGGTCAGGGTGCTCCTCTCTCTCCCTTTCTGTATCCCCCCAAACCCAGCAGCAGCCAGCCTTCACAGCCCCAGGGAGGCAGGGCTAGCACCACGGCCCGCCCAACCCAGGGGGCCGAGCCGAGGTGTGCAGGCCAGGGCTCCCTCCCGGTCTGCTCCCCTTGGTCACCGCCAGGGAGTGACGTGCCCCGGCCTGCTGGGGGTCCTGCTCCTACTCTGGCCCCAGTTCCCCTCACCCCCAGGAACTTCCACAAGTGCACACATAGCCTCTTCCCCCTGGTTCGGGGTTTCCGAGGACACGCGCCCCATCCTTTGTCTCATCTAATTTGAGCACCTTCAGCTGGTGCCCACTTGACACAGAACTGCACGCGAGAAGGGTGGGGGACCGGCGCCTCCGGCCCAAGGAGAACACCCGGCCCTCTCTCACCCTCCGTCTCAGCCCAGTCACAGGGGCGCCAGGACAGTGAAGATTCCCATTTCAGAGAAGAGGGAACCGGATCGAAGGGGGACAGGCTAGCTGGTGGCGGAAGCGGGGCAGAAGCCCACACCTGCCCTTCCCGCCATCTTGCCTCCACCCTACGGCTCCCTGAGGATGAGGGTCAGCCTTGTTCAGATGGAGCTCTCGGAGGCGCAGTGGGCCCCCATCCTTTCGGAAGGGACGTTTTGGAGGGGACTGCTGAACCCCCTCTGCCTGAGCCCCCTCCCACCCTCAGGTGTCATGCCCCGCCACGTCCCTCATTCTCCACTTACATCCTTCTCAGCACATANAGGCAAGAATACTGGAGTGGGTTGCCATGCCCTCCTCCAGGAGATCTTCCCGACCCAGGGATCAAACCCAAAGTCCTTTTGTCTCCTGCATTGACAGGCGGGTTCCTTACCACTAGCGCCACCGGGGAAGCCCATGCCTTCTAGATCTGTAAAACTTAAAGAGAAAACATGACAGAATATCTTTATGATTTGGAGTAAAGAGGAATTTCTCAAATGTGAAAACAGCAAGTAAAAATCAAGAAGGATTGATGAGCTTGACGGTATTAAAACTTAAAAGACACCATACAAAACACTGAAGCACAAGTGACGAAAAGAAGACCCTCGCAGTATGTTTAACAAAGGACTAATAATCAGATAGAGCAAGAATTCCTAAAAATAGATAGGAAAAGCAAAGTAAAACGTGGACAAAGGATGTGAGCTGGCTACTCACAGATGGTGAAATGTAAAATACATGTGAAAAGATACACAACCTCTCCAATTATCAGAGAACTGCAGATCAAAACAACACTGAGATGCAATTCCACACTCAAGACACTGGCAGTAAGTCTGTTAGCACCAAGTGTTAGCAAAGATACGGGGAAATGGAAACTCATATACTGTTCACGGAGATGTATGGGATACTCACCTCTGTGAGAAGCAGTATGGCAATGTTCAGTAAGGTTATGATGTGCAAACCCTAACACCTAGCAATTTCCCTTCTAGACTGTCATGGGCTCAAGCAGACATACACCAACTATAGTAGGAAAATAGTGACACTGATAGATGAACTGATCAACTGTGGTATAATCATATATGGAACTGTCTACAGCAGTTAAAATCATGATCTAGATCTATACGCCAAGCAACATGGATGAACCTTGTGAAAATATGTTGACCGAAGAAAGTAATTATAAAATGCTACTTTGTAGGACTATTCTTTATATGATACTATAATACTGTCCATGTAATTTTTAAAGACATAAATCACCACTCCTTGTTTTTAAGAATACATATGAAATCAACAAAAGCGTTAAAATATGTATTGGATTCCCACTAAATTCATAACCATGACACCTCAGGGAAGGATGTGGAACAATTCCAGAGAAGGAAATACGTCACTTTATTGGAATTTTTTTCTTTAAAAAGTAAAAAGATGGGGGACTTCCCTGGTGGTCCAGCAGTGAAGGCTTTGCTTTCCAGTGCAGGAGATGCAGGTTGAATTCCCGCTTGGAGGGGCTAAGATCCCACGTGTCTCATGGCCAAAACACCAAAACATAAAATAGAAGCAATACTGTAACAAATTCAATAAAGACTTTAAAACTGGCCCACATTATTTTAAAAAAAAAGTTGTATAGAAAATATGACAACAGGTATTACCTGTGGATAGTAGATACACAGGTGCTAACTACTGTATCCTTTTTACTTTCCTGAATACAAAATTTTTTCAAAATCAAAATAATTTTTTTTTAAATAAGCCAACAAAAGGCAATTGAGAATTGAAGACAGTTAAAACCTGATTCTTAAGTATGGGGTGAAAGGGTGATCACGGGGATGAGACTGGTCTAAGTGGCAAAAACTGCCAGCATCACAATGCTATGCTCAGTCGTGTCTGACTCTTTGCGACCCCCTGGACTGCAGCCCGCCAGGCTGCTCTGTCCATGGAATTTTCCAGGCAAGAACAGTAGAGTGGGTTGCCATTTCCTACTCCAGGCGATCTTCCTGACCCAGGGATCAAACCAGAGTCTCTCGAATCTCCTGCTTGGCAGGTGGATTCTTTACCACTGAGCCACTTGGGAAGCCCAACATGACGATAATGAACTCAGTGTGCACACAGTGGGCTTGCGGGAAACCCACATCAAGACCTGGGTGAGAAGAATGGACATACAATCCTACCCCACTGTGGCCACAGAGATGGTCTTAGGAAAACACTCATCTTTTGAAACAAATCCTCAATTTTTGCTCCAAACAGTAAATCCTCTCAGATTTCTTCCACATTTGAATCCTACTCCAGTTTAACAAGCTGATCCTAATGTTCTTTAAAAGTTTAGTGGGACTGTATTTTTAGGAAGTGTCCCATGCCCTGAAGCTCAGGCTCTATTGCTCTTAATTCTAAAAAAGTAACTCTTAGTTATATTTAAAACCTGTCCCAGCCCACACAGGGCAAACAGAGTGAATCTCTGCCCCTTGCCTAACTCCAAGCAAGTTACAGCATGTCGACCGCATGTGTCCCAGGGAGAAATGTAAGTCTAACTGTGTCTTCTGTGATCAGAGACAGCAGGTGAGAAACTGCTTTGCTGTGTGCGTCTTCACAGTAATTCCCAGCTGCCCTTTGAAGTCATTCAATAACACTAAGTGATATCAGATCACAAGACTCAGCATGAGGTCACACATTTTCGTCTGCTCTCACTCCATACGGCCCTCGTGCCAAACTTAAATAAAATGCTGCACTTTCATTGTGAGTATCTCTGGGTCAGCTTCCTCCAAAATCCCTAAGGAGCAATAGTATAAAACCCAACACCTTTTCCATCCAGCCTTGTGGAATAATGAAGAGGTCCACAAAATCAAATGCTCTACACAGGTGAATCAAGTGCCAAGACGTTTACTAACTCACAGGTTTGGAACAGCTCTATGAAAAACCTCAGGGGTGTGTGTGCTTTCACAGCGCCCTGCTCTTCAATCAGGATCTCTCCCCAGCCTTTCTACGCCGTTTGCTTTTCTAATCTACTCTCAAGTGACAACTTATTGAGCACAGCACGAATTACGTGCAGTATATATAAGGCCCAAAGGTTGTGTGAAGACACTCCGGGCTTTATGAGGACTTTACTTACTGCCTTTATGTCAAGGAGTGAGCCCTCGTCTGCCTAATTCCCCGGGAGCTGTATTCTGGAGGGTGGAGGTTCTGGAAGCCTGAGTTCAGCAGGAGAAGCTTGTTATCATGCGATTTAATTTAAAATAGATGGTCACCCGAGGCCAAGCACACTCTTCCTGATGCCATCAATAACTGTGAAATCTCTCACAGAGTATAATAATTAAGTCATAAGTTACATAATGAAAAAACCACCAGCAAGTTTTATGAGTTCTGTTTCTGGTCTTATTACTGCTGTTTTATGAAGTTTTGTTGTTGTTGTTGTTTTAAGTCAGTGAAAAAGAAAACAAAGTTAAAGATCTACAAGTTTTTATGATGTAAATATTTAATTTAAAATAGCAAAAGAAAAATGAGGTAAAACCAGAAAATCTTCAGAAAATGGTATTATATAGGAAGAATTAACAAAAGCTGTCTTTAACAAATTAAGACCAAAATTGAAAAGGTGAAAAAAGGCCAGAAATAGACAATTGAGACAAAATAAAATACAATTAGTAAACCTGTGGTATACTGTCTAAATTAATGAAGTCATCAAAAGAAATGCCAACTAAAACAAGAAGGTACAATATTATGGCTACTTTGTATTTTTTTTAAAAAGACATGTAGAATATTAATACAAAGTGTAATAAAGGGTAGTAAAATGATACAAGCCTTTAGAAAGCACTTCAACAATATATTTCAGGCTATTCCAGTAGCTTCATTTCTAGAAATTTACCCTAAGAAAATAGTTTAAAAAAGAAAATAACTATACACACACTTATACCCAGCTGTCCACAGCACTGTTATTTATACCAATGAAAACTGCAAAAGCAGCATATAGATTGAGTAAAGGATGGTATTATATAGCCTTTCAAAATTAGAATTATAAAGTGATACTGTAAGTTTTTAAATGTCATTATTAAAATGTATTGAAAACACAAGGTTATTTTGCTATTCAGCCATTAGTTAAGCATCTTCTCTGATAATAGTATAATTTTATTTGTGTACTAATACTAGTACATATGTATAATAGACGCAGGGCTTCCCCGGTGGCTTCAACAGTAAGGAATCTACCTGCAAATGCAAGAGACACAGGAGACCTGGGTTCACTCCCTGGGTTGGGAAGATCCCCTGGAGAGGGAAATGGCACCCCACTCCAGTGCTCTTGCCTGGGAAATCCCACGGACAGAGGAGCCTGGTGGGCTACAGTCCATGGGGTCGCAAAGAGTCAGACACAACTGAGTGAGTAACAACACAGAACATGACAAAGTTCCTGACAAATCTTGGGTTTTACAAACTAAATTATTAGGCACATGTAAAGTATAATTATAAATGACATTGTCATAATTCATTATAGGGAGGCCATAAATTTATAAATAATAAATCTTTGATCTGTTTTAATACCATAATATCTTTCTCCATTCATTATTCAAACATTGAGCCCTTCCCGCTTATATGTTAACAATGTGCCAAGAAGTGAGGACTAAAAGATGGAGAAGGCAAATTTTCTGCTTTCACGGAGATCAGAGTCCAGCATGGAAGACAGACAAGTATATATATATGTGTGTTTGTGTGTATACATAAAACTTCACCATACAGTTATATGTTGGAATAATAAAGATATGGAAGAAATGAGAAGTGAATGGCCCTAAGTGAGAAATGTGGAGAAGGAAATGGCAACCCACTCCATATTCTTGCCTGGGGAATCCCATGAACAGAGGAGCCTGGTAGGCCATGGTCCACAGGGTCGCAAAGAGTTGAACACGACTGAAGCAACTAAGCCAGCAAGTGGGAAATCAACTAATATTTTCAAAGTTATATTCAAGGGATCAAAAAGGATACAGACAATTCTCAGAATGGTTTGTACCCTTGAGGAGATGTAAAATCCATCTACTGATGGAAGCCAGCAGTGGGGTGACGTGAAGCTGGACTCAACGTTGCACAGACCTGAGTCTGAACCCTTACCTGCCTCCCAGCTGGGTGCCCCGGGGTCAGTTCCAAGTCTGACCTGTGCTTCAGACCCTCACTCAATGAAGTCCTGAGTGACAATTCTGCACTCCAGGTTGCACCAGGCACCATCACACGCCCCATGACTAGAACCATAGATAGGAAAACACTATCTCTGCCCAGAGGAACTCACAGGCCAGCCAGCGGACCAACAGAAACAGTGATGATAATTCTAACAAACATTTCAGAAAGGGAAGAATAAATACTGTGCAGCAGGGACCTATCCCTAGGGGATTCGGGGTATTAGGAAAGACCTCACTGAGATCATGAACTTACTATCAGATCTGAAAGATGAGAGAAATAAATAACTCATTTGCCCAATCCCAGAATATGGGGCCAAATGCTAGTGGTGAAACCTGCCACAAGCCATCAAGAAGCAAGATACAACTTGATTCTACTGATTCCAGAATGACTCTTCATAATGGGGTTCAGGGGAGGGGGAAGGAATTAACATATGTTCTTTAATATATGTGTCCAGAACGCTGACCTAGTACGATTTAATGTAACCGGCAGAGACATTACCCTGTAAAACAGGAACAGAAACACTGATGTCCATTGTCACCACTGTAACTTAACACTGTTCCGGATGCTCTGGTTGACTCAGTACTAGCACAGCTGTACCAAGGCAGCTCCTACACAGACTATCTATAAAGCAATCTGCCATATTTAAGATTAAACCCTGAGAACACTCATGCTGTTTGTATTTCATCATTACTAATCCAGGAAATTTTCTATTCAAATGTGTCCACTGCAGTATTACAATCAACAGTGAAACAGTGAAGTCGCTCAGTCGTGTCCAACTCTCTTGCGACCCCGTGAACTGTAGCCTACCAGGCTCCTCTGTCCATGGGATTTTCCAGGCAATAGTCCTGGAGTGGACTGCCATTTCAATCAATACAATGGTTAAAAAAGAGAGAGAGAGAGAAAAAAATTGAAAAGAAATAACCTACCTGTAAAAACAAAGAAGAGACAAAAATCATGAAATGTGATTAAGGCATCAAAAACAACGTCCTAAAAACTTTTTAATGACTTGGGATAATGCTTATGAAGTATGGCAAGATTAAAAAAATAAATAACCCTCCACTCTCTCTAGAACACACTCCAGTCAGCCTTGCACCTCTGCCTGTCCACTGAGTCACAGTCACTAGCAACCTCCTGGCTGACAGTCCCATGGCCTCCTCCCTTCTCCCCAAGGGCATCGATGGACCAGTCCCTCCTCCCGCACGACCTTCTTCCCTTGGCTGAGACGTCACCCCGCCAGCCCCTGCCAGCCTCGCTATCAACCTTCACAGTCTCCCCCAGCTCCTCTTTCCCTTTCTGATCTCTCCGTGTCGACATTTCCCAGGGCTTCCTTGGTCCTTGGGCCCTTCCTCTGATGACCTCATTCAGTCATGTGGCTGATTTCCATTTAAACCGGGCCCTAATTTAGACCTCAGGCCCTGTCCTTCTATCTGAACTCCAGATTTCCACATCCAACTACCTCCTCAACAGCTCTGAGTGGATGTCTAACAGATGCTCAAATTTAGCACATCTTGATTCCTGCCTGCCTCTGCTGAACGCATACAGCACAACCAGCTCCTCCTCAGCACTCATCTCATTCAAAGAAACCACCGTAGAGGGAGGTGATATCCACTGTAGAGGGAGGTGATGTCTGTATAATTATGACTGATTTGTGTTGTTGCATGGCAGAAACCAACACAACGCTGTAAAACTGTTTTCCTCCAACTAAAACTAAATCCAAAAAAAATTCTGTACCAATCTAAATGGGAAAAGAATTTTTAAAAGAATAGATACATGTATATGTACAACTGAATCATCTTGCTGTACACCTGAAACTGTCACAACATTGTTAATCAACTACTCCAAAACAAAAGAAATCCAAAAAAAGGGCACCACCACTTGCCAAGCTGCTCACCAAGCGCATTGGTTTTCTCGGGCTGCTACAATGAAGCACAACAAATCACACGTTTTAGACAACAGAGAGTCACGGGTTAGAAGCCTGAAATCGAGGTGCTGGAGGCGCTGGTCCTTTCCGAGGGCTGTCTGGTTGCTTTCTCCCAGCTTCTAGAGGCCTTGGGCATCCCTGGCTCCGAGAAACTGTTTTCACAAGTCTTCCTTCTATGCATGTCTCACCACCTGCCCTCAAACCCTTCTCCCAGCCACCTTGTCCTCTGCAATCTATTCTCACCAGGGCAACCAGAGGAATCCTGTAGAATCAAGTCAGATCACATCCCTCCTCTGCTCCAAACTCTCCGAAGGCGTCCATCTCACTCAGTGAAGCACAAAGCTGTTCTTTTCACAGTCACTTCCTCACCTTGCGCACCATACTCCTGTCACACCGGCTCCCTTGAGGGCAACACTCACCAATCTGGCTTCCGCGGTGCGAGGTTGGCCAGGTCCTGGGAGGGGGCAGACACATGTCAGCGCTGGAGGGGCTCAGGAGAAGACGGGGAACAGAGGCAGCAAAAGGGGAGCCAAGTGGGGAGGGAGGAGAGAGATGAGGGGAAGCAGGGAGGTAGAAAGGGAAGAAAGAAGTGAGGAGAAGGAAGGGTGAGTGAGGAGAGCAGCTGGGGAGGAGAAAAGGACCCGAGGAAGCAGCAGAGGACAGGGCCACCCCCAGGCACTCACCACTTCCTCGATGACCGGCTCTGGCTTGGCGGCCTCCAGCTGCTCCTTCACCTTCTCTTCCACTAGAGGGCGCAAGACACCAACGGATGCCGGTCGATGTGGCAACCGGCAGCCGCAGGTCCCCAGGAGGGTCTGCGCTTTCTTGCCCCTGCCTCTCCCCTCAGCCCCTAACTCCCTAGAGGCAAAGACCTTGCCAAGGCAGCTCTGGAGGATTAGATTTGTGCTCTCAGGGCCCAAGAGATGGGGAAGCAGACTGCGGGGTGGGGGTGTGTGGCTGAGTAGCTAACACTTTATTCTTTTATAGGATAAATGTACTTAATTATTAAAATTGAAAACCAAAGAATAAAAACTAAGCCAGAGTCAGAGATCTGCATCATAAGAAGTACCCAGCACCGCCCACGTGGATGGCTGCAGACAGGCCTCAGCTGGCCAGATGATCCCCATCCAGGGGTGACTGGGCCAGGCCCCTCAGCCCACCAGTGAGGACACCTCTTTCCACTGTCTGTGTCCCAGCGCTACCACTCCCAGAGCTGGGCTGGTGTCTGCCTGCCCACTGCTCTCCAGGAACCTGGATGGTCAGCCCCTCTTCAGGGTCTTTCTGACCCTCCCAGGGCCCACAGGACCCATCCTCCTGTTCCTGCTGTCCCAGGGCCCAGGGCCACGCCCACCTCCCAGCTCAGAGAGTCCTCCGAGGGACCTTCCCTTGCAGTCCCTGGGAAGGCCTGCAAGGCAGGGTGTGAGCAGAACGAAGCAGGCATGACAGGCTGCGTCAGTGCCCGGACCGCTTCTATTTGTCCATCCCCCTTGAGATGGCGACGGAGGGTCCCGGAGGCCCAGCTTCCAGCCCGGGCACTGCCAGTTATTCTCCAGGAGAGGGTGACGCCCGCCAAGGAGGCGGCGGCCGACAGGGCCACAGAGCCCGCCTACCTGCGACTGGCTTGGCCTGGGGCACCCTCCTCTTCTTCAGGTCCTCATCCTCTGGGACGTAGTTCCGCAGCCTGAGTTCCCTAAAGGGCAGCGAGGACAAGCAGAGAGGAAGTAAAGTGCGTGCGGGACACAGTCTCGTTCATCTCTTACACTTGCAGGCTGGCATGAGATGAAGACACAGGAGCTGGTCACTTCCCGACTTTGCTCTCTCTGCAGATGACTTGGGACAGGCAGATAGCACAGGGATAGAAGCATCTCTGAGCCTCAGGCCCTCATCTTCCCCTTAGCAGCCGGGCTGCGTGCTCTCCCAAAGCCCCACCTGCACTGGAGGTTCTCGAACGGAGCTGGGGCCAGGGGCACGCGGAGAACACTCACTTTGTCTCTCTGGCACTATCCCACTTGACAGCTGTGGGAACTGAGGGTCAGAGAGTGTGCGCCAGTTTTAGAGGGTCACACAGCAGTGGCTGCAGCGGGAGACAAGGAAGGCTACCACTGCGAGCAAGGACCAGAGCCCTTGGGCTGAGTTACTCCTGAAAGAGAAACCAGCGCTCACCCACTGCTTCCTCAAGCCCGCTTCCCACTCACAGCCTTCCTGCCCTGGAGCCTCAGACACATGTGGCAAGGGTCTGGTGCGCTGGGAGTGGCCAGCCAAGGCTGAGGGAACAGGCATGGCAGTGTGCAAGGGCAGGAAAGCCATGATCCGCCTGGGCAGCCATAAGTTCACACACCTCGCTCCTGCACGAGGGCTTGAAAATCGAGCAGGGCCGACCCCAGGACCTCTATGAAGGGGGAGCAGCCACGAGGAGCCAGAATCGAACACTGGGATTGGCCACCCACTGCGGTCGGTTGTTTTCCTCGCATCTTCTCGGGCAGGGCGGGCTGTACCAAGCCCTCCCTGGAGGCCTCCCTGGCTCAGCAGCTCATCAAATGCCAAGCTCCACACACAGCAGCCCGCACATGGGCCGGGCCCTTGGCTAACTCCACAGGGCAGCAAAGAGAGAGAGGTCCTGGGAGCTGCTGCTTAATAAAAGCAAGACAGAGATACTGGGACAGACCCGCCATGCCCTGGGGGAGGCAGAAGTGCCCCCTACCTGCCAGCCTGTCAGCCAGATGGGACTAGATGTGGGTCCTTCTTCCCCACGAGCTCTTCTGAGCCCTCTCTGCACTGCTGGCCCCTCAGAAGCGCTGGGAACATTTCCCCAGCAGGAGGCTTCCTGCAGTCTCTCATCTAGGGGACCCTGTGTCCGTGCCAGGGAAATGTGGCTGATTTCTCCAGCTGCGGCACAGGCAAGCTCAAGTGAGAGTCCAGAAGGTGTGTGTGGCTACACAAGTCGGCAAGGGGCATGGTCTCAACTCGGGGCTTTTGTGAGTCTCACCTGCCCTCTGCCAGGGCCCTCATGGATCTGCCTGTAACGTGCTTCCCCAGATATTCACGGGCTACCTGTCTCACATCACTCAGCCTCCCTATGACTATCTGCTCCAAACAACAATGTATAGGCCTCGATTAGTCTGCTTCATTTTTCTGCAAAGCACTTAGCCCTAACCCTATATTACTTATCTATTCACTGTTTCCCACTAAAATATCAGCTCCACAGGGAAGAAGACTATTTCGGTAGCTGCTTTTTCCCTTGGACCTAAAATAATATCTGACTCAAAGAAGATAATAACTTAATGTCTGGTCTAACTCAAAGAAGATAATAACTAACTGCAGAATGAATGAACATGTGAAGGCAGGCTGGAAGAAAAATATCTTTAAATGCTAACATAAATTACAATCCTAGGAGTGGTAAAATTATAAGTGATTACTTATACTATATTATGCTTTCCATATTTGCTACAATGGCCTTCACAGCATGGCAAATATCAATACTTTATCAAGAAAAAATGTTAATTCACTTAATGGCTAATTTAAACATACTTAAATTTTTAAGGGGTATAAATCCTACAATCTAAACAATACATGAGATGGAGTACCATATATTAGATTTTGTGGTAACTGTACAATACTGAAACATACATTATTTTTACTTTGAAACTTATTCTTAACAAACTTGGTAATGATTGGGTAATATGTCTAACATTATTATTTACATGTTTGACCTATTTGAAAAGCTTTTGATTTTCATCAACCAAAAATGCTGAGAAGCTTTTTTGAAAATCAGAGAAATAAAAAACCAAGATTTATAAGGCCTAAACGACTGCCAACTTGAGAATCATGTATCTGAAATTTGGATTAAAATAAAGGTTAAAAAAGACTAAGACAGAAAACATAACTTTACTCTGATTAGGAAGCTAGAAGTAAAGAGCCCACTAAAGTCAGGCAGCCCATACCAAGCCCAGTTCAGACACTGGCTAGCTGTGTGCCCTTGAGTATATGTCCATTACCTTTTTTTGCATCTCAGTTTTCCCATCTGTAAATTGGGAGTGATTTTTTTTTTTTAAGAGGGTTTCTGATGGATTAACTAAACACATACACACAAAGCACTGGGACAGGGCCTGCTTCAGAGTAGCATTTGACAGGTGTCAGCTATTATTATTATTCTGTGCATCAAATTCATCCCACACATGCCCCAAAATAGCCCCTAAGGAAGCTTTTGAAAAGCAGGTCACATCTATATCTGGGATAGAATTTTATTTCTACCATTGGAATTTTAAATTTATGCAAGACAGCCTTTCACACTGAATCAAACATAATAAGTTATCTTTTTCCCTTTTCTATCCCACATTTAATCATCCAGAATAAAGCTGTGGGAGGAAAAAAGTGATAGAGCATCAATCTAAAATATTACATGGTTGTTACAATGCTCAAGACTCATATTTCCCAACAAATTTTCTTAACTGAAAAAGAGAATATAGCTACATGAGTGAGACAGAGCCTTTAAAAATTACTATTTATTTTGACAGCATTCCTTTAGGTAAATTAAGAGTATTATGTGACCAAGAATGGGAACACCCTGGAAGAGATACAATCCAGGCCATGCCAAAGGCTCTCCTTACTAAAATAAAAACACTTGTAAATGTCACTGATGCCTGAGCATCACTGTAGAACACATTCAGTGGACTGTGGACATGGCCCCAGCTACAGGGATCATAATAATTAGGCTCTTTAGAGCCTAACCCCAAATGGGAGCAACAGTTGATGCCTCACTGTGAAATACCAGGCCATGCCTCTAAATGGAAGAAGAAGCAAAGCAGATGAGGCTATTTGCAAACACTTAGCCCTATGGCTACTAGCTCTATTATTGTGAAATGTGATACAACCATTTTCAGAATTGAAGCTGAAATAGATCTATGGACATCAAGGGCCCATCAACAAGCAGTTGAAAGGAACAAGCAAACCTCTGTTCTCAAAACTTGAATACACAAAATTAAAATTGTTTAAATAGCATTTCTCATTTCCGACATCCTTCAGAATAGAGTGATTATTTTAGTAAACGTGAATAGAAAATGCTCCTTTTAGTGATATACTGGGCCTACCTTCCACATGCATTTAAATTGTTGTTGTTTTTTTTTTAACTGAATCACTCTAAGTAGCTTCCTTAACAGCTGATCATCTCAGAACCGAAATGTATAATCAGCAAACAAAGAGAAATGTACATAATTATTAGGACAGAAATCAACCAGAATGATCTTTCTGTGAAAGCTGTCAACTTTAAAATAAACCATTTCCATCTAAAACACAAGGCCAAGTGTTAAATAATGGATGATGTTCATAGGGTGTTACTCTTCCCAACTTCTTAATGTTTTGTATTTTCCAAGAAAATAAACCATAAATTAAAAAACAATAAAATAAGTTTTCTAAGACTTAATCCAAGTAATTATTTTTATGTTTCAAAATACGTCATGAATATCCTACTTATTTTAGTAGTAATTGTATTTGTTTCTGCTTTCTTACAAAGTAGAATCACTAAATTTCCTGCTAGTCGATTCTGAAAAAACATAATTAAAAGAAAGAAAAGAAAGAAACTTTACACAATTCTGGAAGTAGAGATTTTAATCTCAAAGTGTGAAAAACACAATCACGAATGTTTCACAACTGCCCATTTAATAGACTGATTATACAGTCACTATTCTCAAGCCACAATCCCCTAAAGATCATATATTCCTAGTACCCATTTTTATTCTTAGATTTCTTCCCGTTATTTGTCATCACCAGTTCATACCACAATTAGGGGTAGACTTCTGTGGAGTTAGAATGAGAAAGAGAAAATGTTTGTGTTCTACAGTGATGCTCAGGCATCAGTGACATTTACAAGTGTTTTTTGGTGATAGACACTTTCTAAAAATAGTCCCAAATCTATCCCTTCCTATCAGCACATGCGTCTTTTCCCATCAAAAGGTGACTCATGTCTCTCCTTGTTGAGTATGAGGCTGGGTCTATGACTTGTTGCTTCAGTCACTGAGTCAAGTCCGACTCTTTGTGATCCAATGGCCTGTAGCCCACCAGGCTCCTCTGTCCACGGGTTTCCCAGGCAAGAATAATGGAATGGGGTGCTACTTCCTCCGCCAGGGAATCTTCCCGAGCCAGGGATCGAACATGAGTCTCCTTCATTGCAGGCGGATTCTTTGCGGCTGAGCCACCTGGGAAGCCAGGGTCTATAACTATTCTACCAAAAAAATGCACAAGTGCCCTACTGAGACCCTCCCAGCCCAGGCTTGAAAAGGCCCACAAGCAATACTCCTGAAACCTAGCTGCCATGTCATGGGGAAGCCCAAGCAACCAAGGAAAGAGGCCCACATGGAACAGAACTGAGGCTCTCAACCAACAGACCCTGCTAAGATGTCAACCAACCTCCAGCATCATCTTGCCAGCCATGGGAGTGTTCCAGCTGATGCCATGTGGTATGCAGACAGGCTGTCCCTACTGAGCCCTGCCAAATTGCAAAATCATGAGTAAATAAATGATGGTGTTTGTTTTAAGCCACTGAGTATTAGGATAATTTGTCTCAGAGGCACAGATAGAAATAGAAACAATCTTCCTGAAGAAGAGCCATTATCTCTCATTCCAGGGCTTCTGCTAATTCTATCATGCTAAATTACCCTGCATTGAGCACTAAAATCTGTGGTTGTGTAATCAAGTCTTCAAAATAAAAATGAGCATAGTTGTGACTAACAGCCTCCTGAAGCCTATGAGGAAGGGAGAAGACCCAGCACAGGCCTCTGCATCTACGCACTCGCAAGCACTGAAGATAATCAAAGACAACGACAGCTTTCTCCAGTGATTTCCTGGCAAAGTTACCAGTGCAGAAAAACACTCATCTTTGATAACAGTAGCCACAACTGAATACTATTTTACAAATTTTATGTTATATATACTTCACCACAATATTTAAAATAATGTAATACAAACACACACACACACAAAACCCACTGTATACTGTAAGTGGGAGAATTAGATGGTATGTGAATTAAATCTCAATACAGCGCTTCCATACAGTCCTCCACACGGTAAACAGTCCAGCTCATCTTTGACCAGCTCTATCTTAAAAAGGCTTTTTCTGTGTTAAAATGTGCCTGTGCACAGCTTTCATTCATCAATTCCCCTTTCCACAGTATTGAAGAAAGCTCCACCATCCTGCCTGTAGACTTCTCTTCTCCTGAATCAAGCTACCCATCCCCGCAGCTCCTCATGTGGGCTCTGTGTTCAACCCTCCATCATCCAGCTGCACAACTCTTGAATATATTACAGCAGCTCCTGGTACTGCAGAAGAGCATGCACTTTGGAGTCAAAACGCCTAGGTTTAAATCTGCGTTCCATCACTTACTTACCACGAGAAGCTTCAGTTTCAACATGTGTAAAATGCGGATGGAGAAAGAAGTCTCATTTTTGGGAAGGAGTGAGACAGGGATTGAAGTCAGGGCCTGAGATGACAATCACCTGTACTCAAAAACGACACTTGCAAATTTACTTAGAATGGTCAACATACTGTTTCTCAGTATGTCTTTCTGCATTTGTTTAAACACTCTCTCGCCCCCTATGCCAAGCACGTGTAGTTAATTCAAGTTCATTAAATCCATGAATGATGCAACTTCATAGAACAGACCCAACCTCAACATTAAGCAAGCAGCAACAAGGTCTGGAACCCAGGAAGCCCACCAAAACGACTAGCTTTTATTATTGTATTGCAATTCTGGGCTTCCCTGGTGGTTCCACAGTAAAGAATTCACCTGCCAATGAAGACGAGGATTCGATCCCTGGGGCAGGAAGATCCCCTGGAGAAGGAAATGGAAACCCACTCCCCATATTCTTGACTGGAGAATCCCATGAACAGAGGAGTCTGGTGGGCTACAGTCCATGAGGTCGCAGAGTTGGACACGACTGAGCGACTAACACGTATCAGTATTCTTGCCTGGGAAATTCCACGGACAGAGGAGCCTGGCGGGCTACAGTCATGGGGTCACAAAAGAGTTGGACACAACTTAGTGACTAAACAACAATTGCAATTCCAGGAGGGAAGGACAAAATCTAATGTGATGTCTCCAAAGTGGTCAGCCCAGCTGGCGTGGAGTGGGGCAGAGTGGGACAGTGCTGGGAATGGTTTTTGTTTTTTAATGTCATGGCAAGACCTCATTTTATGATTTTGATTATTTGTACTTCCTCCAGTTGGCAGGACAGAGAGATCTGGAACATCCACCTCCAAGAGCACTGGAGAAGAGACTCAGTCCCCCACTTCCAGGACCCGGTGCCCATCTCGCCTGCAAGCACTCATGCTGCTTCTCAGCCCCCAACCCAGCCTCACAGGCAGAGAAGGGAAGAGTGGTTTTTGCCTGGCCCCACCCCACCAAGGAAAAGGCAATGGCACCCCACTCCAGTACTCTTGCCTGGAAAATGCCATGGAGAAGCCTGGTGGGCTGCAGTCCGTGGGGTTGCTAAGAGTTGGACACAGCTGAACGACTTCACTTTCATGCATTGGAGAAGGAGATGGCAATCCACTCCAGTGTTCTTGCCTGGAGAATCCCAGGGACGGGGGAGCCTGGTGGGTTGCTGTCTATGGGGTCGCACAGTCGGACACGACTGAAGCAGCTTAGCAGCATCCCACCGAACATTAAACACACATTTTCCTTTCACCATCCCACAGAGGTCCACCCCATTACCTGCACAAATGTAATCACCTTCTCAACTAAACTTCTGCACTTGTTCCAAAGGAGCTGGTGGACTCACCCAGGTGTACTGTTGAAAACTGAAATACTTTCCACAACAGAGGTGAACCACTATGGAGGTCAAAATGCTCAAGAGTTATTTTTTAGTGTCACAATAATGATAGTCACCTGCCTGATCAAAACATTCGACTGCAGGAAGAGTCCAGGCAGATTAACCCCCCAGAGACTGGTGATGACCACCAGGCCAGGCAGCAAGGTCCTTGAGCCCATGTCTACTGGGCTACTGAGAGGATCTCTCTCTCTGCCTCGCCACCATGCCCAGCTCAATGCGAGAATATGGGGCAGTAAGGAGGAGAGCCTTTACAAGATCATTTAATGCAGGATACGTCTATCCTATAACATTTCAGGGAGGAGAAATTATTGCCTTTCTGATACCCAGTGTTTGGTGATGGCTTGCCACTCTCTCGCCTGATCAAGCCCTGGGCCACAAGAAGCCACTGACAGATCCTGTCACTGGCACAACCCTCCGTCAGGGTCCATGTGATGAGTGACGAGGGGAATATACTCCAAAGCTGGTTCCGGCAGAACCACGTGGTAAACGGTTGTCAGCCTGGCAAGCGAGCCCGGCAGAATCTGAGGACACGAAGGACCGAGCCATAATCTGAATATACAGGATTCTATATGCCCTGTGCCATTTACCCCTCAAGCAAGATGTTCTCTCTCACCATCCTTCCTAACACCCAAGGAAGGATAGAATCTCTCTAGTAGGAAAACTGGGCCCCAGGTGCATCAGCATTATTTAATCTCAAGGCAGAGGTTCTAAGTGTGGTCCCTGGATCAGCAGCATCACCTGGGATCTTACCAGACATGCAGGTTCTGGTGTCTTGCCGGAGCCATGTGGAGTCCAGCAATCTGTCCTTTAACAAGCACTCTGGATGACTCTGATGCATGAAGAACTTTGCAGCTACAGTCAGATTTGCGAGTTACTGTCTTAAAGTACTAAGAATCTATGCAAAGGGGATTTCTGGGGTGACCAGCATTCATTAGCTTCAAAGTAGTCTGGGACTTGGGACAAAAGGCAGAGTCAGGCTGTCCAATAACATGAGTGGAGTCAGGGTCACTCAGGACCATAAGCATCATGGGCAGCTCAGGGACTAACCATCCAAGTAACAGAAAGGATGGGTGATCTGCCCATATGGCTTGAAAGGTAAGACACTGCCAACTTCAGGGACATCCTACACCTCACTGGACAGCCATGACTCGTTTTCAACATCTTATAAAAATGAAATCCTGACTTTCCTGGTGGCACAATGGATAGGAACCCGACTGCCAGTAGAGGCGACACAGGTTCGATCCCTGGTCCAAGAGTATTACATATGTCTCAGAGCAGCTAAGCCCATGTGCCACTACTACTGAAGCCTGCCTGCCTGGACTCCGTGCTCCACAGCAAGAGAAGCCACTGCAATGAGAAGCCCGCACGACCCAGCAGAGAGTCGCTCTTTGTTCCCGCTTGCCCCAACGAGAGAAAGCCTACACCAAGCAACGACGACCCCGCACAGCAAAAATAAAATAGGTGAGTAAATCAAAATTATGGAAAAAAAAAAACAATGAAATCTCTTCAAATGCAGTTTTACATTGAAGCTTAATATACGAAACTGGCAAGTGCCCTCCCCACCTGCTTGTCCTCTTACCTCTCCCCCTTTGTAGCTCCTGATACACTTCAGTGGAATCTTGAGAGCACATGTTGAAAAACATGGGCTCCTCACAAAACGTGCAGCTTCTGGAGCCCCACCAGACCTACTGAACTAGAAGAGCTGGGGGTGGGGCCTTGGACTCATCTTTTTCTTCAGGTGACCCTGATGATCAGCCAGCTCAGAGCCACTAAGCAATGCTTGTCTCAGAACAGAGCCTAGCCTTGTATATCATCTGCGGGAGCCTGTTAACCCTGCACACTCCTGGGCCCTCCCAAAGCCCTGTTGAGGCTGGATCTCCAGAGCAGAGCCCGGAATCTACAATGGAAGGTGGTTCTCACGTGCATCCGGTACATGCATTCTTGTGGTGTGCTGACTCCACCCCCCTCAATCTCTCACCCTCTCACCTGAAAATGTAAAGAGAATTCATCCCTCCTGGTTAGTCCCTGAACCTTCACTCCTAGAGCCTGGGTGTCAAGCCACTCTCTGAGCTGGAGGAGCAGGAAGGGGGCATATTTTGGAGCCTGGACTCCTTTTCAGTCTCAACTCTTAACGCAGGAGAACAGGATCGCTGACATCCAAGCACCAACGCTTGGGCCAGTGGGTCTCAACATGATTTGCGTGATTAGAATCACATGACGAATGTTAAAAACAAGGCATCCAGGTGCCACCCCTCCCCACAGATTTGCCTTAATTGCCTTGGGTGAGGGCATGGCATTGACATTTTTAAAAGACTTCTTGGGTTAAAATGCACAGCCTGGGGAGACTCTCACAGCCTAGTGAAGACGTGTGCAAATGTGAACATGCACAGATGCTGTTTCAGTGAAGATTCTGATCTGGGGGGTAGAGGTGGAGCCTAAGGCCTGCGTTTCCAACAGCCTCCCAGGTACTGATGCTCGGATCACATCTGGGGCAGCCAGGATCTCATGGTTCTCACACTTCTGAATCATCTGGAGGGCTTGTTAAAATGCAGATGGCTGGACCCACCCTGACAGTTCCCAATTCAATATGCCTGCAGCGGGACCCTAAAATTTGCATTTCTAACAAGTTCTCAGGGGAGCTCAAGTTGAGGATCCAGGGACCACACTCTAAGAATCAGGAAGGCCACGGTTTTCAAACATGAGTGTACATTAGAACAGCTTGAGGGCGTTCTGAAGCAGAGGTGAGCAGGCTTAGTCCAGATGATCCCCACGCCTGGCGGGGAGCCCGAGAATTACAGCTCCACAAATTCCGGGAGACGGTGAAGGACAGGAGCCGGGCATGCTGCACTCCGTGGGGCGGCTGCCGAAGGCTGGGAACAAATGCCTGCTTAAGGGAGGAACTGCCAACACCAGCTGTCTTTAATTCTACTACAGAAACTGCAGTCACTAGACACGAGTTGGCGACTGAACAGCAACAAAGCTTCTCAAGGGACTCACGTGGTCTTCTAGGCCAGGGACCTCATTCAGGTCTAGAATTTGTATCCTACCAAAGCAATGACATATCTGGTACTAACAGCAAGCTTTACTGGAAAGAGAGGCTGAACATCATAAATGTCCTTTATAAAGTGCCACCACACTGCACATGTAAGACATTCTCATAAACCAGGCCCAACCTAAGGAAAAAGGGAACGCCACGTGGAACTAGGCAAGTTCCAGATCACTGCTGCGTTTCCTAGAAGCCTTGTCTCTAGGGGCCCAAACCTAACCTACAAGGTTAGAACAGAAAGACGACGCCACAGAAACTTTGCTCTAAACAATACCTACACGTACAAGGGAAAGCAAAGAGCAGGGTGGTTAATCGGATAGGTGTAGACTCAGGTTAAGACTCCGGCTAAGCTCTAATGTGGGGGAAATGATATCTCACTTGGAGGTTGTTGAGAGGACATAATAAGGAAATAACACATGTAAGGTACTTAGCACAGGACTGTCAGTAAAATCATGAATATATGACAATTCTGACAGCAGACCCATAAAATCGTGGAGCTGGACGGGACCTTGATGTTCAGCCTTCAGCCAATAAAGGAAACCCAAAGACCAGGAGGACGGCAGTATCCGAAGCCCACCCCGATCTTCTGGATCAGAATCTGCATTTTAACATGACCTCAAGAACATTCCTACTCACATTAGTTTGAGAACCACTGCCCAACAATAACCCCATCAACTAGGGAATATGTCAGTGGTTCTGAACCCTGCCAAGCTGTAATCATCTGGAGGCTTTAAAAAAAGTTACTCATGCAAAGTCAAATCCCCAGAAAGTCTAATTCAACTGGTTTGGGAAGTATCCTGAGAACTGAGGGTTTTTTTAATCTTCTTAAGGCAGCAAAGATTGAGAATCACTAGTACAGAATAAGGGCGCAGAGGAACTTCTGTGGCAGTCCAGTGGCTAAGACTCCACACTCCAATGCGGGCACTGAGAGTCCGGTCCTCTGGTTGGGAAACTAGGATCCCACATGCCACATGGCATGGCAACAAAAAAGGGTTTTTTTTTCCTAATTTTTAAGTTATTTTTTTAATTACACCTTAATTAAAAAAAACTATTGAACAAAATATATTTTTTAAAAATAATGTGCAGGCTCTGCAGTCAAATGGATAAGTTTAATCCTGCTTATACCACTCACTGGCTGTGAAACCCGGGCCAGGTTGCTTACTCCCTTTGGTACTTCAGTCTCCTTGTCTATAAAATCAGCATAATAATGATTGCTGTTGTCACTGCTGTTCAGGCACTAAGTGGTGGTCAACTCTTTTGCAACCCCATGGACTTTGTAGCCCACCAAGCTTCTCTGTTCATGGGATTTCCCAGGCTAGAATACTGGAGTGGGTTGCCATTTCCTTCTCCAGGGTGCCTTCCCGACCCAGGGATGGAACCCAGGTCTCTGGCAAGCGGATTCTCTCCCACTGAGCCACCAGGGAAGCCCTGATAATAATGGTGCCCAATCTCATAAAGATTCTTAGAAGACAAAAGGGGACATAATCCCTGAAAGCCCACAAAACTGCGCCAGGCACAGAGTTTGTCCTTGTTAACAAGCACGGACTAGTGCTAACCTGAACAGGGGGATATTTAGCTTCTCCGGAAAGGCTTCCAGTGACAAGGAGTTCAGGCTTCACACTTTAGCATCTTCCTCTGTGGGATGGTTACTAGAAAGTTCTAACTGTGAGGGCATTGTAATAATCGCTCGGGTTGGCCTTTCCCACCATCCACCTCTAACCTCTGTAGCTGGCTGCGCCCTGAATGCATGTGTGCACACCCCTTCTGTCTGGGCCATCGCTGTGAATGCAGCCCAGACGTCCTGGCCTGGGATGAATGAACCCCTTCAGGCAGCAGGAACACCCAGCATCCAGCCGCAGGCTCTGCCTCCACCGAGCTGTGTGACTCTGGACGGGCCACAGCGCTCCAGGCCTTGGCTTCCTCACCTCCTCCACAAAGGGTCAGGCCAGGCAGTCCCACGTGCCCCCAGCATCATCCACTTGGGTTTCCTGGGCTCATAGTGCCAGAAAGGGGCACTCACAAAGCCCTGGGTTGGGTTTTCCCTCACCACAGTCTTCCACCGTACAAAAAAGGCAGCCCACTGCCCACTCAGCACAGCCATGCGATGGACGCTCCTGCAGACTCTTAGTGACTCCCCTGCACACTCAGACTGAACAACAGGCTTTCTCTGAAAGTCTCCTAAATATAGACACATTCTCCGGGTGAGCAGAGGATTTCCTGAAGGGTTTTTCTGGGGAAACAGACCTAAATAATAGATGGGTGTTTGGTTTGTACTTGTATATATGAGTGTGAGTGAGTGTGTGTGTGTGTGTGTGAGAGAGTGTGTACGTAAAAACAATCTGGCGATTGTGTTGGGTTTTCTCCCTGAGAACACTAAGACACCAGGAATCATTCATCAGGCTGTCTCAGCCAATTTTCCTTTCACTGCGTCTCTTGAGTTCAAACCTTTCTTTGCTTTTAAATGAGCCCCTTTTCAGTTCTGGCTCCTCCTGCAGCACATCCAGAGCTGGCTTGCACACTCCTGCAATTGGGCTCCCACCCGCCTGCTCGTGCCCAGCACGCTCCCCTGTCCACAGTGCGCCTCCCCTAGCAGCACCCTCCCACCTCCACAGCCCTGCCTGGAGGTTGCCAGCTCCCACACACCCAATACTGGCTCCCCTCTTATTTCCTCTCCTTCCCCCAAAACGTGAGATGACCTCTCTCCCCTCTTTCTCCGGCCCCAAACATTAAACCTAACTCTACCTCTGATCAGTGTCCCTGGCCCTCTTTTCCATTCCCACTGCCACCACTGTCATATACACACCTTGCTTTCTTTCTTAGAGCTCCACCTCTGAAGCGGTTTGTTTTCCTCTATAAATCGCCCTGCATCCCCATAGCAGGATTGGCTCTTGCCCCTCCCAGGCTTTTCAAACACAAGAACATAACAACTGTTGTTTATCAAGCCTCTGCTTCCTGCCAGTCATGGCACTGGCTTTTTCACTCACTCACCCTGCAATCCTTACAATATGCATGGATCTATACTTTCGGACCAGGAAGCTGAGGCTCCGTGACAACACCTGTATTCCAATCCAGTGGAATTGTGGCTCAACTGGACAAATGACTGGGGAGCAGGGGTGGAATCCGCCTCTCAGAGCCTACCACGTGGTCCTTCCACCTGCCCTTCCTCCACAGGGCTTCCCAGGTGGCTCATATAGTAAAGAATCTGCCTGCAATGTAGGAGACCCAGGTTTGATCCCTGGGTTGGGAAGATACCCTGGAGAAGGAAATGACAACCCACTCCAGTATTCTTGCCTGGAGAATTCCATGGAGAGAGGGGCCTGGCGGGCTACAGTCCATGGGGTCGCAAAGAGCCAGACACAACTGAGCAACTAACACTTTCTTTTTAACCTCCTCCACAAGCATTCTATAAACTGAGTAAACCCCCACCTTATGGACACAACTCATGCCTCCACCCCCAGGCTTGGCTCATGCTGTTCTCTCTGCCAAGAATGCCCTTCTTCCAGTCTCAGCCTGCAGAAGCATCCTACCCACCGAACTCACCTCCCTCCATGTGTTGCTCTGCAATTTCTCGAATGCGCTGTGTTTGATACAGATCTCTCTTCTTTGGATCCCATGGCCCTTGGCTTCCCTCTTAAACCAATCCATGTGCTTTTCCGATCCGTTTCGCACTGCAGCATACACTTGGGTGGCAAGAACCAACTTATCTTTGTGTCCCCACAACTTCCACCCTAGCACTGAGACGGTCTCACGTATAACTGATCCTCAACAAATACTTGCTGAATTGGCCAACTGTTGTAAGATGCTATCAAGGAGAAGCACGCTGAGAAAATGCAAGAATCAGAAATCACATGTCATCTTCCTCCTTATCTCCCTGAGGACTCCTTTTGTCACCTACAAGTAGTGACTACCAGTATTAGGACATGAATGGAAATTTCATTATTTAAATGAAAATTATTTAAGACTACCAATATTAGGAAATGAATGAAAAGTATTTAAGGATATTTAAGGTCTACAAAGTCAATTTAATTTCTCACAAATAAATGTTAAAGAAAAATAAAAAGCTGGTCATGAAGAAGTGAGCTTCGTGTGTCTAGAAGGATTCAAGCAGCAGCTAAGTGCCCTGGGGCAGAGGTGCCTGGAGGATTCCTGGACTGGAGTGGGGATAGCGTAGATGGCTGGCTTCCTAGATCATTTTCAAATAGGATTTCAGCCACCCCCTTCCCACTCTCAGCACACCCACTGAAGATGACAGGCATTTTCTGTCAGGTATCACAACTGAAAACAGTTCCCGAAACCCTACCCCATGTCATTCTGCCAAGCATCAACGTGTCACTGAAGTTGTGCAACAAGTCAAAGCAGTCAGTGAGTTCATCCTCTGATCCCAAACCCTTATTTTTAACATGAAAATCTATGTGTGACTTTTATATACTTTTCAAAGCCACCAAAAGCCAGCTTAATATTTAGATACTTCAAGGTGACTTAAACTCCCTATGTGCGTGCTAAGTCACTTCAGTCATGTCTGACTCTTTGCAACCCCATGGACTGTAGCCTGTCTGGCTCCTCTGTCTGTGGGATTCTCCAGGCGAGAATACTGGAGTGGGTTTTCATTTCCTCCTCCAGGGGATCTTCCCGACCCAGGGATCGAACCCAAGTCTCTTACGTCTCCTGCATTGGCAGGCAGATTCTTTACCACTAATGCCACCTATAAATTCTCTATAGTTACAGGTATTTATGTGGGCAAATATTTAAAAAGAAAGATAAGCAAATATGAGATCATATTTTGTTCTGTAACTTTAAGCAACCAGTTCTGTGATGGGAGATAGAAAGCAAAATGAGGAACAAATTCAAGCAAAAGAAAATAAGCACACTCTTCTTCTCAAGTCAAAGTTTTGTCATCACACTCTCAGAAATCTGCTATAGCCATCTTTATTAACTGCACAATCCAACTTGGAGCCAGAGGTAGTAGCTATTATAATCCTTGAAAGTAAACTGTTTATGTGTGAGTGATGGACTGTCCACCATGAGCAACGAACAAATGCCAGGGCTTCCCAAGAGAAAGGAGGCTCCTTGACCACCTTACAGTTAAAGTGACTAATCTCTTCGTGGAAAGCTCTGACACGCACCTTCCTTTACGTGGCACCCAAAAGCTTAGCTAATTTGTCTCAGATGAAAACGCTGCACAGACAGGTAGAATCCTAATACCAAACTTAGTCATAAAAATGACTCATGAAATGTAGGACTTCTCCCCACACAGCTGCTTTGCAGGACTGTGCTATGAATCAGACGAGGTAATCCGAAGATCGCTCCCCCACACACATTCATTTATTTAGCAGATTATAAAACAGTCATCAAAGAAGGTATTCAGGAAACCTAGAAGAAAAGCGCCCAAATTCACGAAAATGTGGTTAGTGACCCAGACACCAGTCTTCATGTAAACAATACAAGCAAATAGTAAAGAATAATATGACTCCAAACCAACAGTGTTAAGCTTTGGGAAACTCACACCATGTGTTTCTAATTGAAATTCTTTAAATGGAACTCCATTAGAATTTCATGGAAAAGTTACTCAAACTAACACTAAAAAAAAAAAAAAATGTTTAATCTCCTCTATACTTTGTCTCCATAGATCTGATAAAAACAGTCATCACTGGGTTGAAATTTAAATGTGAGTTCTAGAAGCACTCCAGGCTGGCAGAACACCCAGAGATCATGATAATTCCCAGCAGGTACACGAGACCATAAAATTGGCCTGCAACCTTTGCAAACTGCACAGGTACAAAGTATCAGTGTGCACAGTAAGTGTTGGATCCAGAAAGCAGCTCTCCAAATGGTAAAATGCAGAACTTACTCCTGGTTATTACTATTCTTGCTTGGAAATTAACAACAGCTAACACTTAACCTACCCCTAGGTAAATGTGCTTTAACAAGGGTTCCCACATTTTTATTTTGCCCTGAGCCCTGCAGATGATATAGCTCATCTGGTCTTGATATGACCATTCAATTCCTCAGATCCAGTGAGACCTAAAGTCAGCATCAACCTTAGGCTTCCAAGTCACCTGGCTAAAAAAAACAGCCTCTCTTCCTTCAGCTAGTCTATGTAACTACCACTTAACAATCACAGGGTCCTGCTTAACTCTGCCTCAAAGTTCACCCCCATCTCCCACGGTACCTGCAAACACCCACTCCACTTGACTTTAGCTTCCTCTGCATCACCCTCCAGTCAATTTACATCCTCACCAACATCTTCCCAAAAGTCCTAGCTGATCCACTACCCTGGCAGCTGAGAGTCTAGACTTCCCTAAGAAACATGAAAGAATCAAATTCAATCTTCTATGCTTATAAACCTTAATTGTGTCAACAGGGCCAGAGATTCATCCATTCATTCAAAAATATTTTTGAGTATCTACCATGTACTAGGCACAGGAGATACAAGAAACTTTCTAGCACCTGCAACTGACAGAAGAAACACCCTTAGAAAGCTTCACATGACCTATGGTCTTCCTTCAGGAATAGACAAAGAAGCTTAGAGGTGTGGGAAGTGGAAAAAGCTGATCAGAAGCCAGATAAAGAAGGGGTGGAAAAAATAACTTGGATTGTCTTTGTGGTTTCCAGAAGAAACAAACACGTGTCCCCTAGAGGTTTAGACAGGGCAAAGCCATCCCTAAAATCCCAATTCTCACCCCTCAATATCCCCAGACCCGCCTGCAGGACCCCTGCCAAGCCCAGTCCACAGGTGCTGCTGAGCTAAAGTATGCCAGAGAAACTGCTCCCCTGTTTTAAAAAACCATCAGGAATGAAGATTCCACAAGGTCACGCAAGATCAGAGAAGCCCTTCAAAGCCATGTGTTTTACCACCAAGTTGAGTGATGAGAACACATCAGGAGAGATGAAAGGGGAACCTGAAATGTATTCAGATCTGAAAAGAGACGGCCAAAAGCACTCATCGTCTCAGCAGCAGAATGAGATGATCACGGGAATAAAGCAGAAGCTGACAGTCTTGTGCTTGTCCAGGTACACACTGGACAAAAGGTACATACTGGTGCTCTAGGAACTGAGGATCTCAGAGCTGTGAGTGAGGCCACCCTGTCACTGACACCACCTTCTAGCATGGTAGGTACCTTCTGTAAACAGCATCTTTGGAAAGGGTCCTTGGAGGACCTCACTTGAGAGTCCTCGGTTAAAAGCTAAAAGCATAACAAATGTAAGCTGTTGTCTTCATTACCCACAAGTCCTCCTCAGTAAGAAAAAACACACCATACGACAAATGGCTTAGAAGAAAATTACTCAGGACTATGTTGACAATCCAGCTTTATAACTCTGTGATCCACATAGGATTTGAATGAAAGGATTTTCAGAGGATGTTTCCGAGCCCTCATGATTTGTAATTTTATTGTTCTTAAAGTAAAATTTAATGCTGTCCACTTTGGCCATAGAGCTTACCCCTTTAATCTACAAGGATGCCTTATTCATCTGCTGCAATGGTAGATTCTTCCTCTTTAATAAGACTTGTGGTTAAAGCAAATCCAAACCCTCCAAACGGGAGAACCCCTTTTCCAGCCAAACTATAAAGTCAGCACCATCCATTAATGGAATGAGAGTTTTCCCACCAGACTCCCCAAGTCCAAATTCTATCCTCAAAAGCCATTTCAAACAATTCCTATTCTAATATCTCGCCAAAGGAGAGCAAGGTCCTTCCTTCAAAGCGCCACTACTCCAGACTGGGAGCTACTCAAAGATTCAACCATGCTTCACTCATGTTTGTATTTCTAGTACCGGAAAGTGAATGGCACACAGAACGTGTTCACCAGGCGCTCCTCTGATGAATGAATGAGCCTTGGGGCTGGGCTGCTCTTCTGGCATCTGCACATTCTTCCTTATTGTGCCTAACAAAGCATCACCATTTCAAAAGCTAAGAACCATATCCATTTATTATCTCACAGTTTCTGTAAGTGAGCAGTCTGAGCACAAATCAACCAGCTCTTCTGCTTCAGGGTTTCACAAGGCTATAATCAAGGTGTCAGTGGGGCTGCAATCTCATCTGAGGTTTGAGTGGGAAAGAATCTACTTCCAAGATCATTCAGGTTGTTAGCAGACTTCACTTCCTTGTGGCTGTCAGACTGAGCGCCCCAGCTTCATACTGGTTACCAGCTGAGGACAGCCCACAGCTTCTTGCCACACGGTCCTCTGCACAGGCAAGCCACAAGCCCTATAGGGCAGCCTACTCTTTCCAAGCCAGCAGGAAGTCTATCACTCCAGTCCATCAAGACGGAGTCACACATAACATAACCAAGGAAATGACATTCTATCACTTTTGACATATCGTTCTGACCTGAAGCAAGTCACACTCAAGAGCAGAGAATTATACAAGGGAATCACCCATCAGGGGCTACCTTACGGTGTGCAGCCACACTCCCGGTGTTATTGTCATCTTGGCCTCCTCCACTGGGCTGTCGGCTCCAAAGAGCAGGGTCTTAGCCATCTGTACAATGCCTTCTATATAGTACTTTATTAAAAGTTTAGTGAATTAAAATGAAAGGCTAAGCAAGTGTAAGGTATAGGCCTCTAGGGACATTTACAGAGATATAACTCAGCTATAAAAATGTTAGCAGTTTGTTTTTTTGGTTTTTGTTTTGTAAAGTGTTTACCCATACGGAGACTGAAGGAATGAGAACTAATTTTTTTAATCCATATTTTAAGCCATTCTTCAAATTTGGGTCTTTTCAAAACTTGAGCACCATTTTCCAGTATTGCAGCCTTGTCTACATAACATTTAAACTTCTGGATGCTTTAATCAAAAGTAACATATGGGTTTTGGGAAATAACTACATTTCCATTGGGAAAAAAAGACAAAATATTTACTTTTAACCAAGTGTAACTATTATCATAGTAACTGATAATTTAAATAAGATATCCTCCCCCCGAAAAATATTTCTACTTGGAGAAGAAGCAGATATTTTTTTAAAAAACCTAATTTTCCTTCCATACACAGATAAAGTATTTTTGCATCCACTATTTTGTAGGAAAAAAAGACACGTGATGGGGAAAACAGTCCCTATTTCACAGGACAAGCAAATCAACTCCGTATTCATTCTTTTTCTACAAAAGCTCCTGGTTTTATGATAGGCAATTCCTTTCCTAAATACACATCTCATAAAAGTGTGTGTCACTGCTGAAATTCTTAACTGGGCTAATTCCAAAGATCTGATGCATTCCTCCAGCAACTTCCAGGAATGAGTCAGCAGGACCCCAAGGAATGGCCGAGCAGCACTGACTTGTCCCTTCTCCATCTGAACTTCCTCATCTCCACACAAGAAGGCTTTGTCCCTGCCAACGCTGAGGGCATGTTCTGGACTAGAGCTTGCTCTTCATTTCACTTTTAAATTATCTTGGACTCGAGAAGCAGTACCTGCCTCCAAAATAAGATGTCACATTTGCTCCTATTCCTTTTATTAATTTTTTAATACCTTTCGTATCATTCCTTGCCTGAGACGTCTTTTATTTCAGTAGACCTACTTTAAACCCGGGGTCCTCAAGCTTCCTTATGGATTAGCTGGCTGGGTACTTGTGAAAACGAGAGTCATGGGTGATCCCCCTGGGGCTCCACTGTGGTAGGTCCGGGATGAGGCCCTACAACCTGCATTTCTTTTTTTTTATTGGAGTATAGTTGATTTACAATGTGGTGTTACTTTCTGGTGTACAGCAAACTGATTCAGGTATATATATCTTATGTATAATATAATATAGAGAACATATATAGAATATATATTTTTTCATATTCTTTTCCACTATGGTTTATTACTAGATATTGACTATAATTCCCTGTGCTATATATTGGAACCTTAAAGTTTATCTATTTTAGATACAGTAGTTTGCATCTGCTAATCCCAAACTCTTAATTTGTCCCTCCCCACCCCCTTTCCCTTTGGTAATCATAAATTTGTTTTCTACATCTGTGAGTCTGTTTCTATTTCATCAATAAGTCATTCCCACAACCCACAGTTCTTACACATTCCACAGGGGGGTGTGAGGCAAAGGGGGGCTATGTACCCTACAAAGCTGATAAATGTAGCTTTGAAGAGTATGAAGTGTGATTTCAATACCATCCACAGTGAAGAAGAGAACTAGGAAGGCCCAAAGATACAAAACTCATATTCACGGAGTGGCAAAAATGGCTTTTCCAAGTCTCCTCGGTGACTGTGCAGAACAGACTGTGTGGCAGCGTGCATGGTGGCGCCTGCTCGGGTCCGAGGTTCCCATCTGGGATGAAGGAATGGCTCCAGGCCCCTGGGCAGAGGAGAAAACCCAAGCTTCCAGTCCCCAAGGCCTGGAGCCCACAGGAGCCAATCTCCCTGGACTCCTCCCCGCCATAGGTGATCAAGGAGAGGGTGCATGACGGAGGATCATGAGGGCTGCGGGAGGGAGGGGACAGGGACGCAGAAAGGGAGCAAGTGGAAGTGGGTTTGGCCAGAGCAGTGGTTCTCAAACCATAGCTATATCGGCACCCCCTGGAGTGTGCATTAAAACAAGAGTGCTGGGCCCCAACCTCAGAGCTTCTAATTCAGTGAGTCCAGGACGGGGCGTGAGAGTCTGCCTTTCTAGAAAGTTCCTGGGTGATGCTGCTGCCCCTGATCCAGGGAGTACGCTTTGAGAAACACTAGGTCTGTGACGTGCCATTCAGGCAGACTATTACAGGAAGGTGTGGGGCAACTGTACCAGAGAAAGGCTCTCAAACATTCAACAGTGGGCATTAGAAACTCTCGTCCAGGAGGTTTGCTGTAATATACACTCTCTCCTAACAAAAGGAATGGCTTGCTAACATAATCTCAATTGCCACTGAGTTAAATGAATTTCAGCTGGTCTTTCCTCAAAACAAATGTGACTTGTAATGCTTATTAATCAAGCAACTGAGAGTCTATTGTATATGCAGAAACGCTGCGGAGGCCAACTTCCCAACCGATAAAAAGTAAAACAAAAACAGGGACCCTGCCTGTCATTTAACTTATCATCTGTATTATTTCACCTCTGATTACTGAGAAACTTTGGACTAAAAACACAACCTTTTCATTATCACAATAAGAAAGAAACAGAGCTTTCGTGAAAGAAGGGCTGTCTCTGCCTGCACTCTACCTTTAGGAGAATAAAGCAAATCAATTGTGCGTTGTGGGTAAGGGTAGTAAAGTGGCGATTTAGGTATTTTTGCCTGTTTTCAAGCCAACTTCTAGGAGTTGCCCCCCAGAGACTATAAATCATTGGTAAACAGGATGATCAAAGTAAAGACGTGATAATACAAGATCTGTGATCCCCCAAAACTTAAGAAATACATTAAGCCTTCTCACTTTCAACACAAGAATTATACCAACACATTACAGGAAACAATTTTCACTAACAATTGAGAAATTTTCACAAAACAGAAATAATTTTAACATCACCTTATGTTTATAGGGCTCTTTTGTGCAGTATGTTCATGAACCTCATTTTATTTGATCTTCACTTACAAAATGGGAGATGTAGCCAATGGGTGCCATTAACCCCATTTACAAAAAGGAACAAAGTCACCAAGGTTGCCTTTGTACCTACTTCAGTTTCACCCAAAAATCTGTATGTTAGATTGGGGGGAGAAAGGGCACTGGAGAACAGAATTCAAATGCAATGCTAAAATTTTACACCCTTACTTTAATACATCCTAACCACTCTCTGTGAATTTCCTACAATCACAGGATTGGGATTTTTACCTTTAAACTTTTTCGAAGGATTTAACATTTTTTTTTAAATTTAGTATCACGTGAAGATCCCCCTGATTGTTAACACAGCAGTTAACACACCGGAGACTTTTTTTTTGATACTCAAACTCACCCTAAGTCTCAGCCTCGTGGGTCTGGCGAGCACGTTATCTTCTGGCAGAGCCTGGCTGAGGCATGGAAGTTCAGGCAGCACAGGCCCAGTCTGGAGATCTGGGTACAATGCAGGCAGCTGGACTGTGACCATAATTTGGGTGTGACCTTGGGTATTTCACTCTTCCGTACACCGCTTTTCTCATCAATACAAATTAGCAATAAAGGGGATTAAAATTTCAATTTAAAACCCTATTTTTCAATTAACAATTGAATCTGCTGTATTTCTTTACACTAACAATAAAATATCAGAAAAGGAAAGTAAAAAAAAAAAATCTCTTTTAAAAGCACATTAAGAAAAAGACATGATCAAGGAGGTAAAAAACTTGTATGTTGAAAACTATGAAACACTGATAAAGGAAACTGAAAAATCATTTAAAGAAATGGAAACATAAAATTTAAAACCCTATTTTTCAATTAACAATTGAATCTGCTGTATTTCTTTACACTAACAATATCAGAAAAGGAAAGTAAAAAAAAAAAAATCTCTTTTAAAAGCACATTAAGAAAAAGACATGATCAAGGAGGTAAAAGACTTGTATGTTGAAAACTATGAAACACTGATAAAGGAAACTGAAAAATCATTTAAAGAAATGGAAACATATCCTATACTCTTGGATTGGAAGATTTAACATAATCAAAATGGCCATACTGTCAAAGCAATCTACACATTTAATTGCATTAATTCCTATAAAATACCCATGACATTTTTCACAGAACTAGAACAAATAATCCTACAGCTTATATGAAACCATAAAAGACCCAGAATTGCCAAAGTAATCCTGAGGAAAGAGAACAAAGCTGGAGGCACAACCCTCCCAGACTTCAGACAATGCTACAAAACTACAGTGATCAAAACTGTGTGATATTGGCCCCAAACTGACATATCAGTCAACAGAACTGAAGACAGCCTAGAAATAAACCCACACACCCAGTCACCCCATCAATTAATCTTCAACAAAGGAGGCAAAAATATATAATGGAGAAAAGACAGTCTCTTCAGCAAGTGGTGATGGGAAAGCTGGACACCCACGTGTTAATCAATGAAGTTAGAACACTCCCTCACACCATAAACAAAAACAATTCAAAATGGCTTAAATATGACACAACATGAAAACTCCTAGATAACAACGTAAGTAAAACATTCTCTGACCTAGCAATGTTTTCTTAGGTCTCCCAAGGCAACAGAAATAAAAGCAAAAATAAAGAAATGGGACCTAATTAAACTGACAAGCTTTTGCACGGCGTAAACAAAATGAAAAGATAATCATGGAATGGGAAAAAATATTTGCAAATAATGTGACCAACCAGGACTTAATTTCCAAAATATACAAACAGTTCACACAAACTCAGTAAAAAAACAACCACCACCACCCAATCAAGAAACAGGCAGAAGACCTAGACATTTCTCCACAGAAGGCATACAAATAGTCAACAGGCACACGAAAAGATGCTCAACATCAATAATTATTAGAGACATGCAAATCAAAACTACAATGAAGTATCACCTCACACTGGTCAGAATGTCCATCATTAAAAAGTATATGAATAGCAAATGCTGGAGAGGGTGAAGAGAAAAGGGAAACATCCTCCACTGTTGGTTGTCGGAATGTGAATTGGTGCAGCCATGGAAAACAGTATGGAGGTTTCTTTAAAAACTAAAAATAGAGTGGCCATATGACCTAGCGATTCCACTCCTGAGCATATATCTAGAGGAAACTATAATTCAAAAAGATACATAAACCCCAGTGTTCAAAGCAACAAGATCTACAATAGCCAAGACACAGAAACAGCCTAAATGTCCATCAATAGATGACAGCATGGATGGGCCTGGAAACTGCACTTCATACTAAATGAAGGAAGTCAGACAGATAAAGACAAGCATCATACGATATTATTTATATGTGGAAATAAATACGTTAATACAAATGAACTTATTTACAAAACAGAAACAGACATAGGAAACAAACATGACTAACAAAGGGGAAAGGGGGTGGGAAGGGGTAAATTAGGAGTTGGGATTAGCAGATACAAACTACTATAGAGAAAATAAACAACACCGTTCTACTGTATAGCACAAGGAATTATCCTTGACATCCTGGAATAAACCATTATGGAAATGAACATGAAAAAGAATGGATGTGTGTATCTCTGAATCACTTTGCTGTATGCCAGGAACTGATACAACACTGTAAATCAACTACGCTTCAATTTTTTTAAAAAAAGGCCAACAAAATTCTTTTTCCATGCTTTCTAACAAGTGATGAAAAATACCAAATCCTATACTGTGTTTATTCCTTAGTAATAAAATCCACTTCTATCTGTAACTTCCCTATTTATGGTTTTCCATAAGACCTGACTGGAGCTCCAGCCCTGTCCCCCTTACCACCTATTACTTTAGCTCTCACTGACAACCCAGCAAAACTCACGTCTGGAGTCCTGGACAGGGTCAGGCCTATTCCCAGCCCAAGGCCTTTGTGNTGTGTTTATTCCTTAGTAATAAAATCCACTTCTATCTGTAACTTCCCTATTTATGGTTTTCCATAAGACCTGACTGGAGCTCCAGCCCTGTCTCCCTTACCACCTATTACTTTAGCTCTCACTGACAACCCAGCAAAACTCACGTCTGGAGTCCTGGACAGGGTCAGGCCTATTCCCAGCCCAAGGCCTTTGTGTTAGCTGTTCTCTTGGCTGAAAAAGCCCTTCCTCCACACCCTTTCATACCACACAGGTCTCATAAGTCATTTCCTTATAGAGACCTTTTCTTACTCCACCCCTCTCCCCCAGCCCCCACCACTCTTGAGCCTATTGCCCTGGTTTTTTTCCTTCTTTGTATTTAATACCTTCTGTGAGGCATTAACTAGCACACAGGGACTGAGCGAAAGTATGACAAATGAATCATTCATTCATTCAATCATTCCATTCCGTCCTTCCTTCCCTGAAAGTCCATGTACTTGCTAGGTCCTGAAGCTAAAAAGACAGTTATGGTATGATCCATTCCCTCACAGATGGAGCTCACATTCCAGCTGAGAAGCACACAGCCACACATGCACACGTGCAGCTGTGATACAATGTGGAAAAGGGTAAGACAGAAGAGGATTTGTATGCCTGATATTCACAAGAGTGACTTGAATTGGGTTGGGTGATGAATGACCCTCTGCCCATTCATTTCATTCATCCAGGCTGAAAAAAATCTCAGAAGAGTTAGGTAACTGATCTACTTTAAACTACACAGTCAGTGGCAGAGTCAAAAGTGCCCCTCAGTTCAGTTCAGTTGCTCAGTCGTGTCCAACTCTTTGCAACCCCATGAATCGCAGCACGCCAGGCCTCCCTGTTCATCACCAACTCCCGGAGTTCACTCAGACTCCTGTCCAACGAGTCAGTGATGCCATCCAGCCATCTCATCCTCTGCCGTCCCCTTCTCCTCCTGCCCCCAATCCCTCCCAGGGTCAGAGTCTTTTCCAATGAGTCAGCTCTTCCCATGAGGTGGCCAAAGTACTGGAGTCTCAGCTTCAGCATCATTCCCTCCTACTCTTGAACAATTGTAGCAAATGATTCATCAAGGTGAGGTGGTACCTCTGAGCCGATTTAAATAGCTTTTACAATGAAATATTTTGAAGATGCTAATTGTTAACTGTCCATTTGAGATGGTGTTAGTACCTCTGAGCCGATTTAAATAGCTTTTACAATGAAATATTTTGAAGATGCTAATTGTTAACTGTCCATTTGAGATGGTGTTAAGATAAAACACGTATCAGTGAAAGGATGGCAATTCTACTTTTACTTTATAATAGTAACAATAAAATGGCAACCCATTCCAATGTTCTTGCCTTAAGAATCCCAGGGATGGGGGAGCCTGGTGGGCTGCCACCTCTGGGGTCGCACAGAGTCGGACACGACTGAAGCGACTTAGCAGCAGCAGCAGCAGTAACAATAATAAACTGAAGTTCCTGCAAGACTGAAAGGGAGGCTGGAATTGTTTTGTAATCTTATAAGAAATACAAACATTTTAAAGTCTACAAAGACAAAGGGTCCTTATTATTATATTTTCCTTATTTTATTATCCTCTTTTCCTCCAGTGGTTTTTTGCTGGTTACATCTACTATCCCCTGTAAAGATGGTTCCTTAATTCACTACCAAAATACCTTTGAAGGTTCCTCTTCAACCATTTAGTTCTCACCTTTACATAATTGATGAGTAAAGCAACCACATCAACTTCAGTTAAAAACACCTCCCTCCAATTTGTCTTCCCATCCACTGACCAAGCTCATCCTTCCTCTGGTTGAGCAGAACCAAGAGCATGTATTAAAAAACCAGCCCATCCATCTCCTAATTTACAAAACACAACATTTCACAAACTGTTTACTTAGGTCTGTGCCAACGATATTACTCAAATGTGGTGGAGTGAAAAAACCACAGGGACTAGTGTAGTTGGCCAAGAGCAGTATTTGGGGATCTAAAATTACAGGGAAAATCATACAACATTCATTATACTTAGTCCCAAATCTCTATCAGATGATGTTGAGCAGAAAGATTCTAAAATTGGCAATGAGGAAGGAAAAGCTGTCTTACCATTTGGGCCATGCCAGGGTAGCCTTCAGAGAAGCAGGAGGAAATGGAATAAGGTGGTATGCCCTTGAAAAGCTGTCATAATAAGCAGTGTCTGTCGGGCAAGGGATAAACACACAGAAATATATAGTGGAAAGAAAACCAAAGGGGAATTACCACCCAAAGGTAAGAGGAGACAGAAAAGGAAGTGGAATTCTTTATGTAGTATTTAGAAGAGAGTATTTACAACACAGCAAAATCAGAGATACGTGTTCAATTCAATTCTACTCAATTCAGTTAGCATATGTCCTACAGCAAGGAAGGGAGCCTGGGTACTTAAAATGATATAGAAAATCCTGCTTCCCAGGAGGTCCACGTTGATGGTGGGGGCAGATCCCTCTCCCACCTGGTCCAGCCATACCCAGAGCGAAGTAAAAGTGCGATCAGAGTGCTCCAGAAGAGGGGATGAGAGAAGAGGAACAGAACAACAGGGCCTCCAGAAGAACAGGGCATCTGCAAAACACCAAGAGGGGTGTGTAAAAGGCCGGGGTGCCCACGAGGGGCAAGGTCAAGGCCAAGATCAGAGTGAAGACATGTGGGCAACGTGTTACATCAAGTTAGGTGCCTTATATTCTAGCTCCAAAGACTGAACTTGTAACCAAGGAACTCCACCACCTCTAGTTTAGGGCAAGTAAAACTCTGGCCTAGTAAGGAAAGAAAGAGGAGGAAGGCAAAAAGGTGGGTATGATGGGGAGTAACAGACAGCATTTTCTTCATGTTGTCTTGGGTCTAAATGACAGTGTGCACACACATGCTCACTGCCCAAAGGACTGTGCCTACATGAAATGTTCACCCTTAATAATAAGCTAGGCAAATAGGTGCCCAAAAGCGTATACAAATACAGGTCTGTATTTTTCCACAAGTACCAAAACAACCAATTTGTGTCACATCAACAAACTATGTACTGTTTTCTCTCCACTAGGAAGACAGGAAACATCATTAGTAAAACATGCAGTTAAAGCAAGAGAAGACCTCCGTCTCTCCCTTATCCATGAATCATTGTGCTTAATTACCACGCCAGGGAGGTTTTAAAAACAAGAGCCCAATGAGCAGCTGCTGGATGTATTATTGTCTGCATTTTTGTGTATTTAAAATATTTTATAATTAAAAATAAAACACTTAGTAGAAATAAAGCACCCAACCTGTTTCAAAGTGTTTAAACCTTTTTTAAGACCACTTTATTTAACCACCATAATTACCACGCCAGGGAGGTTTTAAAAACAAGAGCCCAATGAGCAGCTGCTGGATGTATTATTGTCTGCATTTTTGTGTATTTAAAATATTTTATAATTAAAAATAAAACACTTAGTAGAAATAAAGCACCCAACCTGTTTCAAAGTGTTTAAACCTTTTTTAAGACCACTTTATTTAACCACCATTAACAATTTTTTATCATTAACAATTTTTGCAAATTTCCAATTCTTATCAAAATACATGTGTTGGGACTTCCCTGGTGGTCCAGTGGTTAAGAGTCTGCCTGCCATGGCTTCCATTCGGGGCCCGGGAAGATCCCACACGTCGCGGCAGCTACACCCTTGCGCCACAACTAGTGAGCCTGCGCTCTAGGGCCTGCCCATGAGCCAAAACTGCTGAGCCCGTGCCCCACAACTACTGAAGCCCTTGAGCCTAGAGCCTGGGCTCCGCCACAAGAGCAGCCTCCGAGATGAGACGCCAGCACGCTGCAACTAGAGAGTAGCCTCCACTCGCTGCAACAATGCAGACCTAGCACAGCCAAAAATAAATCATTGTTTAATGTATTTATCATTCGGCTAACTAAAGGAAAACTGGGGGGTAATAACCCTATATGCAGAATCTCTTTAAAGCAGACCAAGTGGAAAAGGCCAGAGGTTACAAAATCACCAGTGGCTAATTCCTTACATTTCCTGCTCCCTGGAGCAGCCCAAGCTTCTGTACTAGGGAAGAAGCCACATTCGATCCACAGTCACAGACTAAGGGGGAGGGTCCCAACTGAGCCTCTACCCACCCACCCTCGGGTCACTGTAAGGGAATCCCCAAATGCCTCAGGGGTGGCCCAGGGCTCTAAGTAGCCCACTTCTCAAGCCCAGGTGCAGAGCATCTGTGGATTTGACTGTGAGTTGAATGATTCCCCGCCGAGTCCTGATCCCTAGTACCTGAGCATGTGACCTTATCTAGCGGTGCTCACTCACTCAGTAGTATCCAACTCCTTGTGACCTTATCTAGACCTAGGATCTTTACAGAGGTGATCACATCCAAACAAGGTCATTGGGGTGAGCTCTAATCTGATATGATTGGTGTCCTTATAAAAAGGGGCAACTTGGACCTCAAGATAGACGTGCAGAGACTAAAGGAAAATGAGGTGAAGAAACACAGTGAGAAGACAGCCTTCTGCTAGCCAGGGAGAGAGAGGCCTGGAACAGATCTTCCCTCACACCTTCACAAGCAATCAGCCCTTCTGACATCTTGATTTTGGACCTCCAACCTCCAGAGCTCTCATTTCTGTTGTTCTAAGCCACCTTGTTGGCGGTACTTTGTTACAGGCTAGGGAATTCTCAGTGAGCTCCGGCAGGGAAAGTCCATCCAAGGCAGCGAGGGCTGTTAGGGGAGCTGAAGACCAAGACCTCAAGAGACAGGTCTCAGCATCGGGCTGTCCAGGAAGCAGCAGAAAGAACAACACACCAAGAGGCGGAGAGCTGGGTGGGGGCTGGGCCCTGCCCCCACTTGTACAGGGGTAATAAATCATGCCTGCCTGGCCTACACCCCCATGGGTGTGGAGGTCCAGGAATGCTCTCCAGTGCTTGGCAGCACATATACCAACACTAGAAAGACACAAAGATAAGGATGATCCCTGCACAAGGATAAAATGCAAATTTATGAAGCGTTTCTTTCTTTTAAGTAAAAGAAACGGAATGCCCTCTGCAGGCTCCAAAGAACTGCCCAAATGTGCACAAATCACCCTCCCTCATACACAGATCTTCAGTTTCTGCTCTGATTTTGCTCCCTGTTGCCAGAGTGGCGACACCGCCCTTGCACTCACCCTGCTCATCACTCAGAAGGACTTGGAAGCAAAATCTGCATTTTAGGAAAACTGAATTCGAGCTCCCAAACATGTTTGAGTCTGGAATATCCAAGACAACAAATAATAGGGTCAGAAACAGCAAACTCCTGCGGTGGCCAAAGGTCCTTTCAACAAGTCAGGCTTCCGAAGGGCCCAGGGTTCAATGGACAGAGAAACAGTTCCCTGACGCCTGCCAGGCAGGGACGGGGTGCACAGGCTGGCCCGGGGGGCTTCAGGGCTTCGCCACAAAGGTTTAAGTATGATCCCAGCCCAGAATTTATGGTTCCTAAATGTTTGTTTTAACCAGTGCTGAGAACACATATTTGACCCAGTGTGAACTTGACCTCTGGGTCCTTCTCCCTTCGCCAGGCCGTCTGTGCCGCACGACAAGATTTTTCCAGCCAACCCTTGGGCCCCTGCTCCTTGCACTGGGGCCGGGGCCGCCCTCCCAGCAGCTGCCACAGTAAACCTCACAGCAGATCTACCGGCAAGGCAGCTGTCAATGGCCATAGCAGGCTGACGAAAAATGTGTGATCACTCCAGGCCTGACTCCCGCGCTTAGCCAGCACAATGCCGAGCCAAGAGGCACAGGAGCCTCTCCATCACCTGGCACTCCAGCCACACTGCACACTCACGGATGGTGCCACACACTCACGGACGATGCCCTCGATGCCCACAGCTCCAAGCATCAGGGCATGCATGACGCTGCCTCTTCTGTATATAATTAAGGAAAATGTCTAGAGTTGGCTTTTTTTTCCCTCCAAAGCACTGTGGGCTGAATGCCAGTGGAAAAGCAATGGAATATCGATTTTCTGTTTCTTGCTAAGGAGAGAACAAGTCATTTGATGTGCCATGAGTTAAGTGAGTAAAAACAGACTCCATGCACCCTATAGCTGGCTGCATTTCTCCTCTATTCATAGACCCTGGCACACGGTAAAAGCTCAACAGATACCCATTAAATAAATGAAAGAACCATCCATGCATTTAGGCAGGGCCTGCCCTGTGCCAGGCACCAGCTTTGGATTCAGATCTGCTGTCTTTCCTGTTCCATCCACTGCATGCTGCCAAACCGGCCTCACTCTCATCTCGCCTTTCTTCTTTTGTGTTGTCTGTTCCCAAGTCCGGTCTCCTTTTTAAAGCTGAGCCCACTGGCAGTGTTTCTCTCTGGCCTGCACTTACACTGAGAGGGGGACAAAAAGATTGGAACAACCAGCAGGGGGTGGGTTCAATTTAGGCAGAGGGAAAAAAATGCAAAAATGGGGAAAGGAAAAAAAAAAACACCTGTTAAAACCCTCCCAATAAATGTGAACCCCTTCGAATTAAAGAGGTGCAGTGCCATCTTCTTTGCCCAAAATGGACATCACTCTTAGCAGTCACTCCATGCACACGTGCATGCTCAGTCACTTCAGTTGTGTCTGACTCTTTTGTGACCCCATGGACTGTAGCCCACCAGGCTTCTCTCTTCATGGGGATTCTCCAGGCAAGAATACTGGAGTGGGTTGCCATGTTCTCCTCCAGGGGATCTTCCCAACTCAAGGCTCAGACCCCCATGTCTTATGTCTCCTGCATTGGAAGGCGGGTTCTTCACCACTGATACCACCTGGGAAGCCCTAGTCCCTCCATGTTAACAACTAAAACGCCATGTCTCGTGCTGGGATTTCAAGTCCTAGAGACCCATACACAAAGGGTGTTTGCAAGAGCAGCATTAATAGGCAATAGGGCATCTCTACATGGAGACTGGGTGGCAAAGCCCTCAGGGCCGCCCTTGTAGACACCCACAACCGTTCTCTGCCGGTGTGGGTCTGCAGCTGCTTGTTTCACATCTCTCTGATTGACAATTTCAGATTCGCTAAATCTTCAGTCTGCAGAAGCATTTGTCCGTGGCCCATTTAAATTAAGTCTCAATCAGCTAAAATCAATCCAGTCTGCCTTGAAGGAGCACCTCGTTTTCCTCACAAGATTAAGCAAACTGAACAACATAAACATTTCCCATCTCCTACGCAGAAACATTTTTTGCATCAACTGGAAAACAGCCTCTACAAATTTAAATTCTTCAATTAAATCCTTTCAATTATACTCAAAATAGAATTGACAATTAGCATCCTCGGCGTTAATGTGCACATTCAAATTGCATACACACTGTATAAGGACTCCTATCTTTTTATTTGAAGTATAGTTATTTTACAACAGTGTGTTAATTATATGATGACTACTATCTTAACAGGAAAATTGATGTTGATGTGCCACTGCCTTTGGTATTTGTAAGTGTAACAAACCATACCCAAGTGTAATTGTTCAGTCTCAGCATAATAAGGAAGTGAGAGGGGAAAGAGACCACAAACCGATTTCTTTTGCAGCCTAAATTTCACTAGTATTTACCAAAGTAGTTGTAGTCACAAAAACCAGTATCAGAATTTTTTCCATTCTATTTATGAATGCCTTCTTTGGAAGAAATGATGCTAAAGCTGAAACTCCAGTACTTTGGCCACCTCATGCGAAGGGTTGACTCATTGGAAAAGACTCTGATGCTGGGAGGGGTTGGGGGCAGGAGGAGAAGGGGACGACCGAGGATGAGATGGCTGGATGGCATCACTGACTCGATGGACGTGAGTCTGAGTGAACTCCGGGAGTTGGTGATGGACAGGGAGGCCTGGCGTGCTGCAATTCATGGGGTCGCAAAGAGTCGGACACGACTGAGTGACTGAACTGAACTGAACTGAACTAGGGGTGTATTTTCCATCTAAACAGCAAGCTTTACACCAAGAGAACTAGAGATACACAAATAATCAAACATTTAGTTCCTTTTAAAGTTCTTTTTAAAGTTCCTTTTAAATCTAGGACAAGGAAGCAACCTAGATGCCCATCAGCAGATGAATGGATAAGAAAGCTGTGGTACATATACACAGTGGAGTATTACTAGGCCATTAAAAAGAATACATTTGAATCAGTTCTAATGAGGTNTGCCAGGCAGAGCCCCCAAGAGCTGCTGCTGCTGATGCCTCCATGTGCATAGCCCCTCTGACCCCAAGTGGAGGGCACTGACGTCCATGGCCAGAGAGTGCTTGTTTCTGTTGTGGAAGAATCCTCACCGGAGTCCACCATTGCATGGAACTGCACTCCGCATCTGCGAGTCCTCTCTGCCGACGTGGGATGAACACACAGACTCTCCCGCCCACATGCGGAGACACCTGTTAGCTTTCTGGGCCAGGGCTACCTTGCGCTCTCACATTTCTTCTCAGGTTTTGGGAAAAACCCTCCTTTCTATTTTTACCTCTAGAGCAGGGATTGGACTGAGGGGAGAGATGATTGTAAGGTGGGGTGGGAGGCTTGGGTAAATCAGAAGTTCTGAGTGAGGAAAAATGCATCACAGCTCCATGTCAGCACTGAAGCATTAGCTAACAATACTTCCTCCGGGAAGAATAACTTCCCTGCAGGCAACCTGGTACCCTGTGGGCAACCTGGTACCTCCTGCAGACGGGGAGCACCCTGCTGGCCCTCCAGGCCATCTGGATACCATGGACCCCTGAGATGAACTCACTTTAGCCCCAGGCTGGGATGGCTGCTAGCTGGAGATAAAGCTTAGCTGTTTCCTTTCTGCTTTGTGTTGGACTGTATGCTAGAAAGATATGTAAGAAATGGTATCCTAATTAGTAATGGCTCACTCCACACACACATACACATGAAGACACACTTACTAACACCACACACACTTACACACACCACACACACTCAGAAGAGGATTCACAGTGTTCACCACCACAGTCTATATTCTGACAGAGTTTTATTTGGCTTCTTGGACAAATAAACCAAGGCAGATGAGAGCTGGGTAAGCTGTGGGGTATGTCAGCCTGAGAAAAGGAATGTGCGGTGCCTGTTGACATGCAGGGCCTTGTTCCATACATGCTTCATGCAACTTAACAAAGCACATCCAGAAACCCATTCTGGCTTTCAGAGCAGTCACAGAGCCTCTGCTGGTGACAGAGGCCTTGTCCTGAGAAGGCCTCTCATGGATCTGGGCAGAGAAGAGAGGCAGGGGGCTTCTGCCAGAGGTCAGGCCAACCAAAAGAAAGGGAATCAGAGGGCTGACCCCTATTGATTTAATAAAAAAAAAAAAACAAGAAGGAAGGAACCTTCCATCCTCACTACCGCTGTGACCACTGCTCACTACTTTTTCAGGTTTGTGTATTCATATAATGTTCCTGGGCTTCCCCGGGGGCTCAACTAGTAGAGAACCTGCCTGCGATGCAGGAGACCCAGGTTCAATCTCTGGGCTGGAAAGGTCCCAAGGAAAAGGAAATGGCAACCCACTCCAGTATTCTTGCCTGGAGAATTCCATGGACAGAGAAACCTCTCAGGCTACAGTCCATGGGGTTGCAAAGTATCAGACATGACTGAGCGACTAACCCTTTCACTTGCTCTGCTTCATAATGTTTTTAACCAGAAAAGGCTAGTGCGTTTTATTTTGAAACAATTTAGTATGTTGAAGAAGAGGAAGGAAGGGAAAACAGAACCCACCTTAGAAATCCTGGGCAAGTGATGTTTGCTTAATGATAGGGCAGGGTCACCCTTTCCTGTGGGGGAAAGCCAGCCTCCACGCTTTGCAAAACGTGGTCCTTCCTGTTAAGAAGGCTGGCTGTAATATTAGAGAGGAGAAGATGAATGGAGGACTGTCTTGGCTTAGGAAATCCATTTCTATTTTTTGTCCAACTGAGTCACTGTGATAAAAGTGGCCCGAACATCACAAGACTTGTAACCTTTTTGTCATCTCCCCTCCCACTCTGTTCCCGAAAATGCTCGTTTTTGTTCTATCAGCCTTTCTCTTGCTTCAAACAGTAAAGAGTTTTTCTTCATTGGCAAACGTTCTATCTGTTTGTGAATTGTCACTGATCTTTTTTTTCTTTTTTGCGTGCACATGATCTGCCCTCTGCTCCTGTCTTTGCTGTTCAGTCGCTCAGTCGTGTTCACTCTTTGCAACCCCACGGACTGCAGCACGCCAGGCTTCCCTGTCTCCCAGAGTTTGCTCAGACTCGTGTCCATCGAGTCAGTGATGCCATCCAACCATCTCATCCTCTGCCACCCCTCTTCTCCTTTTGCCCTTCAATCTTTCCCAGCATCAGGGTCTTTTCCAGTGAGTCAGCTCTTCTCATCAGGTGGCCAAAGAACTGGAACTTCAGCTTCAGCATCAGTTCTTCCAGTGAATATTCAGGGTTGTTTAGGATTGACTGGTTTGATTTTTGCACTATCCAATTGGAATTCTTAACTGTATATGCCTTGGCCTCCTGATTCTCCAGAATACCAGTGTGGGGGTCATGAATTGATCCAACATTGTTCTTGTAGTATTGAGTTAGCCTGAGATGCCTCATTGACAACATCATTCCCATACGGTTTTAATTTCCATTTAGGAAGTATTTAGATTCATCCTGGTTCTCTTCGATTACACATATTTAAGGTGCTCTTTGATAATGCTTTAGTTTGGATTCTGCTAAGTCACTTCAGTCGTGTCCGACTCTATTGTTAAGTAATTTTGTTTTAACTGTAAAAAATCACCACCNGAGGGAGGTGGGAGGGGGGTTCAGGATGGGGAACATGTGTATATCTGTGGCGGATTCATGTTGATGTATGGCAAAACCAATACAATATTGTAATATTGTAATATTCCAATTAAAATAAATTTAAAGTTTAAAAAATCAAAATAAAACTACTAGCAAAAGTTGAAAAATAAATAAATAAAATAAATCATTCTGCGCTACAGAACAATCCAATTTACTTTCTTTCTTTTTTATCAGTAATCAAAGCCAGGCATATGGAAGTGATTGGCTTTTTCATCTCTTCTTTTTTTTTATTCATCTACATTGAGGTATAATTGATAAATAAAAATTGTATATATTTAGGGTATATGACGATGTTTTGATATATGCACACACTATAAGACGATGTTTTGATATATGCACACACTATAAAAATATCACAACCAAGCTAATGAACATAACCCTCACCACACAGCTGACATTTTTTGTGTGTGGTGGGAACACTCTGAGGAAATTACAAGTTTATAATACACTATTGTTAACTACAGTCACACTGCTATACATTAGATCTTCAGAATTTATTCATCTTAAGGGACTAAAACTTTGTACTCCTGACCATAGTATCTCTGTATTTTCCCCTCCCCCAACCCTAACCTACTTTAAAAATGCACTATAAAAAGGGATCCACATGTACATTCTTTGAAAAGAAGCTGACGACAATAGCTGGGGAAACACACATATGGAAGGGGCTTCCCTGATGGCTCAGTGGGTAAAGAATTCGCCTGCAATCCAGGAGACACAGAAGCCATGGGTTCAGAAGATTCCCTGGAGGAAGGCATGGCAACCCGATTCCTATATTCTTGACTAGAGAATCCATGGACTGAGGAGACTGGTAGGCTGCTGTCCAGAGTCACAAAGACTCAGATACGACTGAAGCAACTTGCCACACACGCACACACATTCACATAGAAAAAAGAAAACTGAATAATAGATAAATGAGACAAAGTTTACTTGGCTTGATTCAATAATAAACTCTAACAATCCTTCTGGTTTCATCAAGGCTTTCAAACCTATAATTCTCTTTCACCTTCATACCAGCAACAATCCTGCAAAATGGTTAACTTTTTTTTTTCTTTTGGCCTCACTGCCTGTGAGATTTTAGTTTCCCGACCAGGGATCAAACCCCTAGCCCCGGCAGGGGAAGCATGGAGTCTTAACCATTGGACCACCTGGGAAGTCCCAGTAGTCAAGTCTTTAGCACAGTCTTTTCAAGATAGGAAAATATAAGGGTCACAGAGGTCAAATGGATTCCCCAAGGCCACACAGCTAGTGAAGGCTTGAGAATTTAAACTCAAGTTTCCTGAACCCAAGGCCAGGGGTCTTTCCCAGTGTCATACTGTTCAGCCACGGACACAGGTTTCACGGCATCAGGGTAACCCTGGTTTTCCCACATGAAGGCAAAAGGCTCCCTCATCTCTGGCTCTGCCAGACAAACACAAGTCCCCCACTGAAACTTACTATCAAGCTGATACAGTACTTGGAATGAGCAATTGACCTGACACAGCATCATTTTTAAAAACACAATTATTCTTGAAAGGAGTTGTGATTTAAGCTTCCAGCCTTGGGGCCTGAATTAATTTGTCAGATTGGGCAGTACTGGCAGGCTAATGCTGCACTGATTACTTAAATCCCGGTGCTGTCCGAGGGCTACCTTCTAACAGCTGGAAGGATAACTTGAACCAAAAGCCGGAAGCATTTGTAATAGGTATTATGAGACTAAACCAATGGTGTAACATCCTCTGGAATGCTGCGGATGATATTCAACCCTAACTCTTCTGACTGGTCGGAGAAGGTAATGGCAACCCACTCCAGTACTCTTGCCTAGAAAATCCCATGGATGGAGGGGCCTTGTAGGCTGCAGTCCATGGGGTCTCGAAGAGTCAGACACGGCTGAGCGACTTCCCTCTGACTTTTCACTTTCATGCGTTGGAGAAGGAAATGGCAACCCACTCCAGTGTTCTTGGCTGGAGAATCCCTGGAACGGGGAAGCCTGGTGGGCTGCCATCTATGGGGTTGCACAGAGTCGGACACAACTGAAGTGGCTTAGCAGCAGCAGCAGCTTCTGACTGGTAGCCTTTTGCAGCCTTATCTTTTTCTGGGTCATCAGAGGGCAACTCTGGCTAAACCTAAGCACAACTCATGCCCTTGCCCCCTCATCTGGAGAAGCAGGAAGCATAAAGTGATTCCTCAATACGAGGATACTCTCCTTCCAGAGCATCTTTGGATCACCAAATCCCCAGACAACCTAAGAATGGGGTATTACTATTATCTTTTCAGAAAGGGCACTCAGTTGAATAGCTTACCAAGGAAACTTCTTTGAAAGTCTTAACATATTCTCTGTAACAGGCGTCAAGGAGCACTCACCCATGACCTATAAAAGAATGCTCTCTATTTTCACTCCTTGTGAGCAATACCCCACTTTACACAGCAGTAACGCTGTCATGGATGGGCTGTCTCCATGAACAGGCAAACCATATCATATCAGGTTTTGAGCCAGAGTTACTGAAGGGAGGAGAGGACGTGTAATTTGACACAAGCAATTGTAAACTCAGGAAAATACTGGTGCACTATTGTCAAGTGTAATATAAGAAGAAGTGAAGGATTATGAGTTAATCTAAAATGCCTACAACCCTGACTATTCCTGATGTAGTGGTTTGAGTTCCATAATGAGGAGGCTGATTAGTGAGTTCATGTCTGCCACTACTCCTTGATCACAGCCAAACCATAACCCGTCTGGACATTGCTCTTTACAAAACTAAAGTCACTATGCCAAAATCCTATTTCTTTCAGGGACTGAAGGCATTTTTCAACAAGCAAGTTCACCAGAATAACTGTAATAGAAAAAATTTTTTTAATTTATTCACCAGTATTTTGAAATCCAAACCATATACAAGACAAATTGCTTAATTTGATTTATTACACTGAATACTAGTAAAGCAACTAAAATTTTGGACGATTCTAATCCACATGTTTATGGTTCAAGCTCTGTGCAGAGAACACCTAAGAATGCTTAACTTTTTCTGAATGGAAATAAGATTTCTTTATTTCCAGTTAGCACCAGACAGAATCAACTTGTCAAGAGTATTCCCAAACTATATTGAAACTTTCACAACACAGAGGGGAAATAGTTTCTGATGTTCTCAAATCTATATGCATCATTAATACATTTCAAAACACTGCTAAGCATGTGTATTAGTTTGAGAAGCCCTGCAGGAAAACCCACCTGTCAGTTCTGATGAATAGTAGAGTGGTTACCTCCCGGGAACTGACCCCGCGGATGGCAGGTGCTGACTGCCATTGTCAGAAAGCTTTAACACTACTGATTCCAGAGCAGGGCCTCCTACTTACCATTTCCCTCCTGCCATCAACTTCAAGCATGTTTTTCATTGGTCAATATCCACGTTTAAGTTAATTGTACCGGTTCTGCCATACTGCATACCTCCAATGAGAATTTTCTTCCTAGCTCCCCATGGGTGTAACAGAGGTTCAGTGCAGGGGAATCTTGGATGCAAGGCACAGTTGTATCCAATGAACTGGTATTGATACCATCATTACTTTGGCCCAGCCCTTCCTAGGTGGTGAGGAGGCTGCAGACAACTGGGTGGACTGCACTGCAGATATCAACTTCCTCAGGGCAGCATTAGCCTCTTTAGATGCCCTCTATAGTGATCCCCACCCCCATGTGGACTGACCCACGTGGCTTACTGTGCAGGGTAGCTAGGAACATGGACACTTACGTTTGGTGCACCTCTGGGAGCCAGGAGCCTTACTCCAGCCATGACAGCACTGCCCACCACAGACATTGACCCTGAAACAAAGCAAGACCCCTGAGTCCAGCAGCAGCAACACTCTCTTCCAGAGAACCCAAGCCTCCAGGGGACTCTAGCAAGCCCAGCCTCCTGCTTCCACCTTCCTCTAGCTTCCAGAGAGTCCTAACAGGTACTCAGGAAGCCCAACGCAAAGCTGCCCAGGTAGAAGGGTAAGGACAGGAGATCAGAGCAGGATGGGAGAATCAAAACCTGCACAGCCTGGAACTAGACAGGAGAACAAGGTCCAAACTAACGGTTTTCTTACAAAAGTAAAGTAAAGCCAACTGTATTTTGTATATTATCTGTGCCCACATTTTAAATTGAATCTGAGTTTCAGAGAGAGGCGTCCAAACAGAGGTGAGATCACAACGCCTGGAACCACCCCTGAAGGAAAAAAAAAAAAAAGCACAAGTTTCCCTCCACACCTCAACCTATGATTAATGGGGAGGGGGACAGGGAGGATGTTTAGGAAAGCCCAATAACAGAAACCATTGAACTGAAATTCTTGTCAATCCTAAAACATCCCCATCCAGGGAAAGCAGACCCCACAGGTGCAGGGAAGCCAAGCCCACAATTACTAGGATGCTGAAAATTCTAGGTTACAGAACAGAGGCTGGATCTTTATAGGCAGCGCTCCTCCAAACTTTTTTTTTTTTCACTAGCTCAAAAAAAAAAAAAAAAAAGAAAAAGAATTAAACTGAGTTGCAAAGGGAGGTTTAATTGATGATGAGGGATTAAGCTGTAGTGACTTCATGTTTACGCCCATCTTCTAGGAGTAGTTTGGTTCGCGCACAGTAGGTTACGCCCCAGGCAGAAATGCCTTTTGTGTTTACCCGCAGCTCAGTAACAATGTGATCGGAGTTTTTATGCTCCGAGTTCCCCTGCTTCCCCGCACTCCGCTCTTCCAGCCGCACTCCCAGGAAGGAAGGCAGAGGCGGGCGGGAAGCAGACAGCAGACCCACGGCAGACGATACCCCGCGTGTCCCCGCGCGGGCAGCGCGCGCGAGGAAGGAGGGAGAGGGCGTGTGGGCTTACCCCTGCAGCTGCTGCTTCTGGTGAACCTGCAGCCTCGAGCCCCCGCCGCTCTGGGTCTCCTGCGGCACCTTGGAGCGCATCGCTTGCCTGCCCTGTTTGGCGAACGGGGCGGCCGCCGGGTGTCCGCCGGGCTTGGGGTGGAGCGGCCCGCCGGGGCCCCCGGGACGCGCCGGCTCCGGCGGTGGCGGTGGCGGTGGCGGCCGGAGCCCCTGCAGGGCCGCGCCGCCGGGCGTGCTGGTGCGCCGAGTCCGCTCCGAGGGGGCCCCGGCGCCGGCCGAGCTGCGGCTGTACCTGGCGTTGAGCGCGACGTTGAAGGTCCGCGGGCGCGGGGGCCCGCCCAGGGGCAAGGCGCCCGCCGCCAGGCCGGGGCCCGGGCGCACCACGTACGTGATCCTCCGCACCCGGCCGTGCGCCGATGAGGCCAGCAGCCCTGCCCACAGCAGGAGCCCCCACCTGAGCCAGGCCCCCGCCATCGCCGGCCCCAGCCGGCGCCCCTGGCCCCCGCCCCCGGCCGTGCCGCTGGCTCGGTGCGGCCGCTCACGCGCGCTCAGGATTCCCCGGAGGACGGCCGGGAGCCCGGGAAAGGCGGGGAGGAGGAAAACTCGGCTTGCAAGAGAGGAAGTTCCGCGGGCGGCTGAGCAGCCCCAGACCCCAGCCGAAAGCGGCGAGGAGGAGGGGGCGGGGTGGGGG
>SJYX01023541.1:0-95016 GCA_006410675.1 Oreotragus oreotragus | reverse complement strand
CTTCACTCTGTATAATTGGTTCCAGTTTCATCCATCTTATTAGAACTGATTCAAATGTATTCTTTTTAATGGCTGAGTAATACTCCATTGTGTATATATACCACAGCTTTCTTATCCATTCATCTGCTGATGGACATCTAGGTTGTTTCCATGTCCTGGCTATTATAAACAGTGCTGCGATGAACATTGGGGTACATGTGTCTCTTTCTATTCTGGTTTCCTCAGTGTGTATGCCCAGCAGTGGGATTGCTGGGTCATAAGGCAGTTCTATTTGCAATTTCTTAAGGAATCTCCACACTGTTCTCCATAGTGGCTGAGAATCCCATGGACGGAGGAGCCTGGTGGGCTACAGTCCACAGGGTCGCAAAGAGTCGGACACGACTGAACTATGGAGATGGTTGCACATATCTGTGAAAATAACTAAAAATCACTGAGTTGCATACTTTAAATGAGTAAATTGTATGGTACAGTATGTGAAAAAAAAAAAGACCAAGTCTTTGAGGTTGACCTGGTTACTTTTCAGAAGTGTACATACGTACTACTATAATCCTAAAAAATGTAATCATAGTAATAAATAACTCTTAGATCATGAAGGTAAGTAATAATATCTAAGAATGATTAAATATCTACCATGTTCCAGATGCTTGCATCATCGTATTTAATCTCATTTCATGAGCTACTGGTACTTTATGGAAGACATTCTGTTACCATCATTTTGTAGAGAAAGTAACTGAGGCTCTGAGAGTTTTCGTGTGCAAAATGTATGGACACTAAATGGCAGAATCTGATTTTCAAAGATCTGGCCATGTCTAGAGCCCCAGTTCTCTAGACCTCACCATGCACCTCTTTTCTGAACTCTGGTTGTTCCCCAATAAGATCATTACACTCATTCTGGTTTCCTCTTAGCTGCTGTCAGTTTTTAGTCTGGCTTTATTGCCTTCCACTGGAAAATTATATTTTTCCCTGTAAAGTTGATGGGCATTGGAGTCATAAACAAACTGAGACCTACCAGCTTTCCACAAAGTTAATTTGCGCTGAATTCCCAAAGTCCAAGGGCATTTAAAGTATTCTGCATGTGTGACATAAAACAATGTAAAAATTCCCACATAGCTGGACTGTTAACAGGATGTGTAGTTTTTCCCAGGGCAGCCAAACTTGCAGATCGCTGTGTTTCAGTGGATTATGTAACATACCAATTGTCCTTTAGGACTGCAGACTATATAAACATATAAGGATATGTTTTAACAGATATTTGTATTTAAATGTCTTTTCTGTTTAATATTGATTTTGAAGTGTATAAAAATAAAGAACATAAAATAGATTTGACAAAGCAAGCAAGAAAATCTTTTTGAGGCTGGAGATGAGAACTTCTTCCAAATTTTGCTATGCACTTTTTTTCAATTGGGTGGAAAACTTGAATGATTTTCACCACTGTACATAACTTAAGTTTACCATTTTAAGTAGCCAGTTCGTTGGCATTAAACATATTCACATGTTTGGGCAGCATTGCCATCATCCATCTCCAGAACTTTTTTCATCTTGCAAAACCAAAACTCTGTACCCATTAAACACTTAACTCCCCTTTCTCCCCTCCTCCCAGTCCCTGGCAACAACCGGCTGCTTTCTGTTTCCATGAGTTTGACGACTCTAGTCAGCTATACATTTGTAGATAGTCTTACATGGCATGATCAGTATTATAATTAAGAGTAACAGCTGACATGGATTACTGTTAGTACCCAAACGGTTTACGGTGAAAATATCTCAGAGGTAATTAGAGTAAAAGGACATGTGCTAAGCTCTTTATCCTCCTTTGAAATAAGTAAAAGTCTATTTTTTTAAACTCCTGAGGTTCTTGTAATTTAGCTTCTTAAATGTGACAATGCCCATGTGCTCAGACAGATGTTTCCCCTCGCTCTTTACTCCCATGGGGCCCCAATCACAATTTTAGTGAAAACTGCAATAAAAGCACCATGCCTTCTTCCTTTTGGTGCCCCCCAGCCCTATGCCCCAGCTTCAGAGTTTATTCCCAAAATCCTCCTGCCCTTTCGGTGCTCAGCCTGATGTTCTGCTGTGCTTAGTTGCTCAGTCGTGTCTGTTTGTGACCCTATGGACTGTGTAGCCCACTAGGCTCCTCCGTCCATGGGATTCTCCAGGCAAGAATACTGGAATGGGTTGCCCTGCCCTCCTCCAGGGGATCTTCCCAACCCAGGGATTGAACCCAGGTCTCCTGCATTGCAGGCGGATTCTTTACCAGCTGAGCCACCATGGAAGCCCAATAATACTGGAGTGGGTAGCCTATCCCTTCTCCAGCGGATCTTGCCAACCCAGAGATAGAACCCAGGTCTCCCACATTGCAGGTGGATTCTTTGCCATCTGAGCCGCCAGGGAGGCTCCTGTTCTGAAGGGGAATTCATGTTGCCAAACAGTGCAGCGCTCGAATAAAGGAGGACAAATATTCACTGATTGTTTCCTCAAACAAACCTTTGTTGAACACCTACCACTGTCACCTGGCTTACATCCTATTAGACTGAAGCGAGTGGAACAGCATGTGGTAAAAAGAGAGAGGTGTGTAAACAGAGAAGCGGAGGTGCTGTGACTGACGTCTGTGCCAGCAACAGCGACGGAGGAAGTGCCTTCACCCAGAAGGGTGAGGGTGTCGTCCTGGTGTTTCTTTGGCCTTTTTTGACAAGGCTGATGAGGTATACCACGATGCCTTGACTTGCTTCTGCAGCTCCTGTTCATAGTCTCTGGGTGGACTTGAAGTTGGCAGGAAGACAGCAAAGCTGAAGAGCAGCTGGCAGTTCATTCGTTTCAGGGAAGCAGCAGTTCCCATTGCCACTTGTCTCACATTCCATCTTCCAGCCACTGAATGGAAGTGTAAGAATTTTCCAGAGCAAGGTTGAAAGTCCTGTTGTACACACACTAGCTAAATTGTTATTGGCCTCACATTTTGTTGGAGGTTTGACTTTTCTTCAGAAGGCTAAACAAGGAAACACATTCGTATCCAGGTTACAATGGTCTTTCAAAGAACATTCTTAAATAGACAGCTGCCTGATTTAGAGGAGGAAAACTAGAGCTTTCTACAAGACATAACGATGCTAGAAATGGGTCTTGGCTGGGTGGTAATCTGAAGATGGGGACCCAAGGGGACAGAATGGTGAGTTAAGGATGGAGAAGGATCTCACTGGCATTGGCACAGAAAGGTCGCTATGCTGTGGAGAGGGCCTTGGCGTCATCCAAGGACTGAAGGTGAGGAAAGCCAAGAATTTAGGTCCCCTTAACCCAAATTTTTTAAGTATCATGATGATACTCCAGTCTGGACTGTGGTTTCTTCTCGACCACATATAAAGAGTATTTATTTTGAGGAGAGGATACACACATACACACACAGAATCATGTGTGTGTACATGCATATGTACATACATATACACAGAGGGTTAATAAACCAGGTCTCTGGGGAGAAAAGTCTTGATTTATATCATTTGCCAATTTTCATAGTGAAGCTAGTCCCACAGAAACTGATCTTAAGTCTCCAGCAGTTCACTCACAGAATTCCTGAAGGACAATTGACTCACCCTAGTAAGAGCCAGCTTCAGCATACCACTGGATGTGTGTATTATTTGCCCAGCATAAATGTGAGTATTAGTCATTCAGCTGTGTCCGACTCTTTGCAGACACAACTGAATGGACTGTAGCCCACCAGACTCCTCTGTCCATGGCATTTTCCAGGCAAGAATACTGGAGTGAGTAGCCCTGCCCTCCTCCAGGGGATCTTCCTGACCGAGTAATCAAACCCAGGCCTCCCACATTGCAGGCAGATTCTTTACCATCTGAGCCACCAAGACAACTATATGCAAAAATTCAAAATGCATTCTGTTTCAAACAAATTAGAAGTGAAGATGAAAGCATCAGAAGACTCAAAAAGTTAGTGACTCTGTGCACTAGAGCTTATCTTACACCACTGCTGGTGTTTGCTGCTATTTAGCCACTAAGTCCTGTTCAACTCTTTGCAGCCCCATGAACTATAGCCCACCAGGCTCCTCTGTCCAAGAGGTTTCCTAGGCAAGAATACTGGAGCAGGTTGCCATTTCCTTCTCCTGAGGATCTTCCCAACCCAGGGATTGAACCCACATCTCCTGCATTGGCAGGTGGATTCTTTACCACTGAGCCACCTGGGAAGCCCCTAATTTGAAAGCCTCCAAAGACAGCGCTAAGTCACGTCTGACTCTTGCGATCTCATGAATTGTAGCCTGNAGGATCTTCCCAACCCAGGGATTGAACCCACATCTCCTGCATTGGCAGGTGGATTCTTTACCACTGAGCCACCTGGGAAGCCCCTAATTTGAAAGCCTCCAAAGACAGCGCTAAGTCACGTCTGACTCTTGCGATCTCATGAATTGTAGCCTGCCAGGCTCCTCTGTCCATGGGATTCTCCAGTCAAGAATACTGGAGTAGGTTGCCATTTCCTTCTCCAGGGGAACTTCCTGACCCAGGTGTTGAGCCCAGGTCTCTCCCACACTGCAGGCAGATGCTTTACCGACTGAGCTACATGGGAAGCCCCCTTATAAACGAACCTTGAAGAAATAAGAAATGACTAGACCTGGGGACATAGTTCACTTGTTCTTACCTTGCCTCCCCAGCTTGGTGGCATGGCCAAAGGGGCCCCAGTCCAGTTCCATCATGGTCCCACATCAGTGGCAAGATCTCAGCTTGCATGTTTGTTGGGAATGAACACCCAAGTTGAGGGTCAGTATGGACAGAAAGATCAGAAAGAAGGCTTTTCTAGAAAGCTTCCAAAAGACTGAGGAGATAAAGACAGTCATGGTTAAACACACCCCCTTTAAAACATTTCAGAGTCCGTTCTATGTGTGACATTTCTAATGAAGATATTTCTAGCAGCACATTTCTCTAAAAGGAGAAAATAAAAAAGATGTGCTTACTCTATTGCCCTAAGTGCCATATTTCAATTGTAAAGAGATTGTTCAACCCGAATGCTAGCTGCGACCAACCAACCTTCCTCGCCCTGGGCTAAAAGGACATCAATAATGAAACAACATCAGATTTGATTATTGACTGTCAAGTCTGTGTATAAAAATCTAGTCACTGAGTCCACATCGTAAAATAATTGTACCAGGACAAAACTAATGCTTGTATTAACTAGACAGCCTGGGGGTTACTATTAAAGCAGCAACTTCCCCCTCATTTACTCTGACTTCTGGTGGGAAGAGGTTACAGAAGAGTATCAGAGAGAGCATAAGGGTTGGAGGCTAAATTGAGAATTAGCTAGGAGTCATTATAGAAATGAAGGAAGAGATGATAAATGAAAAAAGAAGTCAGTTCTTTTCCACCAGTCACCAAATTAAAAGCTCCTATATGGGAAAACATAAAAAGATTTTTAAGCACACTTTAAAAAATTACAATAGATGCAGCAGAATTTGTTTTTTTTTTTTATAAAACTATGTATAGTGTTGGGGAAATTTTGTTCCTAGGAAGAGTTCATAGGCAGGAGAATGAAAGGTGTCGTGGCTGCCCTTCTCTTGGACCAGCAAGCTCCCTGATTAACAATGTTGCCTTCGTTTCTGCTGTAGTGCAAAGTAAATCCATTATACACATATCCACTCTTTTTTAGATTCTTTTCCCATATAGGTCATTACAGAGCGCCATAGGGTCTTGAAAAATGAAATCAAGATGATAAGCAAATATGAGAGCCAGGGAGAGAGGGGCCATTGCTTGACCACCTCAATCCCTTTGGCCCAAGGTCAGATTCAAGCCAATAAATGCTGGGCCTTCAGACAGCTGTTCTATCGGTAGTGTGTTCAGGCCGTCCCTCTGACACAAGTGGCCTCCCTCTCACTACCTTGCTCCTACATGAATGTTGGTTAAGCTTCAGATGGATCGTTGTTGTTCAGTCACTCAGTCATGTCCAGCTCTTTGTGACGTGATGGACTGCAGCACACCAGGCTTCCCTGTCCTTCGGTGTCTCCCAGGGTTTGCTTAAACCCATGTCCATTGATGCCATCCAACCATCTCATCCTCTGTCGCCCCTTCTCCTCCTGCCCTCAGTTTTTCCCAGCATCAGGGTCTTTTCCAGTGAGCTGACTCTTTGCATCAGGTGGCCAAAGTATTGAGCTTCAGCTTCAGCATCAGTCCTTCCAATGAATATTCAGGGTTGATTTCCTTTAGGATTGACTGGTTTGATCTTTTTGCGGTCCAAGGGACTCTAAAGAGTCTTCTCCAGCACCACAGTTCAAAAGCATCAATTCTTTAGCGCTCAGCCTTCTTTATGGTCCAACTCTCACATCCATACCTGACTACTGGGAAAACCATAGCTTTGACTATATGGACCTTTTGTCAGCAAAAGTGCCGTCTCTGCTTTTTAATATGCTGTCTAGGCTTGTCATTTCTTCCAAGGAGCAAGCACTTTTAAAAATCCGTATGTTTACTTACCCATAATAAGTAAAGGATGTGTCTAAAAAATAGTTGCATTCTACTGTATCCATTCAGAAAGACATTTTCTCCTAATTTATTCTGATTCTTTAGGACATCATGGTCCAGGCTCTCAAGTTTCAGTTTCATTCCTTTCAGGAAAAGTACACCACTGCCTAGCCCATGTCTACATTAATAGCTACGTCAGCTTTCCTTTGCTTGCGGAGAAAAATACCTTTGTTTTGGAATGTCAACCCATCCATTATTTGTAGCAAAAAAGTAAAAGCGCTTATTTATATGCATAGTCCATCCTTTTCATTAGCAACCCTAAACTTTCTTTATTTTCCGTTTAGTCAGCACCATTTCCTACTGTTGGCTAAGCCAAAGATCTGGCTGTCATCCTTCACGATACTTTTCCTTCTCCTGTATGCACTCAGTTGACCTCACATCTTTTCTATTCTTCTATTATCATTTTGCATTTGGAGTTTTTCTTCACGTATTTGCAGTTGCTCCCTGAGGCTAGGAATCTCATTGATCTTTTCTTACTTTTATCCTCAAAACCTAGCAAGGTGCCTAGTACCTAGTGGACGCTCAGTGATTTTCTTGACAAGCCTCAAATCTGTTGTCACCAGAGTAATTGGTTATCTTATCAATACAAGCTGGCATGTGGTACGCACTTCCTGTACAACAGGCAACCCAGGGAAGTAGGTGCAACTTTTCCCCCCATTTCGTAAGTGAAGAAAGTGCAGCATGGTGGTTACGTAATCTGCTCAAGGCGACACAGAAGAAAGTGGAGCAGCAGTAAGACCCCAGAACCCATACCCTTGTTATCTGCGGGGCTGTCCCCTCTTGTCTTGTTAGCTTCTCGGAGAATCTCTTCTAATTTGCCGGTACAAACCAGCTCTCTGATCCCATCTTTTTTTTTTAATTGGAGTATTACTGTTTTACAGTGTTATATTAGTTTTAGATGTATGACATAGTGATTCAATATTTTTATAGATTATACTCCATTTAAAATGTTTATTAAAATAATGGCTATATTCCCTGTGCTTACCTTACACCCTTGTATCTTATTTATTTTATAGCTACTAATTTGTACCTCTNGGCTGTCATCCTTCACGATACTTTTCCTTCTCCTGTATGCACTCAGTTGACCTCACATCTTTTCTATTCTTCTATTATCATTTTGCATTTGGAGTTTTTCTTCACGTATTTGCAGTTGCTCCCTGAGGCTAGGAATCTCATTGATCTTTTCTTACTTTTATCCTCAAAACCTAGCAAGGTGCCTAGTACCTAGTGGACGCTCAGTGATTTTCTTGACAAGCCTCAAATCTGTTGTCACCAGAGTAATTGGTTATCTTATCAATACAAGCTGGCATGTGGTACGCACTTCCTGTACAACAGGCAACCCAGGGAAGTAGGTGCAACTTTTCCCCCCATTTCGTAAGTGAAGAAAGTGCAGCATGGTGGTTACGTAATCTGCTCAAGGCGACACAGAAGAAAGTGGAGCAGCAGTAAGACCCCAGAACCCATACCCTTGTTATCTGCGGGGCTGTCCCCTCTTGTCTTGTTAGCTTCTCAGAGAATCTCTTCTAATTTGCCGGTACAAACCAGCTCTCTGATCCCATCTTTTTTTTTTAATTGGAGTATTACTGTTTTACAGTGTTATATTAGTTTTAGATGTATGACATAGTGATTCAATATTTTTATAGATTATACTCCATTTAAAATGTTTATTAAAATAATGGCTATATTCCCTGTGCTTACCTTACACCCTTGTATCTTATTTATTTTATAGCTACTAATTTGTACCTCTGTTTTGCGCCTCCTTCGCCCACCCAGCTTCTCTGATTCCATCTTTGAAACACAGTTCGGACATGACAGAAGCTTCATAAACCCCTTCAATAGTTCCATCTTGTTTCAAAATCTAAGTGCCCAGCATGAGCCCCTTATAGGCCAGCCCTTGCCCAGCTCACCACCTCGTCTTTTGCACCCCCTGCTGGTACCCCATGCTCTCTCTGTATCTGCCAGGCTCCATATAGCTCTGCACACCTGGTTCTCTTCTCTCCCTGCCAGGTATACATTCTTTCCCCTTCAAGAACCAACCCTGCCTTTCCTTCTCCAGGAAACTTCCCTGATCCCTCCTCGGAATTATGTCACTGCACACACATACGTCTTGTGACACACATACATCTGTCTTTTTTTAAAGTCTCTTCTCTTTGTTTTTAGTGGATAGGGATCATACCTTTGATTCCCTAGCACAGCTTGCCCCGGAAGTACCATGAAACAGCGATTTAGTGAAGAAAGGGCCGTTGTGTTTCTCTGCGATGGTTTTCCACTAGTACTTTTTAGTTTATGTTTCTCTCCCTATGTGACTATTCATGGAGAGCCATGGACCTGCGTTTTGATATTGGTTTGGCCTCAGTTAATGGAGTTTCACAGATGTGATAGGCTGAATAATGACGCCCCCCCCCCAACTTCCCAGTTTGTCTACATCCTAATTCCTAGAACCTGTGAATATGTTCATTTACATGGAAAAAAGGCAGTAACTTTGATTAAATTAAGGATCTTGACATGGAGAGATTATTCTGAATGATCACAAGGATCCTTACAAGAGAGATGGAGGAAGATAAGAATTAGAAAAAGAAGATATAAAGAAGGAAGCAGAGGTCAGAGAAGAGAGATGCTAAGGGGTTGACTTTGAAAATGAATAAAGGGGGCATCAATAACAATAATAATGCAGATGGTGATTGCAGCCGTGAAACTGAAAGATGCTTACTCCTTGGAAGGAAAGTTATGACCAACCTGGACAACATATTCAAAAGCAGACATTACTTTGCCAACAAAGGTCCGTCTAGTCAAGGCTATGATTTTTCCAGTGGTCATGTATGGATGTGAGAGTTGGACTATAAAGAAAGCTGAGCACCAAAGAACTGATGCTTTTGAACTGTGGTGTTGGAGAAGACTCTTGAGAGTCCCTTGGACTGCAAGGAGATCCAGCCAGTCCATCCTAAAGGAGATCAGTCCTGGGTGTTCATTGGAAGGACTGATGCTGAAGTGGAAACTCCAATACTTTGGCCACCTCATGCGAAGAGTTGACTCGCTGGAAAAGACCCTGATGCTGGGAGGGATTGGGGGGCAGGAGGAGAAGGGGACAACAGAGGATGAGATGGCTGGATGGCATCACTGACTCAATGGACATGGGTTTGGGTAAACTCTGGGAGTTAGTGATGGACAGGGAGGCCTGGTGTGCTGTGATTCATGGGGTCACAAAGAGTTGGACATGACTGAGCAACTGAACTGAAAGGGGGCATGAGTCAACAAAAGCAGCCTCCAGAAGCTGGAAAGCAAATTCTCTCCTAGAGCCTCCAGAAGGAAAAAAGACTCAAACACCAATTTTAGACTTTGATCTCCAAATTTATATTTTATTGAATAGGTCTGTGGTAATTTGTTAAGCAGTGGTAGGAAATCTATATATGTTTTGGTACCTTGAAACATGGCAGTGCTCTAATAAATGCCTAAAGATGTGGAAGTGACTTTGAAATTGGAAAGTGGACAGAGACTAGAAGAATTTTGAAGAGCTAATAGAAAAATCCTAGATTGCTTTGAACAGCTGACAGAAGTGTGGATATTAAAGACTGCTAGTGAGGGTTCAGAAGGAAATAAGGTATATATTATTTGAAACTGGAGAAAAGGAAAGCACTGTTATATAGTAGCAAAAAGCTTAGCAGAATTGTGTCCTAAGGACTGTGGCAAGCAGAATTTGTAAACAGTGAACTTGATTATTTAGCTGAGAAGATTTCCAAGCAGAGTGTTGAAGTCACAGCCTGTTTTATTCTTGCTGATTATAGTAAAATGGAAAAGAAAAGAGATAAATTGAGGGGAAAGCTGTTCCTTAATCAAAAAAGCAAGATTTGATGATTTGGGAAATTCTCAGCCTATCCATATTGCAAAAGACACTAAAACTTGGAGATTCACTAGCAGGAAAGCATGCTCTGGAAAGAAAGCCAAGAATGCAACTGAACAATATTGTGCTCGTTTCTGGAAAGGATTAAAAAGTCAGAGTATTTAATCACACAGATGTCTCTTTGAATAGACTTGGCATGTGATTTAGGCATGAATTCCCTCAGCTATCTCAGCCAAAGCCAGGAATAGAGTGAGATTATCCAGGAACGATCTGTGCAGGAACATCCTGCATTATGGAGTGAATACCATGATATACACAGGAGACCCATGAGGATCTCAAGGAAATTATACCAACAGAAATACTGCTTCTTTGAACTAAAATGAACAGAGAGTGAACTGAAAGAAGGTTGTTGCACTCCCAACCTTCTGTAGGCAGGAAACAATCTGATCAGAAAAACTCAGCCGCAACCCTGTGCTCCGTTCAAGAAAAAAGGAAGGAAGACTACAAGCTAGGAGCCTCAGGCCCAGAGGGCAAAGTCTTAAAGCACAGAGGATTATTCCAGTACCTTAAAACCTAATGGAGTTTGCACAGATTTTGAAATTGCTTGGGACTGGTGAATCCCTTTTCCCTTCCATTTTTTCCTTTTTTTAAATGGGATCACCTATAGCTGTTATTTTCTATCTATACCATCATTTGTTTTATATAACTTGTTTCTAGTTCCACAGGTTCACAGATGGAAAGAACTCTGTCATAGCATAGATTATACCCAGAGCCTCATTTGTATGTAATTTAGATCATTTAGGTAGTGAGATAATTACATAATGGAACTTTTAAGATGATGAAATTTAAATAAGACTTGAGACTTGAACTGATACTGTAGAGAGTTGAGATTTAGGCACCATGGGATGAAGTGCAGGTATTTTGCATGTAGGATAGGTGTAAATCTTTGGGGGCCAGAGAGGCACTGTGGTAGGCTAAACAAAGGCCCCCTTCAAAGGTGTCTACATCCTAATCCATGGAACCTGTAAATATGTTATCTTCATGGGAAAGAGGATTGAATTAAGAATCTTGACCTGGAAAAATTATCTTGAATTGGGTGAGTGGGCATGATATAATTACAAGGATCCTTGTAAGGGTGAGGAAGGAGAATCTGAGTTAGAAAAAGATTTAAGAAGTGGAGGTCGGAGAGGAGAGAAGATTCTAGACTGCTGCTTTGAAGTTGGAGGGAGTGACCATGAGCCAAGGAATGTAGATGAAATCTAGAAGCTAGAAAAGCAAAGGGAACAGGTTCTATCCTAGAGCCTAGGAAAGAAGGTAGCCCTGTAGGCTGTTTTTAGACTCCTGCCCTCCAGAAATGTAAGATAATAAATTTGTGTTCCTTTAAGTCACTAATTTGTGTTCATTTGCTGTAGCAGCGATAGGGAATTAATGCACCAGATTTTCTGGACACTGACAAATTTGGAATTAAAGAGAGTTGTGGGTATGTCAGCTAGATCAGGAACACTGGAGTCTGATTTTTGGCTGGCTTGTACACCACAGTGAATGCCAGAAAAAAGATCATGCCTCTAAGAAAAACTAGATCATTTAAGTTTTTGTTTTTAGCTTTGACATTTATAGTTTCTTAACTTAGTGAGGAAAACCTGTCAAGATTTTGGTTCATCACAGGCAAACTTTAGCAATTCTGCACAAATGGTGGTTTTTTTATTTGTTAAAATATTAAAGATGTGATGGATGATATGTTTCTTTGTTCTAATATTTTGTTAACTTTGATGAAATGTACTTTGAATTTTTTGCCTTTCTACCCACCACAAAAATCTAGAGATAAAGATGTTTGTTTGTGGCTACTCAGCTCTTAAATACCATCTTTTAGGGACCATAGTTCATTAATAGTTGGATTCTTAAAATCTTTGGTCTTTTTATCATGGATCACAATGGCTATGATTCACATCCCTATGTGTTTTGGTGTATTTGATGATTGGAAAGGAGAAGTGAAAATAGAAAAATTAAGGGGTGTGTGGGTGTGGGTCGGAGAAGGCAATGGCATCACACTCCAGTACTCTTGCCTGGAAACTCCCATGGATGGAGGGGCCTGGTAGACTGCAGTCCATGGGGTCGCTGAGTCAGACACGACTGAGCGACTTCACTTTCACTTTTCACTTTCCTGCATTGGAGAAGGAAATGGCAACCCACTCCAGTGTTCTTGCCTGGAGAATCCCAGGGATGGCGGAGCCCGGTGAGCTGCCGTCTATGGGGTCGCACAGAGTTGGACACGACTGAAGCGACTTAGCAGCAGCAGCAGCAGTGGGTGTGAGTGCAGTTTTCCAAGTGGGGAATAAACCATATATTTTTGCCTTTATCCTGTCTTACTGTGTCCAGGTAACATTTAACATAATATTAACATAATGTCAGCTACGCAAATAGTTTCAGCTTTGTTTTGAAGTCTAAACTCTGGCATTTTGGACCAATTTAAACTTTCAATAACTTTTTTTTCATGTTGAGTAAAAATAAGATGTTTAATGGATTTACCCATCAGACTGTCTGGAAAGGAGAGCACAGTGATTAATGTTAGGTAGTTCTTGATAAAAAAAAATAATAATAACTTAAAAATAGCATTATGGTCATCATTAGGGCTATTTTTTTAAATGTTTTATTGGAATATAAATCAACCTAGATAGCATATTCAAAAGCAGAGACATTACTTTGCTGACTAAGGTCCGTCTAGTCAAGGCTATGGTTTTTCCAGTAGTCATGTATGAATTTGAGAGTTGGACTCTGAAAAAGGCTGAGCCCCAAATAATTGATGCTTTTGAAGTGTGGTGCTGGAGAAGACTCTTGAGAGTCCCTTGGACTGCAAGGAGATCCAACCAGTCCATTCTGAAGGAGATCAGCCCTAGGATTTCTTCGGAAGGAATGATGCTGAAGCTGAAACTCCAGTACTTTGGCCACCTCATGTGAAGAGTTGACTCATTGGGAAAGACTCTGATGCTGGGAGGGATTGAGGGCAGGAGGAGAAGGGGCTGACCGAGAATGAGATGGCTGGATGGCATCACGGACTCGATGGACGTGAGTTTGAGTGAACTCCAGGAGTTAGTGATGGACAGGGAGGCCTGGCGTGCTGCGATTCATGGGGTTGCAAAGAGTCAGGCGCGACTGAGCGACTGAACTGAACTGAATTTTTTTACAGTGTTGTGTTAGTTTCTGGTCATAACGAAGTGAATCAGCTGTATATCCCATCTCTCTTGGCCCTCCCTCCCTCCCCCATCCCACGCCTCTGGGTCATCACAGAGCACTGAGCTGAGCTCCCTGGGCTGGGCAGCAGCGTCCCACGGGCTTTCTGTTTCACGTCAGTGCTGCTCTCCCAGTTCAGCTCACCCTCCACTTCCCTCCAGGTCCACTGGTCTATTCCCTATGTCTGTGTCTGTAGTCCTGCCCTGCTGATCAGTTCATCAGGACCATTTTTCTAGACTCCACATGCATGCATTTGTTTCTCTGACTTCACAACATTCCAGTTCTTCTCCTTCCAAGCACATATTAGGATTGTACATTCTCCAGTCTCTTGAATTTTAGTATGGTCCTGTGACACGCTTTGGTGGAGTAAATATGAACACTTAACTGGTGTTCACCTTTGTTCTTCCCTCCCATGTCATGTTGATTATGAGAGCACATGTTGACATGGGGCCTCCACTAGCCTGAGTCCCTGAGTGATTAGAATGAGCTGTGCCCCTCTGCTAGCTTGCACTGGATGTGCAGCAGGTATAATTCATAAACTTGTATATTATTAAACTACTGATACAAGGAGGTGTTGTTTTACTGCAGCAAAACCTACCCTGTCCTAACTGAAACAAGCATCTAGGTCAAAAACTAAATATGGTCCCCCCACCACAAATTAGAAAAACCTGGAGATACATCATCTTGTTGAAAACATCCTTACAATTCTCGGTGTGATTTATAACAACATCATAGCTTGTTTCTTTTAATTCCTGACATAGTAACTGATGTGAAGAACCAACTCATTGGAAAAGACCCTCATGCTAGGAAAGATTGAAGGCAAAAGGAGAAGGGGGTGGTAGAGGATAAGATGGTTATAGCATCACCAATTCAATGGACATGAGTTTGAGTTTCAGCAAACTCTGGGAGATAGTGAAGGACAGGGAAGCCTTGCATGTTGCCATCCATGGGTTCACAAAGAGTCAGACAAGACTTAGTGAATGAACAACAAAATAGTAATTTAGTGACTTGGTTCTAGGTTTGTTGGTAAACAATGAAATCTGAGCAATTTCTTACAACTCTATTTACTTTTTAAAGATTATTTTAAATATTTCCATATAACTTGTGAAACAGCTACGTAAAATATATTAGGTGCCTTAAAACTGATTTTCTTCACATAACATTTACTTGATATAAAATGAGGTCCATGGTAATATTTTAATTTATAGAAAAAGAATTTCCATAAATCTGAGACTTGCCATGCCAATTTTATCAGTACTAAGTAATTCTAACAAAATACTAATAATTCTAATAATCTCTGTGGACATGTAATTTATTACATTGACCTCACGTAATTATGATACAGGTGGGCCCATGTCAACAGTTGCATTGGTTCACCTGGGCCTTGTCATTTGCTAACATCCAGAAATTCTGTTGGAATCAATGTGGCTCAGCTGATCACCATCACTAAGAAGATGGAAGATAAAATTCCTTTATATTGGAAGGAGGTGGTGTCCTGTCTCATGCTAGTATCACTGAAGAAATCACACATAAAACATCAAATGAGGTTGTTTTCTCAAAGAGTATATCCTATAGGATATTCCCCCAAAGCTGGAATGATTGTTCATAATTCACAGTTGAACATGTTCTCATTTTTAAAATGTAGGTGTATCCCGCCCCCCTCCCCCCAAAAAACCCCTCTGAATTCTTGTTAACGTATTGGGTTGGCCAAAAAGTTCATTCATAGTTTTCTGCACCTGAACAAGTTTTTTGGCTAACCCAATATTTACCTTTTCTAGTTTTAAGGTACTTTCTGAAATGCAGTGGTTGAAGTGTATACACACACTGAATCTGTGTAGAGAGAGAAACCCGCTGAGAGTTCATATATAGTGCTTTTGTATCTTTTCTCTGTGGCAGCCCCTCATTAGCAGTCCCAGAAGCTAGTACTCCAACCTTCATTGTTTTTCTCCAGCCCTTCAGCTTCCTCCATCTATCAGGCCCCTGGGATTTCTTTGTAAAACAGAATTTCCCGCTGTTGGGCCCAGAAAAAAAGAAAATGAAATCCCTCCTCACATTTCCAACCCAGACCAACTCTGGAAACTTCCCTGCAATCAGACTCAGGCAAAGAAGCTCCTTCCCTTACCAGCAGGAAGCAGGGTGCTGTCTTCCACTGCCAAAGGCATTGTGCTGCTTTCTTTAGAATTGAAGAGCTAAAGGTCGAGAGGATTTTTTAAAGAAGCTGTCCGTTTCTCTTGGTATTCTGGCTTTCCCTTTGGGAGATACCCCCCAGGGGTTGGGAGCAGCAGGATAAATATATTTCGGTTTCAGTTCAGTTCAGTCGCTCAGTCATGTCTAACTCTTTGCGACCCCATGGACCGCAGCACGCCAGGCCTCCCTGTCCATCACCAACTCCCGAAGTCCACTCAGACTCATGTCCATTGAGTTGGTGATGTCATCCAAACACCTCATCCTCTGTCATCCCCTTCTCCTCCTGCCTTTGATCTTTCCCAGCATCAGGGTCTTTTCAGATGAGTCAGCTCTTTGCATCAGGTGGTCAAAGTATTGGAGTTTCCACTTCAACATCAGTCCTTCCAATGAACACTCAGAACTGATCTCCTTTAGGATGGACTGGTTGGATCTCCTTGCAGTCCATATTTCGGTTTGATGGTCTCCAAGTAGGGCTTCCTAGGTGGCACAGTGGTGAAGACTCTGCCTGCCAATGAAGGAGATGCAGGTCACATGGTTCAATTCCTGGGTCAGAAAGGTCCCCTGGAGAAGGAAATGGCAACCCACTCCAGTATTCTTGCTGGAGAATTCCACGGACAGAGGAGCCTGGAGGGCTATAGCCCATAGGATCACAAAGAGTCAGACATAGCTGAGCATGCCTGCACACAACATGAGAGAAGCTAAGAAGAGAGTTTACCTAGACACGGACAAGTGTGTTCTGTTCATAAAGAAGTAAAATTATTCAAAGCAAAGGAGAAGTTGTTTGATTTTCAGTTTAAATAAACCTGTTATTACCTGATGTTAGTTTGCAAGCATTTTTGAGAAATGGATGCTTTTTTGCAGCATCAGTCGAAAGCCCCCAAATGTAGAGTTCAAAGGATTGCTGCTCTAGGAGGCCTTACTATTGACCCCTGAGGCAACCCTGCAGAAACTCAAGGCCCAATTTGAAAACTGCTCTGTGGAAGGCCAAGAGGAGAAATTCTGAGCACAGAAGTTTCTTTTCTCTGGAATAGAAGTCCTCCAACTTTTTTGAGCTAACAACCATCTAGGATTCTGTTTAAAATGCAAATTCCTTAAAAAAAAAAAAAAGGAAAATTCCTGGGTCCAATCCCAGAGAGGCACACTCAGGAGGTCGTGCATAGGGCCTGGCAATCTGTATTTTAACAAGCATCCCAGATGATTCTGATACCAGTATCGATAGATCATAAAAATACAGCTCTACCAACTGCCTGCTGAAAGTAAAGAAAGAAAAGAAAGGGATTCCCTGGTGACTCAGATGGTAAAGCATCTGCCCGCAATGTGGGAGACCCGGGTTTGATCCCTGGGTCAGGAAGATTCCCCTGGAGAAGGAAATGGCAACCCACTCCAGTACTCTTCCCTAGAAAATTCCATGGATGGAGGAGCCTGGTGGGCTACAGTCCCTGGCATCACAAAGAGTTGGATAGGACTGAGCAACTTGCCTGCTGAGGGCCCCTTTAATTAATGGCTTCATCTTAACCCCACTTGGTCCCAGTTTATTTTAGGTACTTAGTTTATGAATGTCAAATACCAATAAAATGGTTTTTTTCTTGCCACGGGAAGTAATATCTTAGTTACCTCTTCCGTCATCTCCCAGTTTAGCTCTCTGCTCCTATTCCTGGAGCACCCCCGCGGTGGCATGGCTCTCCGCCCTCCCTATCGGATCTGCTCCACCTGAGACTCTCTGAGCCTCAGCCTTCTTCCAGCCGTTCTTGGTTTTGTTTGTTTGTTTCTTTTTTCAAAGGCAGAACTCTTTAAACCCCTCCTCCAACAAACAAACCCGAAGTGGAAGTCAAATGCAAATATAAAATGGACTTTTTAAAAGATGTATTTGTTTATTTTTGGCTGTGCTGGGTCTTCATTGCCGTCCACCGGCATGGTAAACAGGGGCTACTCTCCAGCTGNTAGGAGGCCTTACTATTGACCCCTGAGGCAACCCTGCAGAAACTCAAGGCCCAATTTGAAAACTGCTCTGTGGAAGGCCAAGAGGAGAAATTCTGAGCACAGAAGTTTCTTTTCTCTGGAATAGAAGTCCTCCAACTTTTTTGAGCTAACAACCATCTAGGATTCTGTTTAAAATGCAAATTCCTTAAAAAAAAAAAAAAGGAAAATTCCTGGGTCCAATCCCAGAGAGGCACACTCAGGAGGTCGTGCATAGGGCCTGGCAATCTGTATTTTAACAAGCATCCCAGATGATTCTGATACCAGTATCGATAGATCATAAAAATACAGCTCTACCAACTGCCTGCTGAAAGTAAAGAAAGAAAAGAAAGGGATTCCCTGGTGACTCAGATGGTAAAGCATCTGCCCGCAATGTGGGAGACCCGGGTTTGATCCCTGGGTCAGGAAGATTCCCCTGGAGAAGGAAATGGCAACCCACTCCAGTACTCTTCCCTAGAAAATTCCATGGATGGAGGAGCCTGGTGGGCTACAGTCCCTGGCATCACAAAGAGTTGGATAGGACTGAGCAACTTGCCTGCTGAGGGCCCCTTTAATTAATGGCTTCATCTTAACCCCACTTGGTCCCAGTTTATTTTAGGTACTTAGTTTATGAATGTCAAATACCAATAAAATGGTTTTTTTCTTGCCACGGGAAGTAATATCTTAGTTACCTCTTCCGTCATCTCCCAGTTTAGCTCTCTGCTCCTATTCCTGGAGCACCCCCGCGGTGGCATGGCTCTCCGCCCTCCCTATCGGATCTGCTCCACCTGAGACTCTCTGAGCCTCAGCCTTCTTCCAGCCGATCTTGGTTTTGTTTGTTTGTTTCTGTTTTCAAAGGCAGAACTCTTTAAACCTCTCCTCCAACAAACAAACCCGAAGTGGAAGTCAAATGCAAATATAAAATGGACTTTTTAAAAGATGTATTTGTTTATTTTTGGCTGTGCTGGGTCTTCATTGCCGTCCACCGGCATGGTAAACGGGGGCTACTCTCCAGCTGCGGCACTCAGGCTTCTCACTGCGGTTGTTTCTCTTGTTGCGGAGAATGGGGTCTAGGCACACGGGCTTCAGCAGTTGCGCACACAGGCTTCAGCATTTGCAGCACACAGGCTCAGTAGTTGTGGCACAGGCCCAGTTGCTCCGAAGCATATGAGATCCTCCTGAACCAGGAGTGGAACCAGTGTCTCCTGCACTGGCAGGCGGATTCTTCACTCCTAGACCCCCAGGGAAGCCCTAAAACGGACTTTTGGTGCAAATACAGCAAATCTGTAAGCCCATAAATGCAAGGTGTAGGTGTTCTGATAGATACAAAGAACAAATCCAAATAAGTCACATTTGTAAAATAAATAAAGCCCACAATGAAACACCCACTTGAATGACTGTAATCCAAAGGCAATACCAAGTGTTGGTGGGGAGGTGGAGAAACTGGAACCATCATGTGCTGAGGAAATGTGAAAATGGTGCGGTCATTTTGGAAAACAGTTTGCTGATATCTTAAATTGTCAAATATAAACTTGCCATATAATCTAGCAATTCCACTCCTTGAAGTCCACCCAAGAGAAGTGAAAATATATGTCTATACAAAGATTTGTATATGAATGTTCATAGCAACATTACTCATAATAGCCACAAACTGGAACCAATCCATATGTTCATTAATTTTGCATGCATAAACAAAACACAGTATATCCATATGTTGGAGTATTATTTAGCAATTAAAGTAAATGATATACTGATATGCTAAAGTATAAATGAACCTCAAGCATTACACTAAGTGATAATGCCAGATGCAAAAGCTTATATATTATATGATTCCTTTTATATGAATCTAAACAAAGCAAATTTGTAGAGACAGAAAGTAGATCTGGGTTTGCTGAGAGCATAAATGTATGATGAAACTTTGGGGGCTGATAGAACTGTTCTAAAACTGAATTGTGGTGATAATTACACACCTCTAAAAACTGACTAAATTATTTAAAGTGGAAATGTTAATCACTCAGCCGTGTCCGACTCTTTGCAACCCCATGGACTGTAGCCAGTCAAGCTTCTTTGTCCATGGAATTCTCCAGGCAAGAATACTGGAGTGGGTAGCCATTCCATTCTCCAGGGAATCTTCCTGACACAGGGACTGAACCCAGGTCTCCTGCATTGCAGGCAGATTCTTTATCATATGAGCCACCAGGAACGCCCCCACTAAATCATTTAATCATACATTTATAATGGGGAAATTTTATTGAATATAGATTTTATCTCAATAAGGAAGGTAAATATTTTTTCTTAAAGTATATACCATAATTAAATAATCGACAATTCTTTGCTATACAAAAGAAATAGAAAGACCCTATAGTTCAAGTGTGGCCTGCAGACCCCTGGAGGTTCCTGAGACATTCTCAGAGAGTCTTCAAGGTCATTTGCCTAATAATNTTTCTTAAAGTATATACCATAATTAAATAATCGACAATTCTTTGCTATACAAAAGAAATAGAAAGACCCTGTAGTTCAAGTGTGGCCTGCAGACCCCTGGAGGTTCCTGAGACATTCTCAGAGAGTCTTCAAGGTCATTTTCCTAATAATAAAGAAGCTATTTGCCTTTTTCACTCTGTTGACATTTGCACTGATGAGGCAAAAGCAGTGATGGGCAAAACTGCTTGTGCCTTAGCACAAATCCAGGCACATCGTATTAGTAATCATAGTAGTGCTATTATTATTTTTTATTGGAGTATAATTGCTTTATACTACTGTGTTAGTTTCTGCTGTACAATGAAGTGAATTAGCTATATGTATACATATATCCCCTCTCTCTTGAACCTCCCTGTCGCCACCCTCCCTGCCACCCCTTTAGGTCATCACAGAGCACAGAGCTGAGCTCCCTGTGCGATACAGCAGCTTCCTGCTAACTGTCTTATACATGGTGGAGTATGTATGTCAATCCTAATCACCAGTTCATCCCACTCCCCTTCCCCTCCTGCATCCACATGTCCATTCCATGCATTTGCATCTCTATTCCTGCCCTGCAAATTGGTTCATCTGTACTATTTTTTCAGATTCCACATGCATCTGTTAAAATGTGATGGTTGTTTCTCTGTTGCTGACTGACTTCCCTCTGTATGACAGACTCTAGGTCCATCCATCGGGGAAGGCAATGGCACCCCACCCCAGTACTCTTGCCTGGAAAATCCAGTGGACGGAGTAGCCTGGTGGGCTGCAGTCCATGGGGTCACTAACAGTCGGAAAGACTGAGCGACTTCACTTTCACTTTTCTCTTTCATGCATTGGAGAAGGAAATGGCAACCCACTCCAGGGTTCTTGCCTGGAGAATCCCAGGGATGGGGGAGCCTGGTGGGCTGCCGTCTATGGGGTCACACAGAGTCGGACACGACTGAAGTGACTTAGCAGCAGCAGCAGCAGGTCCATCCATATCTCTACCAATGACCATACTTCATTTCTTTTAGAAATGACTCAGTAGAAATTAATTTTATTAACTCTTATGCCTTAGATGCATATCTTTTTATTTTTGAATAAGATGGTTATCTCAGGAAAAGCTCTTCTGCAGTTGATTGAGCTAGGGTCACACAGAGTCGGACACGACTGAAGTGACTTAGCAGCAGCAGCAGCAGGTCCATCCATATCTCTACCAATGACCATACTTCATTTCTTTTAGAAATGACTCAGTAGAAATTAATTTTATTAACTCTTATGCCTTAGATGCATATCTTTTTATTTTTGAATAAGATGGTTATCTCAGGAAAAGCTCTTCTGCAGTTGATTGAGCTGCAAGCTGAACGAGCAGTTGTTTTTCTGAGTCACCATCTCTACTGAAGAATACTGGATATTCAGACTTGGGTATCTGGCAAATGTTTTCTCAGAAATGAATGAAGAGAGCCTGTTACTCCAAAGAAAACAATTGTCAGTTATCGTTGCTGCTTATAAAATTCAAATCTTAAACCAGAATTAGGAGTTTGGAGAACTTGTGTCCACCACCATAAGCCTGACAGCTTTCATCAAGATTTTTCTTGTGAGATTGATGCTGATTTTAACAAATGTGATTTTTTTTAATATTGTATAATGAAATGTATCAAAATTTGGAGAATATAGGCAAGGGGTTTCAATACTAAAAAGTTTGAGGACTACCGACCTAGTGACTAATGGCATGAACCCTGGGCCCATTCTGCATAGAGTCAAATCCCAGTGCTATTACTTGTTAGTTATAGAATCCCAGTAAGTGCTTCACCTGTCCATATCTCAGCTTCCTCATCTATAAAATGGGGGTAATAATGGTACACATCTCAGAGAGGTGTGTGGGCATACAAATGAATTAATATGTGTATCCTTGTGAACATCAAAATGAGTTGATGTATGCAAACCAGTTAGGACCTGACTTATAGTAAATGCTCCATGATTTGTTATTGATTTCTTGGTGAGTGGTAACTTGTAAAAAAAATAAATACATTATAAATACAAAATAGATAGAAATCTCTATGTAATTATACATACATATATATATATGTATATTTGTAACTGGGAAATCTCCAGCTTCTTTGCCCCTCACCCTTGCCTCTGCCTCACCTTTGGTCCTCTCCCTTCCTGGGAGGTCATGTCTGTACCTGATATCCTAAAGTATCTTTCCCATCTATTAAGTCTCTGTTATTTTTGATGGGTGATTCTTCTTTTTAGCAACCACACAATACATTTTTAAGGAAGATTTGGCGAGACATATAATTATGGATGGTAGTCTAATAAACTGAATAGAAATAGGATACAAGTATACGTCATTCTTAGAAGTCTCTTTCCTGCCTTAGCAGTGTTTAAAATTATGATGCATCATTTAAGTTCAAAAGAATTTAGGAAGTTATATGAATAGAGAAAAAGTATAAGGTTCTGTCTGTCATATCAAATAGATATTTTTTTCAAACAGAAAAAATCCATTTTCAATGCTTAATCTAAGTAGACATAAAGTTTAGGGAGAAAATGACTCATTTGGAGGGAACCTACATCTTCAGTTCTTCAGAGAAACTACAGTTGAGCTATTTTTACATCTAACTGTTTAAAAAAGTTAATTATGTGCTGACATAATTCATTTCTTCTACCAATATTTGATGAATGCCTCCTATGAAGTGCCAGGCTCCTAACCAGGCCCATAAAGAAGAGTTGTGGGTCCCGCCCTCCTGGAGGCAGTGCATTTAAGTTTCCTAATTGTTCTCCCACTTTCTCAATAAAAAATAGGTAGTTCATCTGTTGTTCTCTGACTGTATCAGCAGAGGGAATAGTATATATTTTATATTTTTCAAATGTTCATGAAAACAGGTTCAAGTTTAGTGTGAGGTAGAGAGGGTAAGCTAGACTGCAAAAGGATTGTAATGATTTTTTCTTCTCCTGGAGGATCACAGACAGAATTACCCTGTGTTTTGGAGGACTGACATTATACAGATATGCTCGTGTTTGGTGGTAAATAGCAAACAGCCTAGCATGCAAGTCATTGTAGTTTCTCTGATTCTACATTTCACATGTAGTTTTTCTTACATGGCTTCCGCTATCCTAGGGGAAGTAGGAACTCTTGACAGAGCTCGTTTGAGGACCATCTGTTCTGTGTGCCCTCCCACATCACTCTGCCTCTGGTGAGAAGGGTGGGTTGGTCTACAGAACTTTTTACTCCTTGCTCTAGCCCAGGTCTTTAATTATTGCCACACCTCAGGTTGCTTGAGCGTATGTAGTCACCTGTTAAATGGGTTTAACATTTCATTTTGGTAGGTATATTTAGAGAACAAATTTTAAAGCCTTAAAATTTTTTACTGGACTATAACTGCTTTACAATGCTGTGTTTCTGCTGTATAACAATGTGAATCAGCCTTATGTATGTGTATATATATATATATATATATATATACATATATATATACACACATATATCTCCCCTTCCTCCTGAGTCTCCCTTCCACCCCCACCATCTCACTTGTCTAGGTCATCACAGAGCCCCCAGCTGAGCTTGCTCTGCTATACAGCAGCTTCCCACTGGTTATCTGTTTTACACAGGGGAGTGTATACAATATTTGTTTTTCTCTTTCTAGCTTACTTCACTCTGTATAACAGGCTCTAGGTCCATCCCCATCACTGCAGAGCAGTGGTATTATTGAGATAGTGTGCTTGCTGATAATATTTGCATTTTACGATTTGAAAGTATTCCTTTCCTATGTGGCTGGTTGACAGGGAATAAGAGATCAGATCAGGCTAAAAGCCAAAGTACTTCCAGAATACAGGCTAGGTTGAGTTTTATTAATTGAATTGAATTCAGTCTCAATATTCATCATTCGTGGAGAATATTAGCTATTTTTAGTTATGTCCCTGTCTCTGCAAGGGCCTTGTGCAGACTCTGTAACTTCAGTTGTCTTTCACAAACAAAATGCAACCTGAGCAAGCAACCGAGGACTGTGATGCTACCGCTGTTGCTTTTTTCACACTAGGATCTTCTGATCTTTGATTCTCTCACTATTTTTAGCAACTCCACCTAAAAATCAAATACTACTTACATGTAACTTTCTAAAAGGAGCCATTTTATAGCTGTTATAAAAGTTCATTCTTCTTTTCACGATAGTGTTCCCTGTTAAAATGCCTGGCAGTTCTACCTGTTCTGAGTGACATCTTTAAGGGCTTTTGTCTGCATGAGATATCCAGCCGTAAAGGCTCCCAAACAAATTTCACATTTTGGTAATGAAAATTCATGCTCCTGTTTAATTGCTGATTCTTACCTTGTCTTTTCCATGTGTGTTTATGTGTTTCAGGAAAAAAGTGCCAGTTCAAATGTAAGACTTAAAACTAATAAAGAGATCCCAGGATTAGTTCATCAACCCAGAGCAAAGTAAGTTCCAGTTCCTCTTTGCCTATTTTGTTTTGAGAGATAAAAACATTTTTAGAGTGAGCTCCATTTTGCCTGCTGGATAACCAAAGACTTAAGAAAAGGCCTCAGTAATTGAGACACGTGATTTAGTCTAATGGAACATAATGGAGAGCCAAAAGAGACCCACAGTGTATGACGGAGCTGACACTGCACATCAGCTTCACTTCACAATGACGGGAAGTATCTTCATGACCGTGGGGTAGTGAAGAACTTTGAATAAGTCACAAAGGATACAGATTGTAAGAAAAATGATTAATTTTTATGATTATGATAAAATTAAGAACTTCTGCTTCTCCAAATATACTATAGGAGAGTAAAAGCCCACAAAATGGTGGAATATATTTATAAAACATATAATTAGCAATAGTGGATTCTTTACCAGCTGAGCCACAAGGGAAGCCCAGGAATACTGGAGTGGGTAGCCTGTCCCTTCTCCAGCAGATCTTTCCGACCCAGGAATCAAACCAGGGTCTCCTACATTGCAGACGGATTCTTTACCAACTGANTGGATTCTTTACCAGCTGAGCCACAAGGGAAGCCCAGGAATACTGGAGTGGGTAGCCTGTCCCTTCTCCAGCAGATCTTTCCGACCCAGGAATCAAACCGGGGTCTCCTACATTGCAGACGGATTCTTTACCAACTGAGCTATCAGGGAAGCCCAGTTAGATTTCCAGGATATATAAATTAACTATATGAGTCAAAAAGTAAAAGATAGAACTTACAGAAAAATAGGCTAAAGACATAAACAACCACTTGACTGAAGAGGAAAATGAATAGCTGATGTGTCAGGAAAAACTATCATGTCACACCACAAGACTGGCAAAACTGCAGTAGTCTGTAGATAGAAACAGTTTACCAGGATGTGGGACAACCAGCACGCTTAACCCCTATAAGCTGGTACAATTACTTTGGAAAACACTTTGCATTATCTAGTAAAATTGTACCTGGGCCTACCTGGCTGCCTGGCGACTCCACTCTCTGGTGTATACCCTAGAGAAACTCTTATGGAGGTGTGCCAGTAGGCATTCTTTGAAATATCCACAGCAGCACTGTTGATATGAACTCTTAAAGTTCTTGAAAGGATGGGACTTCCCGGTGTCCCAGTGGTTAAGACTGCATTTCTGCTGCAGCAGACACAGGTGTGATCCCTGGTGGAGGAATTAAGATCCCACATGCCATGCAGCACAGCCAAAAAAAAAAAAAAAATGTTCCTTTAATTATTATTATTTAAAAATGTACAAATAGCATTATGTTTCCTTTTCCATGTGTTAAATATTGCACAATTAAAATGTTAGAGAATAATGAGTAGTTTTCTATATTATTCTGAAGCTGAGTCTGTCACTGGTGGTAAAATGCACTTTCTGTGACTTTGAAACTGCTTGTCCTTTCATCAAAAAGGCTATTATCCCAAAGGCTGCAAATCTTTTGTGCTGTTCTGCCTAAGGGTGCTGATCACATGAGTGAATCTGATACAGTCACTCCCACCTCCAGTAAGTTTAATGAGGACATATATGTAAATAAATGTCATAAGTGGAAAGAGCTATGTTCTCTGATTCTTCCTGGGAAGGTGAGACAAAAATAGAGGTGAGGTGAAATCGCTCAGTCGTGTCCGACTCTTTGCGACCCCATGGACTGTAGCCTTCCAGGCTCCTCCCTCCATGGGATTTTCCAAGCAAGAATACTGGAGTGGGGTGCCATTTCCTTCTCCAGGGACAAAAATAACATCATCGCTTTAACCTGGGTGACTGTCAGTCTGTAGAACTGCTGCAGCAATGGCCACTGTGAGATGGTGGTTAGGNCCAGGCTCCTCCCTCCATGGGATTTTCCAAGCAAGAATACTGGAGTGGGGTGCCATTTCCTTCTCCAGGGACAAAAATAACATCATCGCTTTAACCTGGGTGACTGTCAGTCTGTAGAACTGCTGCAGCAATGGCCACTGTGAGATGGTGGTTAGGACTCTTCAGGGGGCGGTCCATCAGCTCAGGGATTTAATTTCTTACTTCCAATGAAAACCAGACATTTTAAACTTCATTTATCATTTACAATGTCAGCCAATTTCTCTTCCTAATAATGGGAGAGCCAATTTTTTCACCCTCAGGTAAGTGTTATGCTATAATCACAACCCCCCTAATCAACTTCACTAGTAACCACTTTTATCTACACTAATTTTTTCTGCCTCTGGGGACAACAGATATCTGAAGATACATCAAGCTGTTATATGTGTACTATTTTTAAATGCTTCTCTTATCTCTGAGTTCTAAAGGAAAAACTCTATTAAGGAGAACTAAAGAGAGTTTCTTTTCTCCTTTAGAGCAAATACTTATTTACTTAATTTTGACACGCTGAAATAGCATGCTTTGCAGTCTGGCATGTGCTAAAGCTTCCAGAGAAGTTGATTAAATTGGCTCATGTGTTTACACTAAAATTATGAAGAGAATCCCGTTTTTCACACAGTATAATGCCTGTGTGTGTGTGTGTGTGTGTGTTAAACTGAATCAGATCATTGGATTTCCAGAATTCAACTAAGAAATGTTTCTGAAGGTCTGAGAGAAAGATTTGCTTTTCCTACATACTGACACATAGGATTCAGGAAATTATTATTTATTATGCAGTTGTATGGGCTTCCCTGGTGGCTCAGACAGTAAAGGATCTGCCTACAGTGAGGGAGACCAGTTCGATCCCTGGGTTGGGAAGATCCCCTGGAGGAAGATATAGCAACCCACTCCAGTATTCTTGCCTAGCGAATCCTTATGGACAAAGGAGCCTGGTGGGCTACAGTCAGTCCGTGGGGTCACAAAGAGCTGGACACGACTGAGCGATGAAGCACAGCACATGCAGTTGTATAAAATGAGTTTGTTTCCCGCTTGAGTGGAGGGACAATCCCATACCTGCTAACAGGAGATTTATTAAGAATGAAGGCGAGTAGTGCTCACACCTTCGTTTGATGCGCCACATAGAGTGCATTCTTACTGACTTTGTAATCTCAGTCCAATGAACTAATGTCTTGAAACTTTAGTTTTCTCCAAAAAAAACAGAGGTGAAAAATTCTATCTTACAGGACTGGGGCTTAAGTGAAATAATGTATCCCTGGTGCTTATCACAGTGTCTGACACTTGGTAAGAACGCCTTAGCACTTAGAAACAACCCCCAAAATGCCCTTTGACAGGAAATTGGGTAAATGAACCGCACTATATTCACACAGTGGAGCATTAGCAGCTGAAACGAATGCACTGCAGCAATACACAATGCTGGATGCCTTTCCTGTCTGGAACCCAGAACTGTTCAACAAACTCATCTGCTGAAAACTTGGCTAAGAACAGGAAGGATGCCCCCGAAAGTGTCTGAGCAGCCATGGTGGGTACCAGTATATTCATGTTTCCCACTAACAAGAATCCTCCCGGGCTCTCCTTTGGAGCCTGTTTATGCTAACTTTAGACACAACTCTAACAAGTTTGCCTGCACTGCTTCTAAAGTGAAGTCGCACAGTCGTGTCCAACTCTTTGCAGCCACATGGACTGTAGCCTACCAGGCTTCTCTGTCCATGGGATTTTTCCAGGCAAGAGGACTGGAGTAGGTTGCCATTATGGAATCAAAGCAGAAACTGAGAAGAAAGTGGAAAGAGGACTGATACCTTCTCTGACAAGGAGAAATGAAAGGAAGAGGTCAAAAGCAGGCAGAGAACAAAAGCCTGGAGTTCAAGGTCATTTTGCTTAAAGAGAGCCAGCTCTAGCCATCTTGGAGGCTCCGGGGCTATCCCAGTATTACAGGAGAGCGTTGTGATTTAAGGTGGGGGGGGGGAGAGTGGTTGCTGGTCGTCAAGTGAAAGCTAAGTAATGTTTGAAATAGACAGCTATTCAAGAGTATACAGTTTAGAAGACTTGCATCCAGAGCGGCTCAAATGAACGACGTTTTGGCACTTAAAGAAGGAAAGCCGTAAGAAATCTAGAAAAACTCAACTTTGCAAAATGGCTTTTCTGTCCAGCCAGACAAAGAGAGGAGAATGTTTAACCTCTGTCATCATCCAAGATTCTGCCCTGCCTGTGTAAAATGCAGTGAGGGGACCTGTTCCTGAAACAGGACGTCTACCCTATTTGAATGATTGTATTTGTTGTTGTTCAGTCGTATCCGACTCTGCAGCTCCATGGACTGCAGCACGCCAGGCTTCCCTGTCCTTCACCATCTCCTGGAGCTTGCTCAACCTCATGTCCGTTGAACTGGTGTTGCCATCCAAACATCTTGTCCTCCATCGTCCCCTTCTCCTTCCTGCCTTCAATCTTTCCCAGCATCAGAGTCTTTTCTAATGAGTCAGCTCTGCGCATCACATGGCCAAAGTATTGGAGCTTCAGCTTCACCTTCCAATGACTATTCAGGACTGATTTCCTTTAGGGTGGACTGGTTGGATCTCCTTGAAGTCCAAGGAACTCTCAAGAAGCTTCTCTAACACCACACTTCAAAAGCATCAATTCTTCGCCGTTCAGCCTTCTTTATGGTCCAACTCTCACATCCATACGTGACTACTGGAAAGGATGGCAAAAATTAGATTATATACATGAAAGTACCTTAGAACTGTGAAAGTTGATGCTGGTATCAGATATTTTCATTCTTTTTCTTTTGTATCAGAGCTGATATTCTTTTAAATCTAGATCTTACACACAGGGGAAACCTCCTTTAAGCCTTATTATCTGTCATGGGAGGCCTGAAGGGTTTCCAGTCACTTGTGCCCCTCTCCCCTGCAGGGAATGTCAGGTAAGGTTGCCCACCACACCTAGAGGAGAATGGAAGAGGCTCTTCCAGAGCCACTCCCCCCCACCCCCGCCCCCAGCCACTAAACCAGTAGGCACTAACGCCAAGTGAGAGAAATTCTGGATCATGTGTCTCTTACCCCAGCATCCTGAACCGCCTGGGAACACCCACAACTCTTTGCCAGGTAGAAACTATGGTCATTAAGACCACATTGCCCCCAAGTCCTTCCCCTCCCATCCATGGTCTTCTCTGCTCTCCTTACCTTCTTAGTTTTGCCCCACCAACCACACCCATCTCACTGAGGATACTGTTACATAGCAAAGAACAGGGAATCAGGGCGAGGGCTGCTCAGACATGCCTCCTCACTTACTCCACATTACAGTGGAATTACAGTTCCAAAAAGGCACACTTGCTGTCACCAGTATCGAAGATGTTTAGGGGCAAGGTCAAGTTCTTGGCTCATCTGCAGCCAGCGCACAGCCATACAGTCAGCTAAATACTGTGCTCACACCTTTGTAAAATACACATTTTAATATCATAATTAGGATATGTTTTTTAAAGAATCTTTTTAAAAATATCTATTTACTTTATTTTTGGCTGCACTGGGTCTTAGTTGTGGCATGCGGGCTCTTCCTTGTGGACACAGATTTAGTTGCCCCATGGCATATGGGATCTTAATTCCCCGACCAGGGATCGAACCCACGTCCCCTGCATTGGAAGGCGGATTCTTAACCACTGGACTGCCAACGAAATCCCAGGATATATTTTCTTGTTATACTTACACAAAGCATTGAAATATGCCATGTGCTGCTTACCTGTGCTTTTTGTTTTAATTACAGATGTGTATACGAAGGAAAAAAAAAATGGGCACACATCTCCCGGTAACACCAACATAAATAATATGTACACTGAAAGGAAATTGTGTTCCTTAAGTTGTAGAAACTGATAGGCTATTAGGAAACACATTTGTAGGATTACTCTCATGACATTTAGCCTTAGTATGACTTCGGAGCACTTCAGTGGAAAAGTCTGCAAAAAAATAAATGACTGCCCCAAAGTTTAGACGCTCGGCATGTTTCACCTGAGGGAACTGGGAATCATTGAAAATATGCACTTAACTACTCTTTGTTTTTCAGCATGCACATCTCTGAAAGCCAACAAGAATTCTTCAGAATGCTGGATGAAAAAATTGAAAAGGTAAGAAGTGAAGTAACTGCATATTTCAAGGGGAATGTTGCCTCATGAGTTAAGAGTAACAACGTTCTGGTGTCTGCGGTACAAAGCTGTTCTTGCAAGGGGGTGGTTAGAATTGACAGCAGTCACCCCACACACACAACTCGGAAGGTGGCTGTGAGAAGGGTTAATGTATGACTGAGCTTCCCCGGATCCTGGGCTACCGCTGATCTTTCGCTGAAGCGTGGAAACGCAGAGTGAGCTGGTGAGAGCCTTTGCCTCAACAGTGTTGCTATCATTGTGTGTTGTCCACCCTGATCCCCTGCTCCCTTCTCAGGTTGCAGGCAAGGAGGTCCTTAGTGCCTGCTTACTACATGCCCAGTGCTTCTCTGACTTCTTAACAAACGTCACAAACATGGTGCAGTCAATACCTGCTTGAGGGAGCTGGCCATGAGACAAGTAACACGTAATCATTGTGTGTTGTCCACCCCGATCCCCTGCTCCCTTCTCAGGTTGCAGGCAAGGAGGTCCTTAGTGCCTGCTTACTACATGCCCAGTGCTTCTCTGACTTCTTAACAAACGTCACAAACATGGTGCAGTCAATACCTGCTTGAGGGAGCTGGCCATGAGACAAGTAACACGTGCATTTTACAGACAAAGAAACTGAGGCTTAGAATGCCTGAGTATAACTTAGCCAGGTTTGCAAAGCTAATAGCGGTAGAGTTAGAATTCCAGCCCGTGTCTGTCTGACTCCAAAGCAGAACCTCCAAGTCACTTCTCCATACGAATGTGGATTTTATAATGATGTGAAGATTCAAAGTTGATCCATGTGGAAATTTAGCCCATATTTACGCTCTCAGAGTGCCATATGCAAATCAATTGAATAAAGAGTAGAATATGGTAATCATTAAAGGTTTGCATGCTCATAGAATTTCAGTTTTCACTGCAGCGAGTGAATTTTAAACGCAAAAGTCATACATCTGAGAACTGTAATTTGAAAGCCTTATTCTAAAGAAGAGTTAAATTCTAAATTCAGAACATATCCCAACTATGGTTATGGCATCACCAACCAAGTTTACTTTTGAAATGTTTTCCATTTTAATTTTTATTTCTTTTTTATGGTTTGTAGTCCTTGAGTATTTCTTCATGAATTCCTAGGTTATGTATATATCAGTCAGTGGAAGAGAGTGAAGAAGATCTTAAATTCATCTGTATTTCAGTAGCAAACTCCACTCTGAGGTACACCCCTGCCCCAAAAGAATCATTATAAAATTTTCTAATGCACCATTAAAAGACCAGCATATATTACCAATGTAAAAACTATAAATGGGTAATGAATTAAAATAATAATTTAATCTATAGTGTTCATTGGCTGTGCTCACATACTCATTTGAGTATATATTTTTCTTTTTTACTTTTAGTGAAATTTTAGCTTATGCATGACTTTTTAGATTGAAAACATCATCTAAGAATAATTAGCAATTTTCACACATTGATTCAAAAGCTGACTAACTTGCCAATAACATTTTGTTTTCAGTAAAGAGAAACCTAAAACGAAATATTTTGTTCCCACTCTAATAGTGAAGTTTTTTTTCTCTGTTTGGATTATTTCTCCTGCACTAACATTTTGGCGATAAAAATATATGCTTATTAGTTAGAGGTAATCTGCAAAAATTGAAACCTGAATTGTAAGTTATCTTTTTAAGCAACATTTACAAACCCTGACAAAGTGTTGAAAATGATCTAACCTCTTTCCAGTGTGTCTCCATAATTGAGATTCTACCTCTTGTTACTCAAAACTGAAATTCATTGTTCTCATCTGGAATTCGATTTCCTGTCTTACTTTGCATCTAAGGTGTAGACAATCATGTGTTTAGTGCAACAAAAGCAAAGTTTATAACTTGATCATTTGTTTGGTGTAACTTTCCTTGGACAAAGGAGCATTTGTAGATTCAGCATAAACAGTGTTCCCACTATATATTGAACACATTCATATTCAAAAAAGGAGCGGTTATATAATCTCTGATAATTGCCCAGTTACAGGATTCTAAGGGAGCTTTCTATCAACTCTGAGCCAAGCTTTCCTGTTTCTCCTCCCTTACCTAAAGTTCATCCTTCTGAATTTTGTGAATATGCTATCCTTTGTTTCATCTAAACATTAAGCCTCCCTCAAATTAAAATTCTTCACCATAATGTATATGTTTGGCTTAGTATAATCTTCACAATAGTTTATGTAACCAAAATTGGAAGTTGCAGTCTTGTGAACTATTTTGCTGACTCTTTACCATTGCTGAATATTTCTTTGCTCCAACTAGCATGTGGACAACCATAAATACGATTCAAAACTATTCTTTAGGTTTTGTGTTGCTGTTGTCAGTTGCTAAGTTGTATTCAATTCTTTGCGACCCCATGAACTTCTGCGTCCCTGTCCTTCACTATCTCCCGGCATTTGCTCAGACTCATGTGCATTGAGTCGGTGATGCCATCCAACCATCTCATCCTCTGTCACTCCCTTCTCCTTTTGCCTTGAATCTTTCCCAGCATCAGGCTCTTTTCCAGTAAATCAGCTCATCTCATCAGATGGCCAAAGTATTGGAGCCTCAGCTGTAGCCATGCTCCTTCTAATAAATATTCAGGATTGATTTCCTTTAGGATTGACTGGTTTGATCTCCTTGCAGTCCAAGGGACTCAAGAGTCTTCTCCAACACCACAGTTCAAAAGCATCAATTCTTCTGCACTCAGTCTTCTTTATGATACAACTCTCACATCCATACATGACTACTGGAAAAACCATAGCTTTGACTAGATGGACCTTTGTCAGCAAAGTAATGTCTCTGCTTTTTAATACATTATCTAGGTTTGCCATGGCTTTTCTTCCAAGGAGCAAGAGTCTTTTAATTTCAAGTCTGCAGTCACCATCCACAGTGATTTTGGAGCCCAAGAAAATAAAACTTGTCATTGCTTGGACTTTTTCCAAATTTATTTGCCCAGAAGTAATGGGACCAGATGCCATGATCTTAGTTTTTTGACTATTGATTTTCTAGCCAGCTTTTTCACTCACCTCTTTCACCCTCATCAAGATGCTCTTCAGTTCCTCTTCACTTTCTGCCTTTAGAGTGGTGTCATCTTCATATCTGAGGTTGTTGATATTTCTCCCAGCAATCTTGATTCCAGCTTGTGATTCATCGAGCCCAGCTTTCACACGATGTATTCTGCATAGAAGTTAAATAAACAGGGTGACAATACACCACCTTGAGGTACTCCTTTTCCAGTTTTGAATCAGTCAGTTGTTCCATGTCCAGTTCTAACTGTTGCTTCTTGACGCACATTACAGGTTTCTCAGGAGACAGGTAAGGTGGTCTAGTATTCACATCACTTTTAAGAATTTTCCAGGTTATTGTGATCTACATAGTCAAAGATTTTAGTGTAGTCAATGAAGCAGAAGTAAGTGTTTTTCTGGAATTCCCTTGCTTTCTCTATGATCCAATAAACGTTGGCAATTTGATCTCTGGTTCCTCTGGCTTTTCTAAATCCAGCTTGTACATATGGGAGTTCTCAGTTCACATGCTATTGAAGCCTGGCTTGAAGGATTTTGAGCATAACCTTACTAGCATGGGAAATGAGTGCAGTTGTCCAGTAGTTTGAACATTCTTTGTCATTGCCCTTCTTTGAGATTGGAATGAAAACTGACCTTTTCCAGTCCTGTGGTCCCTGCTGAGTTTTCCAAATTTGCTGACAATTTGAGTGCAGCACTTTAACCGCATTATCTTTTAGGATTTTAAATATTTCAGCTGGAATTCCATCATCTCCACTAGCACTACCTTTGTTTGTTTTATAGGGCTGACTTAAAAAATTAAACTCATGCTGAAAATTGGAGTCATTCTGAAAGGGCTTGATTTTTGAGATTTAATTTTTCTCTGGATTCCTTTTTTCTTCCTTAAATTGTTAAGAAGCAAAGCTGAGTGAATCTGTAGTGATTTAAACCTGCCCTTCCTTGATTCATCCTTTGTATTTATTGAATGTTTCCAGGGCATGATACCTTTCAGCTCTCCTCTCCATACCAAAAGAAATCTCTGCTCTGTCTCCTCAAGGTATATGCAAAAGTACCATTGACATAAGGAAACAAAGATGATATTTATTGTGAAATTTAGTATGGATGACTCTACTTCCCGAGTGGCATAGTGGTAAAGAATCCACCTGCCAATGCAGGAGATGCAAGAGACAGGGATCAGGCAGATCCCCTGGAGGAGGAAATGGCAACCCACTCCGCAGAAAATCCCATGGATGAGGACCCTGGCAGGCTACATGGGGTCGCAAAGAGTCGGACACAACTGAGCGCACACACACACACACACACACACACACACAACTTCAGAAAGAATCATGGTGCCGAGCTGCAGTTTACTTTTGCACCACAACTGGGCAAGCAGTGTTGTAAGAAGTTAACGGTGGCAAAGAAAAGCAAGTAGCAAAAATGAATTAATTATTTAGCACTTATGAGTACCAGGCATTATGCCATGACTCAGGATAGAAAAACAGGAAATGCGGGATACAAAATAAGTAGGAAATAGTCCCTTGCCTTGAGGAGCTCAGTTCTAAAAGCAAATGTCTTTGAAAAGGTAATTATTTTAACCAAGGAGGAGTCCTTCTTCCAGCACCCCCACCTCCATTATCACCGTGAGTCAGGTGTTCCTTTATTGAATGCAAACGTTTCAGGAGTGAAGCGCTGAAACTTGAGGTCTATGAAGCAGGCAGTTGGGACATCTTTGGCCTCTTGACACCATTTCACTCTGCTGGCATGAGGAAAGCAAAGGCACTGAGCTGCATCTGAAGATGACCACGCGAGAGATTTTTATCAGGAGAGCAATGAGAGTTCACAAGAGCATTATAACCTCCAATCTATATTTCCTTTTCCTTTTAGAAAGTAAAAATCCTGTGAAACAATGAGAGCACCTCATTTATCTTTACCTCATTATTTTTTACAAGTACTTACCTGTTATTCTGTGACAGTCTGTAGTTGTGCCTGCCAATTCGCAGGCTCCTGAATCTTAGGTAAAGTGATGACATTTGCCTAGTATTGCATCTGAAAGAAAATGATGGTTCACTGCAGAAGAAGATAATGATTTTAAACTTGTCTTTCAGTATAATCAGAGGAGAAAGAAGAGACCTAGATTATTAAAACATGGCCTTGTGGAGGAGTTTTTGAATATGATAGCAAAGACAGATCACATCAGATTTTAATATACTCTTTCTAAAATACATTTAAATTTACTTGTAAGAAGAAGAAAAAGTAAATACATTTTTAAAGTATCTGCCTTAAGAGTATCTTTTCCAGGCAAACACAGAGATTTCTATTTTGCTTTAGGAAGATTTAAGAACAGCCAATGACTGGGAACTCTTTTGCCTTCTGAAAGAGAACCCTGAATATTAAATAAAGAATGTCTCAGCACAGAGCTATTTGCATCTCGTTAGTTTTCCTCATGCAAGGCATCTTAAGCGTTGCATCATGGGCATCTTTTGGGAATTTTGTTAAAGTTATAAAAACACTCCCTATAAAAAGGCACATGCTATCATATACACAACATTCTGAAGTAAAACTTTAGAGTTTATATCTCCCTGGAGCCTGTCCTTGGTCCCCAGGCAAAGAACCTGTGCATTTCACTGGTATGCTTTGCTCAGATCCAGGGCCTGATGACACCCATGAGCACCCATGAGTCTCATCAGCATCTCATCTTATTCATGTGTATCTCTGACTTAAGAAAATTAGGAAACCAACCAACCAATGAACTCCAACACAACTCTGTCTGCTTCCTTTCTCATCACCCTTCTCCTCTTTGAAAATAGCTCATAGTACTTCACCACCCCCGCCCATGTGTGAGCCATCAGTGTGCCACTGTACTTCACATATTCCTGTACAGTTTTAAGACTCTGCCTCTGTTGACCAGAATTATTCCATGTGACATTTTGAGGAAATGTCTGAGAAAGAGCAGCGTATGGATTTTAAATCAGCTGGTTTTTAAAGATGCTTGTCTGTAGACCTCTACATCTATTGCAAAATCATTTATACTCAGAAAATGTTTGGGTTCCTGAAATGGCCTGAGTTCCTTGGCCCCAGAACTAGTTGGTGAGAAAGATCATGATAAGTTTGCATTTCTAAATTTATTTCAAGGACTCCTTTTCTGAATATTATGTCAGAACTCCGTTATGAATCAGTGTGTCGCAGATCAGAAGGTGTTTGCTTTCCATCTAGTGAAGAGACTGACTTGTGTGTAATTATGAACTGTGATTTTGGGTTCTATGTATAAACTTTTCCTGTAGTAGAGAGTTTAACCTCAGAGCTGCTATAGTTCGAAGATAATAATGCCTGGCACCTGCAGGTGATGATAGGTTTTATTTTCAACTGGTGCATTTAAAGGTTTCCTCAGGGCCAACAGTGATGAGAAACATGGGACTGTTTTATCAAATCCTGAACAATGTCACCCGGCCTGGCCCATGTGTACAGATGAAGTCATAGCTTGTCCCTCCCACCCAGCTTGCCAATTTTGGTAACAACCCGGACCTTCAGCACTGGCGAAGAGATGCTCTTGGCGGCCTGAGTATTTTGGAAGTGGGCTGGGCTATCGATATCATTGCATTAAATAGTTCCTTGCTCCACAGGAAACACAACAGGGCCCTGCTTTTGCTAATTACCAAACCATTCCTATGTCTCCTTTCCCTTCATCCCCCGCCTCGCCTACTCTCTGCCCTGTATGCCTCTTGCCTCATTCATCGGCCAAATTAGAGCTGTAACTACAATGGTAAGGACGTGACTCAGCCCTGTTTTGTTTCTCTCCCTACTGCATAGCTTTATGCAGGTGACTTCTTAACTTGAATTCAAGTTGAAATGTACCACGTACGTGCCTGCATGCTCTCACTTCAGTCGTGTCTGACTCTTTGCGACCCCATGGACTATAGCCTGCCAGGCTCCTCTATCCATGGGATTCTCCAGGCAAGGGTTTTCGAGTGGGTTGCCATTTCCTCCTCCAGGGGATCTTCGCCACCCAGGGATCGAACCTGCATCTCTTACATCTCCTGCATTGGCAGCAGGTTCTTTACCACTCACGCCACCCGCTTAGTCAATAGCCTGCCAGGCTCCTCTATCCATGGGATTCTCCAGGCAAGGGTTTTCGAGTGGGTTGCCATTTCCTCCTCCAGGGGATCTTCGCCACCCAGGGATCGAACCTGCATCTCTTACATCTCCTGCATTGGCAGCAGGTTCTTTACCACTCACGCCACCCGCTTAGTCACGATGGTAACACGGCGCAGGAACCACTGGTGATGTGTATGCACACCGTGGGCTTTGAGGACCCCCATGTTCCCCAGCATCCCAGGTAGCTACTAGTCATGGGGGACGCAGCCAAGGGAAATAAAGCGGGCAGCAAGCCTAGAAGAAATACAGCACAACCAGTCTCTGCTCCCTTTCTTTTTTTCTGGAGGGCTTGGTTTTCAGAGAATTCTCGAGGTTCTATCAGCCTGGCACCTGAGGGAGTAGCAGAGAAGAGTGCAGGTTCCAGAACAAGGGAGTACGAGAATGCAGACAAAACCCATGCCTTTTTTATGAATGCTGTGAGGCTGACTGCTCTGAACTCAGCGGCAACGTGGGGCGCAGCTGGTGAATGGTGCCATTTTGCTGGGCGTGCAAGGAAAGACCGCCCGAGAAGCCGCTCAGCAGGGAGACAGTGACGCAGGCTCGAGCCACTTTCTTGTCTTGTTCCCTTTTGGCTTCTCTTTCCCGTCCTCTTCCTCGGCTGTCTGCTTCCCTTCCTCCCATGGCTTTTCCACTGTTCGCCTTTAGCAGCCAGGGGACATTGCTTTAGCCATGCAGAGAACACTCGGGGACAGAGAGGAGAGTGCCAACCTCTGTAACTGCTGATGTTTTATTTAAGAATCTCGCAAAGGACTCAAAGCATTACATAGATGGTACCCTAAGGATGAATACTGGACCTCATTCATGTTTGTTTCCCTCAAACCTAGCAGAAGGTTAGAACGTGTTCTCCCCAGCCGTGGGCCCAGGACACCCACTCCTCACTGTACTCTGGGCCTTCTCTCCCTTGTATCTGTGCCTTCTGTGGGCAGGGACCTCCATTCATAGCTGCAGTCCTCTTCCTGGCCAAATGCATATGCTTCCTATGCCTTTCCTCACCCCTCTGTGTAGGGAGGAAGGAAAGGAACCAGCTTGTCACACTCTCCTGTCTCTGGTTGGCTAGCCCATGGAGCAGGAAGAGGGTCAAACCCAACATTCTCCACTCTCTCTGTCTGTGACTGGGTGGGCCAGTCACCATCCATTAGGCCTCGGTGAGGGATGGGAGGTAGGCGAGGGGATAAGGAGAGGTTGCTGGGTTCTCTAATCCAGCAAGAACTCTGATTCTCATTGACCAACTGCTCTCAGTTAAAAACTGTAAGGAAAGGAGGCGTGTGCTTAGCTCCCCAAACCTCTAGCCATGTTCAAAACAAATTCTAGGATATGAGCAATTTTTTTAGAACAAAGAGCTCTAAAGTTTGTCTGGAAGGCACATCTTTTTCAAGAGACACATCGGGGCCCAATGGCTAAGGCTCTGCTCCCAATGCAGGGAGGTTCTATCCCTGGTCAGGAACTAGATTGCACATGCCATGCCACAACTAAAGATTCTGCATGCCTCAGCGAAGATAAAAGACCCCATGTGCTGCAGCTAAGACCCGGTATAGTCAAATTGGAAAAAAAAAAAAATTTAAGGCATATAGGTTGAAGTCCCAGACTTGCTAAAGCCATTGTCCTGAAGGAGGTGAGTCTTAAAGGTGATGTATGAGGCTTCGTGTCCTACAGGAAGTGAATCCAAGGGGGAACCCATGAGGCTCCAGTCCGCCAAGTACATTCTCCTGGCGAGGGGCGAGGGGGTGGTATTGAAATCTTAACTCTTAATACCTGCTGCTGCTGCTGCTAAGTCACATCAGCCATGTCCGACTCTGTGCTACCCCTTAGACAGCAGCCCACCAGGCTCCCATCCCTGGGTTTCTCTAGGCAAGAATACTGAGAATAAACTAATTGAAGACATCTCTTTGAATTAAATCCATCAAGTGACCTGGAAATCTTCTGCAAAAATACCCCAAATTTTTATAGTGTTTCTTTTTATCATTGTGAGGAATCAGGTATAACCAGGGAAATTGTTATAATATTAAGTGAAAAAAAATTAAATTGTGTCTTATCATAGGACTGAAACTATATAAAAATGGCACACATATGGTCATAGATTTAAGTGAAACTTTGAAAGTGTTATGATTTATTAGGAAGATGGGATTCCAAGAAAATGTTTTAATTTAATTTCAATTTTGATTGATGGTTTTCTTATAAAATAAGAACAATTTTATAAAATGGCCTTTTGGAGAAGTCTGGCCCCATCTGGAGAGAAATCTTTCTTAAAATGAAAATCATATCTGCTGTTTGAGCTCTTAGGAAGAGGGCCTCTGAACCCACTGATGATAATTGTATTTTCTGTGACAAGAGTGGGCAGAATTCAGCCTATGGGCCAAATCTAGCCCACCAGACAAGCATGGCTTTTATGTCTTTAAATGGTTGAGGGGAACAAAATGCAGAATAGTGTTTTCTGATGTGTGAAACATTATGTGAAGTTCCAACTTCAGTGTCTACAAATAAAGTTTTATTGGAACACAACCATGCTGTTTCTTTTACTTTTATCTTCTTTTGCATTTATGGCTGCCTCCATGCTTATAGCTGCAGTAGAGTTGCATCAGAGACCCTTTGGAATGCAAAGCCTAGAATATTTACTGTTTGGCCCTTCACAGAGAAAGGCTCCAATCCCTGGCTTAAGACATGGTCCAGGGACATGGCATCCCGAGTCCGGTATCCTTGCTTTTCTCTGTCCCCAGTCTTGTTCACCTCCTCATGGGGAAAGAACATCATTGAAGTTACCTGAGTGCCAACATCCAACAAAACTTGAGAAATAGGTCCCTTACAGTTTCTAAAATATCCTCCTTTTTGCCGGTAGAATGAAGATCTGGGTTTAAGAAACACTTCATGCGTGCTTGCTCAGTTGCTCAGTCGTGTCCAACTCTTTGTGACTCCGTGGACTGTAACCCACCAGGCTCCTCTGATCTTAGGATTTCCCAGACAGGAACACTGAAGTGGGTTGCCATTTCAGGGGATCTTCCTGAGCCAGGGATCAAACCTATGTCTCCTGAGTCTTCTGCATTGGCAGGTGGATTCTTTACCACTGAGCCTCTTGGGAAGCCCAATAAATACTTCATGGGGGTTTTAAAGCTGTTTAGTTAATACCTTCTCTCTTGGAAATGAAAAGGTCAGTCTACTGGGATTCTTGTCATTGTGCTTGTTACCATGGTAATCATTCCTCTATATGGTCAAAGAAGCAATCAGAGGCTGTCATACTCCTCCCATTCATTACTAACGAGATCTTTTTCCAACTGAAATAATAACACGCAAGTCTAATTAGAATAAAGCTCATTAGAAACAGGCATGGCCATTAATGCCTCGATTGATTTTTCTAATGAAATAAGCCGGGGGAGGAGACTTGAACAGCGCAGCTAATTATGTCAGCTTTTCTTCGGCATTACCTCAAAACTTGTTATAAATTGCTGTTGGGCTGTAAACGAAAATGCTGCTGAAACACTCCCTGGTTGAAGAGGCTCTGACACTTGCAGCCCCAAGGAAGAGTTGGGGGTTGGGGGGGGCATCTGCTCCTGGCCTGCAGCCCTACAGGAGGAGGACTGAACAGCAGCCCCTGGGGGTGTCCCACGTTTCACTTTTCCACCCTTTTCCCATCTCCTCCGCATCATCTTCGTTCTGGATTCTGGCTGGTGGTTCACAGATGCTCAAGCTGTGGAATGCAGCTGTCATGGCCCTGTATTCCTGGTTCAAGGACGGAGCTTAAATATCAAGATTCCCACAGAAACTTAGATTCAAAGTTGCTGCTAGATGGTGATACATGGGAAAATGTTGGTGAGAAAAGGTATTTGATGGACAGAGAATCAGGATGGCCCATTAAATTCTGCACCACAATACAGCTGGGGCAATTGTGTTTCATTCATCAAGACGTTCTTCAGCGCCCAGAAAGCCAGACCATCCCCCAGTGCAGGGTAGAAGGCTTCCAAAGAAGGATGACTGAGTCAAGGAACAGAAACTCAGTAAGCCCATGATTAGGAAGAGAGAGGAGGAAGATGAATCATGTAAAGGAAGCAGGCAGGAGGTAAGAGAGTTAACATAATGCACAGGCCAGAAACCTACAGAGGTTCCCAGTGTCCTTCAGAGAGGTATGGGGAGAGGAGGAGGAATTCCTCATTTCTCAAGTAGCCTGCTTTATGATGAGCTCAGCAACGCATGTGCTGTGCTATGCCAAGTTGCTACAATCATGTCCAACTCTTTGCAACCCCATGGAGTGTAGCCCGCCAGGCTCCTCTCTCCATGGGATTCTCCGTGGACTGTAGCCCGCCAGGCTCCTCTCCATGGGATTCTCCAGGCAAGAATACTGGAGGGGGTTGCCAGGCCCTCCTCCAGAGGATCTTCCCAACCCAAGAATCAAACCCGGGTCTCCAGCTCTGCAGGCGGATCCTTTCCCATAGGAGCTACAGGGAAGCCCTAACAATGCATGCTTCCATACAAAAATGAGCCTTGTTAAAGCAGACTTCTCTGAACTGCACAAGGATCCCGTAACTGTTCAAAAAGGCAAAGATGAGAGTGCAGCTCTCCTAGCTTCCCGTACTCTGCTGCTCTCCCCAGGCCCCCCTTCCCAGTGAAGTCTGTTAGTTTATCAGCAAGATAAAAAAGATGAGTAAGGGACATGCTCTGTTCTGCACCCTGTAGTAAGGGAAACGAACATTTGGGCTACAGTTGCTATAAGGCATGGTGGTGGGATGGAAGGACCACCGAGAGGAGAAAAGACCAAGTCTCCCTAGAGTTCTTCTTACTTGATGACGTTGGAACATGATCGTAAGACTAAGTAGCTACTGAGTGAAGGCGGGGGCTTCTCTCTCATACTCCCTCCTCCTCAGCCTTCTCTTGCTGTGCTGTGCTTAGTTGCTCAGTCGTGTCGACTCTGCGACCACATGGACTGTAGCCCATCAGGCTTCTTTATCCATGGGGATTCTCCAGACAAGAATACTGGAGTGGGTTGCCAAGCCCTCCTCCAGGGGACCTTTCCAACCGAGGGATCGAACCCAGGTCTCCCGAACTGCAGGCAGACTCTTTACCGTCTGAGCCGCCAGGGAAGCCCTTTGAGTTTTAGTAAATTTACTAAACTGTGTGACCATCAGTACAACTCAGTTTTAGAACACTTCCATCACATCAGTAAGATCCCTCCTGCCTGCTTACAGCCAGTCCCCTTTCCTACCTCCAGCCCCAGGGAGCCAATCTGTATATATATATATTTTAATATATCTAGGTTTTATCATTGCTATTAATTAACAATAGCAATGATTGCTGTAATAAGGGTATGAACAACTTTATGACTCATAATACATATTACAAACTACTTTCCAAAGCAGCCATACCATTTTACAAGGCTGTAGAGTTGCATTTCATTGTGCGCGCTCAAGAATTTTTAAATAGTATCTAATTGTTTTCCTTTGTATTTTTTGATGACAGAAACAAACCATTCTTTTATTTGTGTCTTTACGGGCTTAATTTGTTCTGAATGGATTTCCACTTTGTGCCCTTCCCTCTTACTGAGATCCTCTTAGGTTAATTTTTTATTGGTATGAGCTTCTCATATAACTTGTCATTTACATATAGTATGCTGCTGGTGTTTTCCCCACTGAGGTTTGCCTTTTTATTTTATTCTTTTTCTGATGTATGCAAAGGTTCATTTTTACATAATCAAATATGTCCATCTTTTTGTTTTTCTTTGTGATCTTTGTCCATGCCTTTGAGGCTGCGAGTTATTTCCCTCTCAAGAGCTTTGACAGAAGTTCAGTTTCATGTTCTGTTTTGTCTTATTAAGAATTAACACATTGTTTCTCTTGGAATCTGTCACTTCTGGCGACCTCCTTTGTCAAGTGCTTAATTCTTACCTATTTTAGGCTGTGTCACTGGGATATCTGATTCTGTGCCAGTGGTTTTTTTGATAGGTGCACTAAGAGAAAGAGAAAACTGACACATGTGCAGGAGAGGGAGACCTGGAGGAAACCTTGTTACTCGCAGGTAATGGACCAGGGGATGCTATCAGTCTGGGAGGACCCCGCCTCCTGTTGCTAAGGCCCCGAGTCTGCCATTCTGTGGGAGTTTCAGGGAGGCAGCGTTTGGACTCAGCTCTTGAACACTTTCATGGGCAGCTTGGGAAAGTATCTGACATATTCCAGTGAAAAAGAGGAGGCTCCCTGCCCATAATGTGGTCATTGGAGGTGTGTTCCATGTTAGGTGCGAGATCAGAGAGGAAGACCTCCAGGTCCTCTTCCAACTCCAGAATCTCAGACCTCTCTAGATACTGTTCCTGCTTTCATTTATTCAACAAATATTTATTGAGCATCTAATACGTCACTGGCACGCGTCTAAGCCCTGGGGGATGCAACAGTGCAGAAAACAGTTTCTGCCACTGGATACTTCTATTCAAGGGGAAGACAGTCAGTAAAGAAACAAATTCATTTATTCCTAATGTCAGGTAAAGATAGGTAATATAAGTAAAAATGAAGCAGAGTAAGAAGAGCTGTTTTATGTTACAAGCTCAGTGAAGACAATGAGGTGACATTTGAACAGAGGTCTAAACAAAGCAGGGGCTTCCCTGATAGCTCAGTTGGTAAAGAATCTGCCTGCAATGCAGGAGACCCTGGTTCGATTCCTGGGTCAGGAAGATCCACTGGAGAAGGGATAGGCTACCCACTCCAGTATTCTTGGGCTTCCCTTGTGGCTCAGCTGGTAAAGAATCTGCCTGCAATGTGGGAGACCTGGGTTTGATCCCTGGGTTGGGAAGATCCCCTGGAAAAGGGAAAGGCTACCCACTCCAGTATTCTGGCCTGGAGAATTCCATGGACTGTACAGGCCATGGGGTCGCAGAGTCGGACACCACCGAACAACTTCACTAAACGAAGCAAAGTAACGGATGGGGTCTGAAGGCAGGAGGAGTCAGCCAGAAAGGAGGACGGAATAGCACCCGGGCCCTGAGGTGCCACTGTGTGAGGCCCTGAATGCAGAGAAGCGATCCAGCGGTGAGCCCAATTTCTCACATAGTCAGTTTATTAACAGTTGATCTGCTGATCTCATTTTTCAGTATCATCATATTAATTCCCATGTGCCAAGCTTTGCTGATCAGCTATGTGTAATGACTGCTAAGTCTCACAATAGCACTGCAAGCTAGGTCCTCCTGTCCCCGTTTTACAGATGGGAAAACGAGCTCACTGCTTCCTCTTGGGAACTTTCATCTCGGTCCAGACTGCCCCACTGGGGATATACTCAGTTCACAGCTGTCTGTCACATGCTCAGTGTGTACAGATCTGGCCAAATGCACACACGTCTATAGAGAACAGCTAGAAACTTCTGGGATAAACTTATCCTGGAAACTTGACAGCCAGCCCTAGCCTATTTGCCTACTTAACCTAAGTACAGTAGACACTTAGGAGGAATAATTCCTTTATTTGAATCAGTCTCTGAGCTGGTCCTCTTTAAACTAGCAGAATATAACATCATGACAATGCCCTTTCCTTCACTACACTGTAATATTGCTAATTGAAAGCCTAGACCTTTCAACAAGTAGAAAATCCTTATCCTGGAACCTTAGAAATGTAGGAGTTGACATAAACTTCCAGTTTGAATAGGACATGGAAAATACACAGAGTAAGGGTGTGGTCAGGGAAAGTGTTAGTCGCTCAGTCGTGTCTGACTCTTTGCAACCCTGTGGACTGTAGCCCTCCAGGCTCCTCTGCCCATGGAATTCTGCAGGCAAGAATACTGGAGTGGGTAGCCATCCCCTTCTGCACGGGATCTTCCTGACCCAGGGATCGAACCTGGGTCTCCTGCACTGAAGGCAGATTCTTTACCATCTGAGCCATGGTAGGCAAAACCTCCTTAAGATTTTTTTGAATCTGCACCACATGCCCCTCTGCCTTTTCAAACAACCCCTCCTTGTCAGCATCATCGTGAGCTTCCATTCTTCACGCTGTGGGGGCCTCGTGGGGACCTGGCTCTGTAGCTTTCACTGTATCCTTTGCACAAGGGCAGAATTGTGTCTACCAGCCCCTAATTCTGGCTACATAAAGCGTCTCTACAAAGACTTCCATTTTGTCGTCCCTTTGAGGGGAAAGGGCATGCTTTGGGCTGAGAGAATTGCTGTGTAGCTCCCACACCCAGCTCACTCCTGCTTCCTGTCTTCGACAGCTGAAGGTTTTAAGGTTCTCTTTTTAGCACAGTTCTTTAAAACTTTAAGTGAGACGTGAAGTCACGTTACAGTAACAAGCTCCCTATCTTGCCCGGTAGAGCCGGTGTGCAGGTAGGGTCCCATGTCATGCTGAGATGGGGCTGCCTCCGTAAGTTTTCTCCGGTTCCCCTTAAAATGACACTTGGTCATATGGGAGCGCTTACTCTCCATGTTTTTGATTTCCAAGTTTTCTATTCATAAAATAATTGGTTCTCAGAACTGCTGACAGGTGAAAATAAAAATAAAACTGATTTGAATTTAATTGAGTCATCCGCTCACTACAGTCATTAACAAAAGGGGCAAGGATTCTGGGCTTCGCTGAGATTTCCCCACCAGTAACAGCGTGCAGTAACAGCGTGCAGGACTCCTCCCTACTTTGCAGGGTTGGTGTGAATCACCAATGAAATAGTGTCTGCCAAGCAGCTGATGCCATTTTCTTTCTCCTTCTCATAGTCATAATAATAATTTCAGAGGAGCAAATGCTGGGAAAATAAAAGTTGCTGCTCGGGGTTGACACAGAGGGCTTACAGAGATTTGTCCCTCAAAAGGGGGCACATTCCTTTTTGCATAGAATGATAGATTCTTTAAATTCTAAAGTGCTTTCAGTTCAGTTCAGTTCAGTCGCTCAGTCGTGTCCGACTCTTTGCGACCCCATGAATCGCAGCACGTCAGGCCTCCCTATCCATCACCATCTCCCGGAGTTCACTCAGACTCACGTCCATCGAGTCTGTGATGCCATCCAGCCATCTCATCCTCGGTCGTCCCCTTCTCCTCCTGCCCCCAATCCCTCCCAGCATCAGAGTCTTTTCCAATGAGTCAACTCTTGGCATGAGGTGGCCAAAGTACTGCAGTTTCAGCTTCAGCATCATTCCTTCGAAAGAAATCCCAGGGTTGATCTCCTTCAGAATGGACTGGTTGGTTCTCCTTGCAGTCCAAGGGACTCTCAAGAGTCTTCTCCAACACCACAGTTCAAAAGCATCGATTCTTCGGCGCTCAGCTTTCTTCACAGTCCAACTTTCACATCCATACATGACCACAGGAAAAACCATAGCCTTGACTAGGCGGACCTTAGTCGGCAAAGTAATGTCTCTGCTTTTGAATATACTATCCAGGTTGGTCATAACTTTTCTTCCAAGGAGTAAGCGTCTTTTAATTTCATGGCTGCAGTCACCATCTGCAGTGATTTTGGAGCCCAAAAAAATAAAGTCTGACACTGTTTCCACTGTTTCCCCATCTATTTCCCAGGAAGTGATGNCTCAGCTTTCTTCACAGTCCAACTTTCACATCCATACATGACCACAGGAAAAACCATAGCCTTGACTAGGCGGACCTTAGTCGGCAAAGTAATGTCTCTGCTTTTGAATATACTATCCAGGTTGGTCATAACTTTTCTTCCAAGGAGTAAGCGTCTTTTAATTTCATGGCTGCAGTCACCATCTGCAGTGATTTTGGAGCCCAAAAAAATAAAGTCTCACACTGTTTCCACTGTTTCCCCATCTATTTCCCAGGAAGTGATCGGACCAGATGCCATGATCTTCGTTTTCTGAATGTTGAGCTTTAAGCCAACTTTTTCGCTCTCCTCCTTCACTTTCATCAAGAGGCTTTTTAGCTCCTCCTCACTTTCTGCCATCAGGGTGGTGTCATCAGCATATCTGAGGTTATTGATATTTCTCCCGGCAATCTTGATTCCAGCTTGTGTTTCTTCCAGTCCAGCGTTTCTCATGATGTACTCTGCATATAAGTTAAATAAGCAGGGAGACAATATACAGCCTTGATGTACTCCGGTTACCTGTAGACAGTTCCCATACATGCCAACAGCTTCCAGTGTTTCTCTGCCTGGAAGTATTCTTTGGCAGTGGTGGTTTGCTTGGGCCTTTCTTAGAGCAGATAGGAAGTCAGCATCTCCAGGAGAGGCCCTCGGTGAGAGAAAGGAATCAACAGGTAATATCCCAGCATCCTCACCCCAGTGGAAAAATCCTGGGGTATGCCCTACACAGTTTCTCAAGAAGTCCCAGCTAGACTGAGTCTCTACTGCACTCAGTGGTAACTTGTTTGTTAATACCCATTTCATTGTCTTTTTTTTTTTTTCTTTTCCTTGTCTCACTTTCCTTCTCCCTTATTGATGAAATCATTTCCAAATGATGCATTCTCAGATTGTGGTCTTAGAGTCTGCTTTTGAGGAAACCCAAACAAAGATGAGCATCAAACCCAGTGCCTGCTCCTTAAAAGGGACCCATCACTAGCACCATACAGGGTTCCTCCTAAGAACCACAGCCCAGAAATTATTTGAGTGGTTATTTTCTCAATCCTCACAGTGGAAGTGCATAATTCATATCATTCTAGATGTATGCAAGAGACACTAATTCATGAGGAATGCCTTAGGGTATTTGGCCTCCTCCTCCTGCTGTTGCTAAGTCACTCCAGTCATGTCCGACTCTGTGTGACCCCATAGATGGCCTCGCACCAGGCTCTCCCATCCCTGAGCTCCATTCTCTTGTTAAAACTCCATCTGTAGGGCTGCTGTGTAAAACTCTTAGAACAGTGCCTGGTTCTAAGTTTTCAGCAATGGTGAGTTGTTGGCATCCCCCCCATGGGTTGGTTGGTAGAGAATGCAAATTGTCTTCCAGTATCTCAGCTTCCTTTAGTAATCAGAACCTGTGGCTGCCCAGTCTCCTTGAAAACTAGCTGTGTCCATGTGCCCAAGTCCTAGCCAAAGGGTTGTGAGAAGTGATACAGGCAGGGTCTGCATCAGAACCTTACAAAGAAGCTGCTTGGCCTCCATCTACCCTTTGCCTGCTTTGAGATGGCTGAGAAATAATGGCAACTGGAACAGCTGCCTTGATATCAAATGTATGTTGAGGATAACAGAGCCACCCTGCAAATCCTAACTGTTCACTTCGGGGCTGTTGTGGGAGGGATAAGTAAGACCCCATCTTATTTCATAGTATTTTAGGGTTTTTCCTTCCAGTCGCTTCCCCTCACTTAACCGACCAGCCCAAAGACAAATATGGGGTCAACGGATGTGCGTTTTTGTCTTCTTTCAGTTACCCATTGTGTTGACCATGTGCCCAGCACTGTGCTGGAAACTGAAATCAAAAGATGAGCAGGATGCAGGCCAAATCCCAAGGAACTCAACGTGTAATGAAATAGAAGGATCAAGAGGCAAAAAAAAAATGCCAGCCTTCTGTGATAAATGCTCACACAAGTGTTGTGGAGGCAGAGAGGAGGGAGCAATTACTTCAGGTCCTAAAAAGGATGGAAGCATTTGCCAGGCTATAGGGGAGGGAGTGGGATGGTAATGGGAGGCATTCCAGGAAGTGGTAACAGCATGTGAGGAATCATGCGAGATGGTGGTGGTGCGGGCAAACGTGGACATTTGAGCAAAACAAGCTCTAGGTCCAACTTTATCTCACTGGCCATATAGCACCCTGGAAGCTCATGCTAATACCTGGGTCAGTTTCCATGTCTGCAAAGTAGAATTAAAAAGTCCTGCTCTAATTTAGGCTTAGGGGTGTCATAAGGGCTTAACGATGGAATGTTTTGAAGAGCTTATAAAGAATGGTGCAAATGCTAGTTACTGGCATCGTCACTTGTAAAGCCTAGTTTGGGACATTTTTGCAGGTTGGTTATGCTCAGCTTCAGGGAGGCAAATAGGCTCTGGGAGAACCAGTGCTCCGAGGAAGGTGGCAGGGGCTCTGAAACTTTCCAGGAGAAAAACCCACTTAGCTTGGAGAGTGGTTCAACCTTCTTCATAGCTTTTGGGCAATGCACATCAAGTATCCTAAAATGTCCATTTTCTTTGACCGAGAAGCTCTGTTACATGAAATGATACAAAAGAATTGCAAATGCTACAGAGGTTCCTGCACAGGCTGCGTGCCGCCAACCTCTGCATCACATTCAGGATGACCTACATCCGAAGGGCCTGAGGTCCTTAGGCTTTCATTGTGTTCAGCTGACGTTCTCCACTGGGAATCGCCCTTCACCAACGGAGCAGCCTAAACAGAGACCATAGAACATACACTTTGTTTATTTTTGGCATTATTATTTTTAATGACCGAGTAACTTTCCATTATGTAAACATACCACATCTTCTTTATCCATTCGTTTGTCAGTGGACATTTATTTCCATGTCTTGGCTATTTTAAATAGTGCTGCTATGAACACAGGGATGTATCTTTTCAAATTATATAATTTTGCCTGGGTATATGCCTAGGAGTCGGGTTGCTGGATCATACGGCAACTCTATGTTTCAGTTTTTTGAAGAACTCTCCATAGTGACTGCACCAATTTACATCCCTACCAGCAGTCATAGATCAAAAGTTTGTTAAAAGTGTTGCATTAGATTCTGCTGCATAACAAAGTGAATCAGTTGTACACATGCACATAGCCCCTCTTTTTTTAGGTTTCCCTCCCATTTAGGTCACCACAGAGCATTGAGTAGAAGTCCCTGTGCTAGGTTCTTATTAGTTATCTATTTTATACACAGTAGGTACAGAACCCTGGAGAAGGGAATGGCAACCCACTCCAGTATTCTTGCCTGGAGCATTCCATAGACAGAGGAGCCTGGTGGGCTACAGTCCATGGGATCTCAAAAAGGTGGACACAACTGAGTGACTGACACTTACTTATTTAGTGTAGAGAACATATACTTTAAAATGATCAATACTGCCTGGGTCATGGGAGCGCGGGGGATGTTCTGTATTTCTGTGCGTTTCCAAGTTTTTGAGACAGACGCCCCATTACTGTTCAGCTCTAGTTTCCAGGCCGTTTGCCCTCTGTCTCCCTCTGATTCCTCCCTCTGGGCATTTGGACTTGCGTTCCTTCTACCTGGAGCCCTCTGCCCCTAGAACACACAACCGCTCCCCCACCAACTTCAGGGCTTTGCTGAAACATCACTTCTTTGGTGAGGCCTCCTCAGAGCCACCTTGTTTGAAATATAAGCTAACTCCTCCCTCAGCTCACAGTCCCCACTTCCCTGCTTCATTTTTGTCCGTAGCATTTGTTCCCATGTGACACACTTTGCATACCTACAACAGCTGCTGCTGCTGCTGCTGCTGCTGCTGAGTCGCTTCAGTCGTGTCCGACTCTGTGCGACCCCAGAGACGGCAGCCCACCAGGCTCCCCCGTCCCTGGGATTCTCCAGGCAAGAACACTGGAGTGGGGTGCCATTTCCTTCTCCAATGCGTGAAAGCGAAAAGCGAAAGGGAAGTCGCTCAGTCTGCTCTAGGGTGCTCTAAGCACGAGTGAGCTATTCTATGTGTGCGCGTGCAGAGTCTTTGCAACCCCACGGACTGTAGCTCACCAGGCTCTAGCGTGTAGTAGGTGGCTAACAGGTAGTAGTTAAGTGGACGACTAAATGCATGAACAGGACCATTTCAGTTTCTTCTGGTTTCTGCCAGGTTCTCCTTTGGGGTGGGAGTGGGCACAGGCGTGGGGCAGGTGGTGGGAAGTAGCAGCAGCAGATGGAAGGGGAGGGTTACAGGAAGAAGAAGGGGCTCTTAAATGATGCCACACCGAAGGCCAGATACCAGCTTCTCTATGTTGGTGGGGGGGCAGGTGCAAAGGGCTCTCAATGTGGCCCTCAGGTTGAGAGCAATATTTGTGATCAGAACATAAGGGCCCCAGGGCAGAGAGAAATAAACCAGGAAACTAGCCTTACACACAAAGCACCCAGGTTTTGAGAACACTCAAGAAAAGGTAGAGGGTTCCCTGGTGGCTCAGTGGTGAAGCATCTGCCTGCAATGCAGGAGACACAGGAGACTCGGGTTCAATCCCTGGGTCAGGAAAATCCCCTGGAGGAGGAAACGGCAACCCACTCCAGTATTCTTGCCTGAAGAATCCCATGGACTGAGGAACCTGGAGGGCTGTAGTCCATGGGGTTGCAAAGAGTCGGGGGCGACTGAGCATGCGCACAGACAGACACACAAGAGAAGGTAAGAGCTGTTCTCAAACACACAAATGGGTGACCCGCCACAAGAAAGCGAGCCTAGGAGGGTGCGCCAGGTCTCCGGAGTAGAGGTTACAAGGGCTCCTGTTTCGGTTTGGTGTCAAGAACTGTCCCCTTCTCCGCCCTTGCACCCTCCACGAGTGCTGTCCGCCAACAGCCAGAGTCCAGGCTTCACTTGTTCCTGGGATGAACTTTTAATCAGTGCCTTCAACAGTTATCAATTAAGTGAATTTACTCTGTGTCAAGGGTCCTGCTCAGGACTTTGAATGCAATGAAGACTAAACATTATTCAAATAAATAAACACATGTACAACTAGAAACTGTGAAAGTACAAAGCTGGGTTGCCAGAGAGAGACCTAATTCAGACAAGGGCTCAGGGACCTCTAGGGGACCTCTTAGATTTTTGAGGGAGCCCAGAATGGTGAGCACGCCTCCAGCCAGCGAGATGGAGGAAGGGAGCCCCCCCTCCAAAGGCCTTCAGAAGCAAGGAGTGACGTGTTAGAATTGGCGGGGACCTCAGCGCACTTTGGAGGAACAGGAGGTCCAGAGACTGGAAGTGACTTGCCCACGGACACACAGCAGGTCGATGGAGCCGTTGAGAGTTGGACGATCAGCTGAGTCCCCTGTGCCATCCCCTGAAGTCACATGTCCGCCTGGCTGCTTCACCCAAGAACTGTGTGCCGTGGGGGCCACCCGCAACGAGGAAAGGGGTGGGGGTGGGGTGGAGGCTGCGGAGATGTGTATAAGAGACAGCTTAACAACTGAACAGGTCACATCCAGGTCCTTAGCAGCAAGGGGGTCTGGGAAATGTAGTTTTTAGTTTTCCTACCTCTACCTCGCCCAACCCCTAGCTGAGAGGGTTGGAGTGGAAATTGAACAATCTGATCCACAGTGCTCGCCATATGCTCACAAGGTAGAGAGCTCCTGACTTTGCTTTGCCCCCTGCCTCTTGCTCTCAGTGAGCTATACTACAGCTCCCGCCACCCACTCAGCTCACTGCTTCATCTAACATACAAAAGCAAGGCAGTATATATACTTAGTGATAATCATAACACATTCTGTGCGTGGATCAAAATTTGGCAGCAAATCTGGGAAACTGTCGTGGGGAGCCACGAGCAGTGGGTAGATTGAGAAATACTGGTTCCCTGGTGCTCCAACATGAGCCTAATGCTAAGCCCACCTTCAGAGCAGATCCCCCTCCTCTCTGATTCCCTCCTACTGCATAATGGATGGAGAGTTAACCACATCTTGGCTTTCTGTCCCAGGTCTTTGCATTTCAGCAGGAGTGATTCACAGAGGGAAGATTTGTCTAGGGGAAAAGATAAAGGCTTGACCATGGGCATCTGAGAGAGGTATTTGCTTTAACCAGAAGCAGCTCCAGAAAATCAAGACAAGAGGCGCTCAGGAGCAGTGATCTGATTAGAAATCAGATTGCTGGCTAGAGAACTTGTTCGAAGATTTAGATATAAAACCATGACCTGCTTTTTATGGAGATCACACGTATAGACTTGGAGCAATAAAAAAAAGCCTTTCTCCACGCTTCATCCACCTAGAGCTAGAAAAACATCAATCGTCTCTCTCAAACATGAGAAGCCTTAGAAACCCGGAGGCAGTAGTTTGGGGTGGGGGTTGCTGGTAAAGACCAGTTACATATAAGGCTGCTGGAGGGCATAAGGCATGGCAAAGGGAGGGTGGGTGGCACAAGACAGATGGCTGGTCCGCACACCCCACCATTTCCTAGCTGTGTGACCTTGGAAGAGTTCCTCTATCTCTCTGAGCTTCAGCTTCTGCATATGAGAAGCAGAGACGTTGACATCTCAGCCACAGGTTTATTGTAAAGATGAAATAAAACGACATGCATAAAACCCTATAGCAGATGTCAGTGTCCCACCTCTGAGCCACTTTGGAGGTTCAGTTCAGTTCAGTCGCTCAGTCGTGTCCGACTCTTTGCGACCCCATGAATCGCAGCACCAGGCCTCCCTGTCCATCACCATCTCCCGGAGTTCACTCAGACGCACGTCTATCGAGTCCATGATGCCATCCAGCCATCTCATCCTCGGTCGTCCCCTTCTCCTCCTGCCCCCAATCCCTCCCAGCATCAGAGTCCTTTCCAATGAGTCAACTCTTCGCATGAGGTGGCCAAAGTACTGGAGTTTCAGCTTTAACATCATTCCTTCCAAAGAAATCCCAGGGTTGATCTCCTTCAGAATGGACTGGTTGGATCTCCTTGCAGTCCAAGGGACTCTCAAGAGTCTNACTTCACTTTCACTTTTCTCTTTCATGCATTGGAGAAGGAAATGGCAACCCACTCCAGTATTCTTGCCTGGAGAATCCCAGGGATGGGGGAGCCTGGTGGGCTGCCGTCTATGGGGTCACACAGAGTCGGACATGACTGAAGTGACTTAGCAGCAGCAGCAGCCCCCTACCCCTTAAAAGAGGGCACTTTCTTATGGTAATAGTATTATTGGAGGGTCTAAAACACTCCCTCTGCATAACCCTGTAACTCATTTATGGAGCTGGAAACTGCTTTATCATTGAGTACACTAGTTCATGTGTGTGTGTGTCTGTCTGTCTGTCTATCATTGCATCCAAGTCCTTCCTTGTGGATGAGGTGCCCTCTGAACCCCACATTGGCCAGCTGGGCCTTTGCTCTGATTGAGGCTTCGTAAGAAGGGAATGGCGGGGAAGGCAATGCCACCCCACCCCAGTACTCTTACCTGGAAAATCCAATGGATGAAGTAGCCTGGTGGGCTACAGTCCATGGGGTCGCTAACAGTCGGACAGACTGAGCGACTTCGCTTTCACTTTTCTCTTTCATGCATTGGAGAAGGAAATGGCAACCCACTCCAGTATTCTTGCCTGGAGAATCCCAGGGATGGGAGAGCCTGGTGGGCTGCCGTCTATGGGGTCACACAGAGTCGGACACGACTGAAGTGACTTAGCAGCAGCAGCAGCAAGAAGGGAATGGACCTAGGTGTCTGCCATAGCAGCTTTATTGGAGCGCATGGAGTTCTGGTCCATCTGGGTTGCAAGGCTGAGGTGGGAGGAAGGGTTCTTGATACCTGGCAGATTACCATTTGTGATGACAGTTCACACCCCCCCATCAGCCACAGGGAAGGTCGTCCCTAATCTCCTGCTGTGGCCTGAACAAACACGGGGTTCAGCAGCAACAGTAGTAATAACAGAAGCAGCTGATAGTTATTGATCACCTGCTAGATACTATATTTTTCCCATTTGTTCCTGATCACAACCCAATGAGACAGAGACCATGATTATCCCCAGGGTGTCGAGGCCCAGCGATCTGCCCAGTGTCACATAACAGTGTACATGTCCACATACACATGGGGAGAGTCATCTTTCCTTCCCTCATAAAACCTCCATGGAAAGTCCGCGAGTCCGCTTTCCCCTCCACCCACCCAGCACCCACCCACAGGTCTGCTCTCTGTGCCCGGTGAGTTGTTTCTGATAGCTGTGGGTGTGTCCCATTTCCCACAGTGGAGAATAAACCCCCCACGCTCCGGGTCCATGAGGACCCCCTAGCTCCCCATCGTGTGGCTCAGGGAGTGTCTCCAGGGTGGTCGAGGCCAACAACAGCTGGCATCTGCTGGGGCAGCGTCACCAGGGAGGGGTCAGGAAGAAGACTGCTGAGTGCACACTTCTTTTGTCAGGATTGGTCACCCTGCCCAGGAGACATTTTCATACAACAAGTAGAGCAAGCCTAGAGATGACACCAGGTTCAAAAACTCTACCAGGAGCAAGGGTGAGAATTGGTAGTGTGATAGAAGAAGCCAGAAGTCTGCCCATTGGTGAATCATCCAACGAGAACAAGCCATCTGGGGCCAGTTAGCATGGGGACAGGCCACCCTCATGCTTTCACAGGCCCTAAAGACTTCATCATGTGGCAACATTTTACTTACACATACGTGTATTTGTGTGTGACACATACAACATGTATAAAGTTAGGTACCAGACAGGACCGAATCACTCTATTATTAACTCATTTAATCTTTAGCAGCCAGGTGAAGTTGGTATTGTTGTTATCTTTGTTTTACAAATGAGGGAAGTGAGATGCAGGGAGAGAACATACTCAGAGTTAATGTCACAAAGCCAGGGTGACTGCCCCCGCCCCCAGCGGTACAGCTGTGCACTATGATGTTGCTGAAATATTAAGAGAATGTGAGCTACTTCCTAAACAGCATTGTGACAAAGAAGCAAACCATGCATTTGAGAAACAGTTGTGTGCCAACTTATTATTTTCTTTATGTTTTAGATATGTTTAGGAATAAGCCTATTTATTTAGACTTATTTAGAAATAAGTATTTAGAAAATTTTATTTTTTGTAGGTATTTAGAAAGTTTCATTTTTAAAGGAACTTGTTTCCCCCACAAATTGAAAAATGCAATGTGTATTTAAAAAGAAAGAGATTGGGACTTCCCTGGTGGTCCAGTGGTTAAGATTCTGAGTTCCCAATGCAGGGGACATGGGTTCGATCCTTAGTTAGGGAACTAAGGTCATACATACCACACAGTACAGCCAAAATAATAATTTAATTTAATTAAAGAGCTCCATCTCTCCCCACTGCTGCTAAGCCAGTTGTTTTTGCCCTGCCCCTAGCCATGGTCAGGCCCCTCCCCATACATTTCTCCCATCCTTGTCTAGGTCATGGGGAGGCTTGGGTGTGAAGCACTTTAGACAGTCAGGTCATGGCTCCCACTTCTGTTGAAAAGAAGACGTGGCCTATGGTCACTTACACTAAACCCTAAGATATTAGCACAGGATGTTTGCAGAGACCAAACCCCAAATACCACCTATAAGAAAGTTAAAGATGTGTGCATGACCTGCCAAAGGCTGGATGTTGTGTAAAAGCTTTATGACTTTAGAAAACTTCTGGGACTCTCTGGGCTTTGCTTTTCACATCTGAGAAATGGGAGATGGGACCGTGCATGACACCGAGGGCTGTGGTGGCAGAATAAGCCACCACAATAGTACTTGAAAAGTGCTGAACGTGGTACCCAACCTGTACTCACCAAACTAGAGCGTCGCGTGATGGTCACTGCTCACAGCTCTGCGGTCCAGGGTCAAGGGCTGAGTCCTGTTGAGTCAGTGTGATTGTCACTCCAGGAAATCAGAAACAACAAACAGAAACAGACTGAAAGTACCTGGAACTCGGTCACATTAATAGCCTCTCTCAGGAGGCAAGGCCCCTGCCATCCTACGTGCACCCTTCCCAACCTCGGTTACTGAGCCTCTTGTTCTTCGGATACCCTTGTATCTTTCCAATACATTCCTCTTTTTTTTTTTCCTTAAAGAAAGAAAGGAAGTGGTCAAAGATATAAATAGTATGGATACGTGACTTTATTCAAAACCCTTATCTGTGACACTGTGAGACAGGCAGGGCAGAGACTTGTTCCCATGCTCTCTGAGGGATTACAGATTACNCATTCCTCTTTTTTTTTTTCCTTAAAGAAAGAAAGGAAGTGGTCAAAGATATAAATAGTATGGATACGTGACTTTATTCAAAACCCTTATCTGTGACACTGTGAGACAGGCAGGGCAGAGACTTGTTCCCATGCTCTCTGAGGGATTACAGATTACAGAACTGTGTGCTTTGACCAAGACAGTCAGTGACGGGACATGTGGAACTTAAATCCCAGACCTAACTGTGCCTTCATAGACCATATACCCTGCTAGAGAGAGGATGATATATGTTCAAGAGCAGCAACTGGGTGTCGTTCTTAAGCCTTCAAGTAACCTGTTCCGTGTAAGTTCTGGGCTTGGAGATGCAGCTGTGGAATGCTAGCAGCCCTGGCCCTGGGAGAAAGGGTCTTCTTCACTGTTCTCTTGGTTTTCTCCTGTTCATGACAAACTGGTCTCCTGAATGGATCATCCATTTGGTGATTATGTGGTGAAAGGCTGAATCTTGTCTGTACCTGGAATAATATAAATCCTTACCAATACAAAGTGAAATGAATGAAAGTGAAAGTGGCTCAGTCATGTCCAACTCTTTGCAACCCCATGGACTATACAGTCCACAGAATCCTCCAGGCCAGAATACTTGAGTGGGTATCCTATCCCTTCTGCAGGGGATCTTCCCAACCCAGGAATCAAACCCAGGTCTCCCGCAGTGCAGGTAGATTCTTTACCAGCTGAGCCACGACAGAAGCCCAAGAATACTGGAGTGGGTCTCCTATTCCTTCTCCAGGGCATCTTCCCAACCCAGGAATCGAACCAGGGTCTCCTGCATTGCAGGTGGATTCTTTACCAACTGAGCTATCNTGGCTGACCCTGTCTCTTATACACATCTGGTGGAGGCTGGGGGGGGCGGGGCGAGCTGCTGCCAGACCCCCGGAGAGACGGGGAAAGGGGTAGGGGCGGATCCGATGACGTCATTTCCGGGGACCGGGGTATATCAGCGGGGCGCGAGCATGCCCCACTGCTGCAGTGCCCGAGCCCGGTGCGGAGGGCGGGTCGACGGACAGACGCGCACGGAGACCTTGCACCACCAAACCCCATCCCCGCGCCGGTGTCGCCGCAGCCCGCCCGGAGCGAGCAGTCCAGCCGCCCTCGCCCGAGCGCGCGCCGTGGCCGGTCCCAGACCGCCAGCTGCTCTGCTCGGCGCCCCGGCTTCGCCATGCGCTCCCCCGCGGTCCTGGCGCTTCTGCTCTGCGCGGGGCAAGGTGAGCGAGCGCGGGCCCTTGGGGGAGAGGGTCCTGGACGCCCCTGACGGCCCTGAGGTCCAGGCACCGCGCCGCGCCGCGCCGCGTGCCCCTCCATGCCTTCCCTCCGGCGCGGCGAGTTTTCAGCGCCACGGACAGCGCCCCGCCTCCCACCTGACCCCGCAGAGTGGCCTCGGCGCCGAACCCGCAGACCTGACTCTTTGACTCCGACTCTCGACCCCGCGGGACAGGGCTCCCTATCGCCCCCACCCCACGTCTGGGCTGCTTCGGGGCCAGCGCCGGCTCTGCGCTGTGGCTGGCCAAGGTCATCTGGGGAGATGGGAGGACCGCTGTTGGCTCCCCTCTCTCTCCCTTCTTCCTCCTGCTCCCCACCGTCTGTCTGCCCTTGACCTCTGCCTCTCCCAGTCCTCCTCCTCCATCTCTTCGGCTCACCTCACCCGCTTTTCCATCACCTCTGTGGTCTCTCTGCCTCTCCCTCATCCTACCCCCACTTCAGTCCCACCCAGCCACTGGCCTGTTTTCATAGCTCTTGGCTTCTGCCCCCACAGCCCCTGAGAGCATAGCTTTCACAAAGGGAAGGGTTAAGGCTCTCAGTGCAGCCTGTGGGAGCCACCCCCATGAGGGTAGCAGTTGGGAAGGGAAATAAAATCAGCTCGGCATCTCATTTGAGTAGGGGTGGTCTTAGGGAGGAGCTTTGGGGTGAACAGGCCCCTGATGAACCCAGTCTGGAAGGACTGGCTTCTCCCTTCAGAGCAGAAGAGTGACTCCCGCTCTCTTTTTCTTCCTAGTCATTGCCCTGCCTGTGAACAGCCCCATGAATAAAGGGGACACTGAGGTAAGAAGGGGCATGGGGATGCCCCGGGATGGGGGGGGCAGAAGACCTCAGTGGACCCCTCACAGCCAGTCCTTGGGCAGCTGCAGGAGTCTGGCATCAATCCAGGAGCCAGCACTGCGGCTGCTGAGCCTGGGGAGAGCTTGCAAAAGAAGATATCAAAGTCTGCTAGATTTCCCTGCTTGCCTGCTGTGGGGCCATTTCTGGCCTCCTGTGAGTTGGGTGTGCAACCCCGTGGGACCTGTGTCCTAGCCACTGGGCCCAGGGGCCAGGCCCACTGTCTTGAACACTCCAAATCTTGTAGGCCCGCCACGGGCTGGTGGGGGTGACTGCTCTGAGGTTGTGGTTGTCCACTGTCCTGCGAGACCAGTCTTCATCTGCCTGGCTCTGGCCTCCCCCTTTGCTCTTCCCCAAGGCTCTGCCAGCAATACACCTACCCCATCCCACAGTTGCTAAAGCCCTGGCTCTCGCAAAGGTCCACAACGAAAACATTCCTGATCATGGCTCCTGCACCCAGGCCAGTTGGGGCTTCTGGCAGCGGTCACCCAGGAAAGGACTTGGAAGACATTGACGGGGGCTTCTGTGGCTAGCAAGAGACACTGTGTTGGGCATATACCCAAAATGGATTCAAGTCTGAGTTGGGGCTGTTTTTCCAGCTTCTGATGTTCACAGATATCTTCACTTGTGAAGCAGAGAAATTCTACTCTCTGCCTTTTCAGGAACTATTTTCTTTAGAGAGGCTATAGTTGAAACCCAAAGCATCAAAGAGATTTCAACCTCAATGTGCTCATTTAAAATTTCCTATTCACTAGTTACATACAGGCCTAAATTGAAAAAACCGCTGCCACTCATTGTAGCTGTGTCATCTTGGGAAAAATCCCTTGAATTCTCTGAGCTTTCCCTTTTCTTGCTATAATGATATTTCCTTTGAGGGAAGTTGTAAGAAATGAAAAGAAGAAAAGTCACTCAGTCGTGTCTAACTCTTTGCGACCCCGTGGACTATGCAGTCCATGGAATTCTCCAGGCCAGAATACTGGAGCGGGTAGCCTTTCCCCTCTCCAGGGCATCTTCCGAACCCAGGGATTGAACCCAGGTCTCCCGCATTGCAGGCAGATTCTTTACCAGCTGAGCCACCAGGGAAGNGCGACCCCGTGGACTATGCAGTCCATGGAATTCTCCAGGCCAGAATACTGGAGCGGGTAGCCTTTCCCCTCTCCAGGGCATCTTCCGAACCCAGGGATTGAACCCAGGTCTCCCGCATTGCAGGCAGATTCTTTACCAGCTGAGCCACCAGGGAAGCCCTGGTAAGGAAGAGGACTCCTGCGAATTGCTGACACATAGTTGGTCCTCAGTAAATAAGCATTTTTATTCCTAGCCTAGAGCTTCCTTTCCTGACCTCCCATCATTCCTGGGACCCATACCCAACTGGTCTCTCCCAGAATCTGTCCTCGTGGACTTGCGGTTATCTGATATTCCCAGTGCAAGGTTTGTGGGTGCAGGACGGGGGCAGGCTCTAAGCCGTTCCTTGCCAGGCTCCTTATGGGAGACACTTGGGCCATCATATTGTTTGCAGCAGCCTGGGTCAGACACCAGAGCAGCTGGTGAAGACCCGCATGTTCTGTCTAGGATGCCATGACTACTGTAGAGCCTGTCTGCCAGTTTGCTATCCTGGATCCTTGAACGGGTTGCCTTGGCATCCCATAGACACAGCCTTCCACCCCCTCACTCCTCACTGTGTTGCCTGATGCTTGTCTGACACTTCCTGCTCCTCTGCCCAGCTCTAGGCAGCTGAAGCAGCCTGGAAATTGCGAATCCATCCCTGACTGTGTGTGGTACTCCATGCACTACAGAGTTTTTTCCCATCTGTGCCCCATCACCCTGGGAGGGGAGAAGGTTTTCTCACTCACATTTTATGGAGGAGGAAATTGAGGCTCAGAGAGGTCAAGTCGTTTGCCCAAGATCACACAGCTAGGATGTCACACTACAGTTAGCAGCATCTTCAGATATCATCCATTTATCAGATGTCCGATTATCCACAGCACCTCGGTGGGCACTGGACAAGACTTTCAGAGGAATGGCTGCTGTTGGCTTGGGATGGGCACCCGAGTGTAGTAGATGTATGCCCACATTCAGCCAGGGAATTCAGCCGGTGAATATGGAGCCAGGCTGTGAGGCTGTCACTCCGTCACTCCGTCACTCCGTGCCTGTGACAACTCCATAGATATTTAGAGACAGTTTTCCAAGTCTTGTTTCCAGTAGGAAAGAGCCAGGAAAGGTATTTTGTTCTCCTCTGGGTGGTCCAGAAAGGCTTCCTGGCAATAGCTGACCTTTGGGGCATCTGCAAGACTAAAGTACTTTTGTGGGACTACACTTCTAATGCCCAGGAGCAGCTTCCCCATCTGCAGAGAAACACTTGGGATGAGAGGGTGCAGGGTACCCACCCCCACCTTAGAGGGGCTCCTGCTGGCCAGGTGGTTGGCGTGCCTGGCACTTGGTAAGCACTGTATGTGGATTTTTAGTATTATGCCATTATTGTCTGGCTTAGGAAGCACAGCTGTGCCCCTGAGCTAGGCATCCATGGAGTCCTGAAAACAAAAGTGAGCATCATCACGTCCTCCTTAGAAATTTGCCTTGGAACTTCCAGGGGCTGAGTCCCACACCCAAACCAGCCCCAACTGGCCCCATTCTGTTCCCAGGTGATGAAGTGTATCGTCGAGGTCATCTCTGACACACTCTCCAAGCCCAGCCCCATGCCGGTCAGCAAGGAGTGTTTCGAGACACTCCGAGGAGGTATGGGCCAGGCTCGGGATGAGGGGCTGCTGCCTGCTGGGCTGGGAGGCAAGGACGTGCGTGTGTGGCTTTTGACGGAAATCAACAATTCAGCAGTCACTGACCAAGTGCCTGCCTCAGCCAGGTCTGTGCTGAGCTCTGAGTGGTACTGAGAGATGAAGCATTAACAGCCCTGTGTGCCTGGAGCTTACCGTCTAGCAGAGGGGAGCGATATGAACACAGTTAACTAGAATTCTGGGCAGAGTGAAGCCAGGGCCGGGAACAGCAAAGCCCCAGAATGTGAGCTCCCGGTGGGTGAAGGTTTTGTGTGCTAAATCCCGTGTGGAGGATAGCCACTGGCACCTGGTAGGCGTGTGATGAGTGAAGGGAAACCGGGGGTGGGTGAGCATGAGAAGGGAAGAGCTTTTGCAAGGAGGCAGTCAGTGTTGGCTGGATCCAACATTAGCGTTAGGATTGGGATTTAAGAGAAAAGTGGGAAACCAATAGGTAGGAAAATGAAAAAGAGGGTACTCCAGGTGAAGTAGACAGCCCAAGCAAAGGCGTGGAGGTGGGCAAACAGGTTGTGTTTAGAGACACTCCTGTATCACTGCCGGAGATGCCATCTCTTGGCAGAAGTCTAGGTGCAGGGACAGTGGCTGACCTTCCTGATAAGACAGCAAACTTGGAAAGGAAGTCATTTCAGAAGTGTTATCGCCAGACCCAATCTTGCTGCTACCACCAGGGTTTTGAGTTTCCAGAATAAGTTCCTTGTGCTCAGCTGAAAATACTGATGGCAATCTCTTTCTTGGCTGTCTTCTGGAAACCACCCGTAACAACTCCCCTTCACTGCAGATGAACGGATCCTCTCAATCCTGCGACATCAGAATTTGCTGAAAGAGCTCCAAGACCTCGCTCTTCAAGGTATTTTCCAACCACTGTGCATGAATCTGGGTGAATTCCGGTAACTGAGAGTCAGAAAAATCATGGTGGAAGGTTGAGCAAGGTCTTGTTTCTGACCCTCACTTACCACCTTTTCATTATAGGGAGGTAAGGTTGGGTCCTCTGCCGCTTGGCCAGTCTATCACTCATGCACTTAAAGAGATCAAGGCCCAGAGAGGCTGAGTAACCTGTCCGAGATCACACAATAAGTTAAGGACGTACCAAGACCAGATACAGCTCTTCTAAAACCCTGTGCTCTCTGGAGTTCAGCCTTGTTAGAGGGGGCCCTTTCAAGACTAGGTTACAGAGAGGACTTCTGTTCTGTTTAATGGGAAAGCAATTGGTCTCCAGGAGAGAGGAGGGGCCCCTTTGCCCTTGTGAGCTTCCGCTCAAAGGGGAGATGGGAGAAGCAGGATCTTGCTTGCCCCAAAACACAGCCCAGACTTCCAGTGTGCTTTCAGAGTGAGGTGTGTCTTTCTCCAAGAGGTTAACAAAAATCCACTGATGCTGTTGGGAATGGAGTGATTTTTGTGAGGTAGTGAGCTCCTTGTCACTGAGGATATTCAAGCAGAGCCCAGATAGGATACTGGAAATGCAGGGTTAGGCTGATGTCATCCCATGGAGTTAGCTACTCTGCCCAGCCCCGGGCTCCTTTCTGGGTTCCTGTGAGGCACAGAAGGCCTCCTGGAAAATTGGAAGAAATGGGTCCTGGCCCTGCACCTCCCTGTGGGAAGGGGCTGTTTACTTGGGGGTGGGGGCATGGGCATCCTCGTGCCTCTCTCTGAGGATGGACCCTCGAGCAGGAGTCTCTTATCTCCCTGCAAAGAAAGTAAAGGCTCATCTTCAGGGCTTGGCTTGGGTGGGGTGGGCTGGGGCACAAAGGCTGCCCAGGCTCAGGGAAGGCCCCTACTCTGAGGCCTCCGGGGCAGACTGGGCCAATGTACAGATGGAGAGCGATGTGGGGGAAGAGGCGAGTGAAAATAATCACAGCTGGAAGGCTCCCTGAGGCCCTCCCCAAGTTAGCACACCACTGTTCCTCTCGCTCACTTGTCCTGGAAGAGACAGCCACTGCACGTGGTTGCTAGGATACAATATGGTAATTTTTAAATTAATTATTGAATGACTGACATTATATTTAAATAATTAAATGTAATGTCAATGAAGACTATGATAGGAAGATGTGTCCCAAAACATCTGTTTACACGCATACACACACGTGTGTGTATTCAGTATAAATGGGGTCCAATATACAGGTACATTATTGTTCTCCATTAAAAGAGGATGAGGTAGATCTACATGTCTGTCCATCCATCCACCCATCTACCTATCCACCCACTCCCTCTTCTGCATTCTCATAATGTCTTCTGCACACCTCTGTCCTAGCATTTACGATGCAGCCACTCTGTTTGATAGATGAGCACACAAGTCTTGGATTGCCCAGGTCACCCAAGGTCACAAGGCAAAGGATTAACCAGGAGGTGTGAAGCTTGGTCGGCCAGGGGCCAGATCTGGGCATAATCCCTGGTCCATAGCCACCATGTCAGGCACCTCTGGCCACCCCAGAAATTCCCATCATAGGGAAACCATCACTGGCTGCAGAGTTGGCCTGGCCGGGGCCACCGTCAAGAACCAGAGGTGGGTGGAGACAGAGGAGGCAGCTCAGCCTGGGTTGATGCAGACAGGTGTTCTGCCTGGGTTTATGGGGGTCCATGAGGGCAGGTGTTGCCTGAATCGAGCCCCCACTAGAGGACAAACAGTCACTGTTACCTCCTGCTACAGGGTCCCTTAGCCCAGAGGTCCCTAATCTCTGGGTTGCACAGCAGGAAGTGAGCAGCAGGTGAGCGAGTGAAGCTTCATCTATATTGACAGCTGCTCCCCATCGCTCATGTTACTGTCCTAGCTCCGCCTCCTGTCAGATCAGTGGCAGCATTTGATTCTCTTTAAAGCTCGAACCCTGCTGAGCTTGAATCATCCCCAAACCATCCTCCCGACCATCCTCCCATCGACCTGATCTGTGGAAACGTTGTCTTCCACGAAATCAATCCTTGGTGCCGAAAAGGTTGAGGACCACTGACCTAGCTACCAGCCAGGTCCTGAGGGTCCCCCACTTCCTGCTCCTGCTCCTGGAGCCCTTGACTCTGAGTCTTCACTACTCCGTGAGGCAGCAGGCAGGGCGTGTTCTTATCTCGCAGGTGAGAAGTGGAGTCTGGAGAGGTGGTGGGGTCGTGTGATGGGCCCTAGCTGGGAGAGAGCAGCCACCATCCCCACCAGCTCCTGCCCCCTCATTCTCTCACTGGGCAGGCCCAGAACAGGACGTGCCCAGTTTTACGAATGAGGAAACAGAGGCCTCCATTCTCACAGCCAGCCATGCGGGGCTCAGACCAAATGGGACGCTTTTCTCATTTTCTTATCAAGGAGCGAAGGAGCGGACACATCAGCAGAAGAAGCACAGCAGTTACGAGGATGAACTCTCAGAGGCGCTCGAGAAGCCGAACGACCAGGCCGAACCGAAAGGTCAGTGCCGACCCATCTGGCCAGAGACCAGGGGTGGGAGAATGAAGGGAACAGTAGTTACAATAGACCGAGGGTCCCGAGCAGTCAGAAGCCCCTCCTTTGGGTCCTGTAAGGAAGCTGTTATTTCCTTCTCTTTCCAAATGGGGAAACTGAGACCCAGGGAGGCTGAAGCACCTTTCCAAGGCATAACTGGAGATGGAACGTCTCACTCTGCAGCCCTTGATAGGTCCCATCTGCCCACCCCAGGCGCTGGCACTCTCAGGCAGGGGGCCTGGCAGGTGGGCAGCTTCAACTCTTCCCTGTGGCCACCGAGGCAGGGCCCCTGCCCCCAGTGCCTGTCCTCTGGGGAATTTAGTGGTGCCCTGGCATAACCTAGGGGCAGCAAGATCCCAGAGGAGTAGGTTTGAAATACTAGATGAATCTGGATCATTTTAATTTTTATTTTTGCCCGCTTCGGGTCTTTGTTGCTGCGTGCGGGCTTTCTCCAGTTGGGGTGAGTGGAGGTTACTCTCAAGTTGCGGTGTGCAGTAGTTTTTTTGCGTGGACTTACTTGCGTCACAGCATGTGGGATCTTCTTGGACCAGGGATTGAACCCCTGTTCTCTGCACTGGCAGGCAGTTTCTTAACCACTGGACCACCAGGAAAGTCCTGGATCATCTTGCTTGAGAACAGAGAGCTTTTAGGGGTCACAGAGATCATGGCTTAGGTCAGAGGGATGCTCTGTTAAACTCACCTTTCTGCCTAGAAACAGTCACACGCTTGTCCTCGCAGCCCTGCTCTTTGCACGTGGAAAGTGAGTGAACAGGGCCAGTTCCTAGAAGCAGGGACCTCAGTGGTCATCTGTTGGGGCTGAGAGGGGAAACCTGCCAGTGTGCCCTCGCATGGCCCAGCGCTCTCACCCTAGTGGCTGCTTGAGGCACCGCAGGGACTCACACATTTTGGTTCCATGGAAACGAGTGTCTGGCTGACTCTGGTTGTCTGCCTTGGGCTGTAGGAGGGGGAATGGTGTAGCGCTCACTGGGGAGACAGCTGCGTGTCAGTGCAAAGGGCACCCTGTACTTGGCATTCGGAGGTTTGGGTTCAGGGCTCAGCTCTGCTGTCTGTGAGCACAAACAGGTCACCTTACCTTTCTAAGGATTGGTTTGAGTTTCTGTAAAGTGGGCATGGGAGGACTTCCACCTGGAGTCCTGGAGTCAAATGGTGGAATGTACTTGGTAGTGACTTGTTTGACAGTAATCATTTCTAGCAATGGGAGGGGCTTTTACTAGATGAAAAGCTGTCTTCAAAGCAGGCACAAGTAAATACCTTTTAATGAAAGCTGACAAATACTGAGGAATTGAATACTTTCACAGGACGCTCAGGATAGAATGCTTGCAGAAGGGAGAAGGAAGTCACAGTAATGGTGTCCATTACGCAGAGAGGTTAACTTGCCCAACATCGGACAGCAGTTCAACTGCTGTCCTTATTTTAAGTTCAGGGCTCTATCTTGTGGGGTCACTTTCAAGGGGTCATCACATCCTCCTTCGAGAAGTAGAATCACAAAGAAAGAAACACAGTCCCGTTGTGCTGAGGTCAAACCCAGACGTGGAGAGGGCAACCCTAATTCTCTCATGTGTGTCTTGGGTTGGGCTTGCTGGAAGCCTAGGGATACAGTGACTAAGATCTGAAATTGGGCCCCGGGGAGATCCAGTGTGCAGCCTGGTCCTCAGGGCCTGACTTTGCTCTGTTGTTTCTGTAGAGGGGATGGAAGAGGTGTCCTCCAAGGATGCTGCAGAAAAAAGAGACGATTCTAAAGAGGTGGAGAAGAGTGATGAAGACTCGGATGGAGACAGGCCTCAGGCCTCCCCAGAGCTTGGGCCGGGGTTCAAAGTTGAGGAGGACAAGCAGGCCCCTGGGGAGGAGGAGGAGGCCCCCTCCAATGCCCACCCCCTAGCCAGCCTCCCCAGCCCGAAACACCCAGGTCCACAGGCCAAGGAGGACAGCGAGGGCCCCTCCCAGGGTCCAGCCAGCAGGGAGAAGGGCCTGAGTGCAGAGCAAGGGAGGCAGACAGAGAGAGAAGAGGAGGAGGAGAAGGGGGAGGAGGCCGAGGCTGGAGAGAAGGCCGTCCCGGAGGAAGAAAGCCCCCCCACCGCAGCATTTAAACCCCCACCAAGCCTCGGCAACAAGGAGACGCAGAGGGGTGAGACTGTGTATGATGTCTGAGACTTCAGCAGATGCGTTGGGGAGAGGGGGATGGGTGGGAGGGAGGTGTCCTGATCCATAATCTCATTCCACCTTCTCAACAACCCTGAAAAGGTAGGTATTATTCCCATCTGCCAGATGGGAAACCAAGGCTCAGAGAGGTTAAGTAATCTGCCCGTGGTCACACAGCTCATTTGTAGTACACGCGGAGATTCCATCCCAGGTTTGTCTGGTTCCAAAACCCTGCACCTCCCACTAGTCCACATAGCCCCTCTCTACCCCAAGGAGGGAAGAGGGGCTTTGCAGGGTGAGTGGGTGGGATTTGGGAACCGAGGGGCAGCATAATGGGAGGGAACAGGCTGGTCTGGGGACACTGCTAGCTTCAACCAGGGCTTAGGAAAAGGTCCCGGCTCCTCTTAAGGGCCTGATCAGGGTCTTTCCTTCTTCCCCAGCTGTGCGATCCCTGGGTTGGGTCTTCTGGGATGAAGGGGCTAAAGGAAGAGATGACTTGGAGCTTTAGAGGGTCTTGTAAAGCATGGTGTCGAGGTGGCCTTTCCCTCCAAGAGGTGTCTGTTGTGAGAGGCTGAGAGGCTGATCTGGATCCGGTGTACAGGGCCTGTGGTCGCAGCAGTGGCACAGAGAGACCTAAGGGAGCGGCAGGGACCCAGAAAGGTGGCAGCCGCTCCTTATCCTCCCGCTCTTGTCTACCAGCTGCTCCAGGTTGGCCCGAGGCTCTGGCCGTGGATGGAGCCAGGAAGATGGGGGCTGAGGAGACCAAGCCCCCCGAGGGGAAGGAGGAGTGGGCACACTCCCGGCAGGAGGAAGAGGAGATGGCAGGGGCCCCTCAAGTCCTCTTCCGTGGCGGGAAGAGCGGGGAGCCTGAGCAGGAGGCGCAGCTCTCCAAGGAGTGGGAGGACGCCAAGCGATGGAGCAAGATGGGCCAGCTGGCCCAGGAGCTGGCGGCCGAGAAGCGGCTGGAGGGGGAGGAGGAGGAGGAGGACCCCGACCGCTCCATGAGGCTCTCCTTCCAGGCCCGGGGCCACGGCTTCAGGGGCCCCGGGCTGCAGCTGCGGCGAGGCTGGAGGCCGAACTCCCGGGAGGACAGCGTGGAGGCCGGCCTGCCCCTCCAGGTGCGCGGCTACCCAGAAGAGAAGAAGGAGGAGGAGGGCAGCGCCAACCGCAGGCCAGAGGTTGGTATGGGGTGGGAGCCAGCCCCGGGCCCTGCTGTGGGGCAGCTGCACCCAGACATGCTGCCCTGCATCACTGAGGAGACACTGTCCCCTTGGAGTCGGGACTGGAGAGGCGCCTGGATAGGGGCGCTCAGGAGACTGGGAAGGCCTAGGAGAAAGGGCGTGTCGGGGAGGGGCCACCCAGGAAAGCTGGCAGACAGGCAGACAGGAGACAGAAACATTCAGATCCACACCCAGAGGGTGAGTAAAGCAGATCCCAGAGGCGCTGGGAGGGACCTTTGCCCAAAAGGCGTAGGGAACCTCTGCAGGTTTGGAAGCAGGACAAGAATGGATGGATATTGCTTGGAGTTTTGAATAGAGAGAGTCTGGAAACTAAAGGACCTGGCAGGGGCTGGGCTGGGAGGGCCACTTGTTGCCTGGGGGAATCCAGGCTCTGGGCACCACTGGCCTTGTGAGCTGGGGGGGCAGGACAGGAGGGGGCATTAAGGGACAGATAGTGTCTGGAGAGGCCCTACCATTGGCCCAGCTGTGTCCTCCTGACCTCCAGGCAGTCCAACCACATCCTCCTCCCAGGTTCAGTCCCTGCCTCCTGCCCCGATGGCAAAGTGGGGAGGGTCTGGTGGTGGCAGGTGGGGGAGGCATGGGCGTGTGCCAGAAGACCCGGGGTCTACCTCCTCCTAGCTGGGTGACCTTGGGCAGGTCGCTCCCTTCTCTGAGCCTCATCGGTTCCCTCATGTGTGAAACGGGGGTAAGAAGTCCTCTTTGCCCACCTCATTATCATGATCAGAACGCACGCGAGCTTTGAAACCCTAGCCATGCCCAGGCTACTTGGGAAACTCAGAGGGGTGTGGAGACATGTTACCATGGGAGGGAATGGGATGGGACTTTGGGGCAGGCTGGCAGCACCACCTTGGAGCTGGGGGAGGCCTTGGGGAGGGTCCATGGTTCAGGCTTTACTTATCAGGGGGGCATCAGGGCCTTATGGGGGCTGGGACGTACCCAAAGCCCTGGCCCCAGTGCTCTTTTCTGCCCACCCAGAAGACAATACAGCCCTTTCCTCAGGTCCCCACCCCACTTTCTGGGCCTGGGAGGGGTCTCAGCGGTCTGAGAGGGAGAAGATGACTCCTTGGCAGCTGGCGCTGAGAGTCCATCTGCCTGTGTCCCCAGGGGCTGAGGGGGCAGGGCTTCGGGAAGCAGCTGCTTGCCTCCCACCCCTCCCCAAGGCTGGCACCTTTCATCACTGCCTTCCCCACCCACAGAAGCTGGGGAGAGCCAGAGGCCCTGAGGGACTGACTGGCTTCCCTTCTCCACGGGCAGGGGGGCCCTTGGACCACAGGCGGGAGAAATAGGGACCCGAGTCCTGAGGACTGGACAGGGCAGGGCCCCCCAACTCAGCCCAAAGGTCTTAGAAAAAATGACCCCAGAATCCTAGAACTCCTGCCTGGGGGGTTACTCCAAGATGGGAGCCACTAGGGTGCCCTTTCCATTGGCAACCATTATCCGTCTCTTCTCACTGGGCCTCAGGCAGGGACTCCTGGAAAACCACCCCTCCTGGTCGAAGCTGGGGTATGGCTGACTCCTGCTGTGACTCAGGGCATGCTCCTGTGGGCGTCAGTCCCAGAGAGTCCCCGGCTGCCCTGGGCCACCCTGGTAGCCAGAGCTTGGGGACCCAGTGACGGGGACAGAGGACAGAGGCCCCGTCCAGGCAGTGCTCACGTCCCTACCCTGCCCCTCAGGTAGGGAGGCCTGCCGCAGACAGGACACCCAGGCACAGCCTCACCCTGGAAGCCACTGTCACAGCCTTAGCCTGGGGTTGGGGGACTTGAAGCAGCTCTGAAAGGCACCAGAGGCTTGGTTTCCCACATGCCTGCCCAGAGCCGTTGAGGAGGAGGTGGGCCTGAATAAGTCCACCAGGGAAGGTACGGAGTCAGGGCATACACTCCTGCACGCCGGCTTCTCAGAGCAGTGCAACAGGGCGGCTTCACTGTCCCCATGAAACAGATGAGGCTCAGAGAGGCAAAGCCACCCATCCAAGGTCACACAGCTAGGCCAGGAGCCACCAGGCTGACTGTACGCTCCACACTCCAGCGCCCGGGTGACTGGGGGGGTTCTCTCCTAGGACCAGGAGCTGGAGAGCTTGTCGGCCATCGAGGCGGAGCTGGAGAAGGTGGCCCACCAGCTGCAGGAGCTGCGGCGGGGCTGAGGCGCCAACTGGCCCCCCTAGCCAGGGCCCCAAGAAACCCCGTGGTCCCGGCTCTGTTGTCCCCCCTGCAGGTCCTGGCCAGATGGCCCTGGGCGCTGCTTCCAGGAGGGAGGCCGCCCCCAGCCTGCCCAGGCCCAGCCCACCCCATTGCCCCCATGCTTTTTTCCTCCTGCTCCTGACCCATGTGCCCCGCTGCAGGGCAGACCCCTTGCCTTTCAATGATTATCTTGTCTCTGAACACAGGCAGCCTTCTCAAAGTTTCCTAGAGCCACTGGGCCTAACTGCAATAAGTACTGACCTTTAGGTGAAAGCTGAGGACTCCTGACTATATTGTGTATGACATTTATCTAAGGAAAATAAATCTGCTCTGGGCTCTTTCCTGTTTCTCTGAACTTCCCCCATCTTGACTCCGAGTAGGGTGGGATGGATGGATTCAGGCAGGAGGACAAGGGGAGATTCATTCCCCCTGGGGTGACTCTGGGCCACTTTCCAGCCTAGGGATTGGGGAGCAAGAGGCACTGCTGCTGGGGACATCAGTTTCCTCATCTGGGAAGTAGGGGTGCTGACACCTGCCCCAAAGTGCGTGTGGGATTAAATAACACTTCCCCCATCTCCCCAGCCACACGTGAGCCAGGCCAGGCAGGGACGGGGCTGGTTTGGGAAACAGCCTCTGCTCTATGCTGGGTAGATCCTGACAGCCCCAGGTTAGAACCTGCCACCAAGGCCACAGGCCCAGTCAGCTCTGGACTTCCTGACTCAGGCCTCTGAGCTCCAGGCACCCCCTCGGCACAAATCCGTCATCTCCTCTGACCTGAACATGCACGGGGCTCTGGGGCATTTGAAGTTCTTGAACTTAACGGTTCACTATAGCACGGTAGTCTTGGTCTCAGCTTGGAGAACAAGGAAACTGAGGCTCAGAGGATGAGTTGACTCATCAAAGTCTCAGCAAGAGTGATGCCCCAAACATGTAAACACGGGGCTGTAGAATTATGAATCAAAACAGACAGGCTATTCTGCTGGACCGGAGTGGACCAGCTGAATATCAGGGCCAATCATTCAGTCATTCATCAAACACTTGTGAGCCGCTGCCTTGAGCCTGGCAGGCCTGGGCACATAGAAATGACCTGGACAAGCCCTGACTTCAAGAAATCCACTGCCTGCAGAACGTGGGTTTTGACATCAGACTGCAGTTGGAATCCCCAGCCTAGCTAGAGAGCTTGAATGAGCATTTCTGGTGCTCTTGCAGCCTCAGTTTCCTCATCTATAAAATGGGGATAATACTTTTTAGCTTCTCACCAGATCATGGCGAGGATTTGAGGGGTCTAGACAGCCTGGACCAGAAAACCATTGCAGTGATGACAAGTCGTTTGAGGGGGGTCTTGGCAAGTCTGGGCCTCTCCTGCCCTGGTGAGCGGGCCCACTGCTGTTGACACCCATCCGTGAAGCACAGAGGGACTCTCCCAACCAGCTGGTGCCATGAGGTGTTTATTCATATTTCAATGAGACAGGTTTATAAACCCCCCCACAATTCTGACAGTTATCGAAATAATAAACACGACACTAGATGTATTCCACTAGTCAACTGTCAGAACATCCACCTCCAGGAACAGTTAACAAATAAAGAGAACACGGGACACCTCGTCCCTGAAATACCCCTTCCCGGAGACGGGCCACCTGTGCCGTCATCACATGGGGCAAACATGCAGCCGAATCGAAAGAGCCAGTGGTTCTTGGTTTTTACAGAAGCCATGATTTTATAGACAGTATGTATAGATTCATATAAACGTTGTATACATACATATGTACACAAATGAAGTACAAGCCAGCTTGGGGTTCTGACAAGCATGGCTCATGAACGGGATCGAAACAAGTAGCATTTGTCAGAAAGCACAGGTGTTACCACTGAAACTGGAGCTGCCAGTGTCTTGGGAGAAGCTTTCCCAAAGAAAGCCTGCTGCAGGGAACTGGGATCCACACCGGAAGCCTAGGTGGGTTCGGCTGTGGGAAGGAGACCGTGCCTTCCAAGTCACCAGATTGTGGACAACTGGATGTAGAGAGAAAATGCAACCATTTCCGGAAAAGGCCCCAGGTGGCCTGGATGGGACCTGGTGGTGGGAACCGGAAGGAAGAGGGCCTGGTGCTTCCACGCCAACAGGTAGCTCTCCAGTGAACAGCGTGTCGGGAGAGGGCCATTCCGAGGCAGGGGCACCGAGCCTGTGTTGCAGAAGGTATGACTGACGGGAGAACCACCTGTCTGGAGGCCTCTTGCAGCATCTCAGACTCAGGCTCTGGCCTGAGTAGGACTATGCCTGCAGCACAGGGCGTAGCCAGGCTCCCCGGGGGCGAGGCCAGGCTCCTCAGGGGCGTGGCCAGGCTCCCAGAGGGTGTGGCCAGGCTCCCCGGGGGCGTGGCCAGGCTCCCTGAGGAGGCAGAAGCCCAGAACCTTCAAGGCTGAATGCACTCCTCTGTCTCGTGGTAAGCCACATGCAGGGGATGTGTTCCTTCAGGACACTCTGCTCAGGGTCTCTGGAGCATGGGGGCCCTTGAGCCGTGGCCCAGGAAGGGAGAGGAGCTAGCGGGGGTCCCACTGGGTGAGGGTCAGTTTCTAGCAGAAGAAGGGAGGGCAGACGCAAGCCCCAGGGACATCAGGGGAGCCATTCAGTGGGCTCTCTGTGGATAATGTGATTCCCTGAGCCAAGGCCCAGTTCCCCCAACAAGGACGATACACACAGTCTCCCTTGGTCTCAGAGGGGCCACCTGGCAGACAACAGCTGCTCTTCCCAGCTGGCTTGAAAACTACAGCTTCCTGCCAGGATCCTTCAATCTGCCATAAACCGTATTTGGCAGTCCTCTGGATAGAAAAGAATCCTCTCTCAAGGCTGTTTTCTCCCTAACTGATGAGATTGACTTAAACAACACCCCCACAAACTCCTTGGGAGACAAACCTAGACAGCATATTAAAAAGCAGAGACATCACTTTGCCAGCAGAGGTCTGTCAAAGCTGTGGTCTTTCCAGTAGTCACGTAAGGATGTGAGAGTTGGACCATAAAGAAGGCTGAGCGCCGAAGGACTGATGCTTTTGAACTGTGGTGTTGGAGAGGACTCTTGAGAGGCCCCTGGACTGCAAGATAAAACCAGTCAATCCTAAAGGAGATCAGTCCTGAATATTCATTGGAAGGACTGATGCTGAATACTTTGGCCACCTGATGCGAAGAACTACCTCCTTGCTGGTGCTGGGAAAGATTTGAAAGCAGGGGGAGAAAGGGACGACAGAGGATGAGATGGTTGGATGGCATCACTGATTCGATGGACATGAGAGTTTGAGCAAGCTCCGGGAGACGGTGAAGAATAGGGAAGCCTGGTGTGCTGCAGTCCACGGGATCGCAAAGAGTTGGACACGACGGATGGAGTGACTGAACAACAAAGTCCTTGGGAACTCCAGCTGTGTCTGCCTCCTGCAGGTGATGCTGGGGGGGGTCCTCTCGCCCAGCCCTACTCACCCCTCCCACCCCGCCTCCTTCCGCAAACTCAGACAACTTCATGCCAATGGCAACTCCTGCCCCCAGGCTCTCTTGGGGAAGACAGACATTCTTGGGGAGGACAGACGTCCAGCACCCACACTCAGTCGGAGCTTGAGTGCGTCAAACCACATTACGCCATAACCTGCAAGTAGAACTCAGCCTGTGGGCACTGCTCCAGGCTGCCCAGGGCAGAGACCTTGCAAGCGACCCTCTGAATCTGCCCGAGGCCTCAGGCAAAACGTGGTCCTGCACCTGCTCCCAGAGCCCTTTGAGTCAAGAGGGCCTTCAGCAGCCCCGGCTCCAGACCACACCCAGAGAGATGCCACAGGGCCAAGGCCCCAACAAGCCCACCAACTAGCAAACAGAAGCTGGGGAAGGAGAGTCCCACCACCCCTGCCCCCCACCCCAGTTTACCAGCAGGTGTGTGCGCTCACCAGAGCAGTCCCTCCCCACGAGCCCTTGAAGGTCCTGAAGACTGCTCAGAGGCGGCAGACAAGCCCTGGCGAAGGAGAGGCTGCAAAGGCAGAGAGCAGTCTCGGGGGGTCTGTCTTCCCCTAACAGGAAGCCCCGAGGCCAGGGACACAGGCTTGGGGGAGGCCAACTTCATGGTATGTGTTCTGGGACCCAGTCAGTATGCATCCGGTGACACTTGATTGGGGGGGTGGCTTGGTGAGGCCTCATTGTGGCCCACAGCCCCTCTCCTAGTCTCTGCTCCCTGATGCAGCTCCCTTCACCCCTGCAGAGTCAGCTACTCTTTGTTGGACGGGGTTCGCCAGCTGGGGAGAGGCCCGCACACGCTCTCGAGTGGACTGGTCCCTTCTCCACTGCTGTGCGGCTCCTGGGCCTTTATGAAGCCAACCCCCGTCCTTGGTTTCCACTCCTGGGAAAGGCGGCAGTCACCCTGCTGGCCACCCGCATTGAGGCTGGTGGAAAGTGCCACGTCACTGGAAAAGTTCCTCAGAATCTGGGCCCTGGATGCTAACAGGTGAGACCCTGCGGGGGAGGCATCAGTTAATCTGGACATGGCACGACCAGGCACAGGGGGTCACCCTGCACTCTTGACCTGTCCTAAGGCGATCGGGACTGGAATTTTATTCCAAAAGGTAAAGTTGTTTTATTAAAAGACGGCAGGAGGACAGAAACGTTCAGCAACGTTTTGTGAACACGTGTGAAATGCAGTTTGATTTCAGTAGTTTATTTTGGAGACAAAGCAGTGCAAGAGGCCGGCCACGCTTTCCTGCTTCCCCCGGAGCTCGGGGGCCGGACGAGGAAAGGCGACGCACAGACATTATAATCGGGGTTCAACACTCAAGTCGTGTAAACACGGTTGTCGGCAGGCCCTTGGTTTCTAGGACAAGCCGGCCGGTCCTGAGGGCAGCGCCCCCCACTCCAGCCCTTCCTCTCCTAGAGGCAGGCGACCCCCACGTCCCCGCTGACCAGGCCTGAAGGTGCCTCCGAACGCCAGGCTCAGCAGCTTTTTTCATGGCACCCTCTCTGGACCTCGCAGGACGGCCCAGAGGCCTGTTCCGCTCCCTCTGAGTGCCTGATGTCTGAAGACACACGCTCATGCTCCAGGAGGTCTGCTGTTTTCCACCAGTGGTCACACTGACAGGGGACTGACCAGGCCCCTCACTGGTCCCCTTGGGCTGCCTGCCCGGCTGGACTGTGGGACTGATTAGCCGGTGGCCGGTCGGTCTGCTGCCATCGGGCTGGGGGACTGGGACGGGAGAAGCAGGTAACGTTTTCTCACCCTGGGGCTGCAGCCTGCTCGCACCTGGCTGGCTCAGTGCTTGGGGTGGGCAGGGAACATGAGAGGGGAGTGGATCAAGCCTTCTGGGCAGGCGTGGAGCAACCGGCAGCCTCGTCCGGCCTGGGAAGAGGGCCCCCCCGATCGCCTGGATGCCAAGGGGAGGCTCATCTGGGTGGGCTTCACAGAGGGACAGGCTGCATCGCAGGGGTAGGGCGCTGAGCCTGCCCTTGACTCCTCTGGTCGTGAGTGCCCCGCAACTCTCGGAATGATGTGCCCAAAGTCACAGCACAAATCCTTGGCACAGGCAGGATCAGCCCAGAGGCTCTCGGCCGGGCAGCCTCCTCCCAGGTCCGGGGAGTGGTGGCCCCTGGTCAGGGAAGGGCGGACCCTTTGCATGGCGGCACAGGACATGTGTTGACGGGGCCAGTGGACTCCGGGGAGTGGGACGTGGAGAAAGGCAGCCAGCCCGGGGCTGTGGCCTTCCCGGAGAAGCGTCCTCCTCCTTGCCTTTCACGAGCAGGAGCAGGTGGATCACAGACCTGTTGCATGGACTTCCCCAAGGAAAGGGAAGCCGAGGCCTCTGGCTTCCTCGGGGTCACGCTTTTGGGAGGGGGCGGCTGCACACCCAATGGGGCTTGAGGCCATCGGTAAGAGAAACGGTCTGGGCCGGGGTGTAGGGGCCGGGAGGGAAGAGACGGGGAACCGTTTACTCTCTCTGCTCAGCCACCGATGACCTGACCCAGGACGGCCTGCTCCAGGGTCCCCGAGGCCCGGCCCACAGCAGCCATTGAGAAAGACAGACGCGGGCGTACCCAGGCACTCACACACACACACACACACACACACAACCACACACACGCACGCCCCACCTCACATTCAGACCTAGTGTTGAAAACACAGCGTGTGTAAACTCGGTGAAGACATCTGCACAGCAGGAACCAGGCGGGATCGTCTCTTTGCCGCGAGGCTGGACCACTTGGGGTTCCTTTCCACCCCCACCCCCACCCCTCATTTAGATCATGACATCAGAAAATCAGGTTAAAAATTAAGAAAAAAAGTAGAAGAAGAATCAGATCGTTGGGAATCCTCAGTAGTAGCGTCACCATCGTCAGGAGCTGCTCGCCCAGCGGCCGCGCTCTGCGGCCCGCGCCGTCTCTCTGGGTCCCGGGCTCCGAGGCTACTGGGAGGAGGCCTTAGTGGCCAGTGAGGCCACGCAGTGCTGCTGGAAGCTGGGCGACACGCCGGGGTTACAGCCGAGTCTCTGGTGCGGCAACTTGGCGGTGCTGCCGGCGCCCACGTCGGCCTCGGGCGTCCAGGGTGGCTCCTGGCCCATCATGCTGCTGCAGCAGCCGGGGCTGGCGCTGCACGTCCGCTCGGCCGCCAGGCCGCCCGCCTGCTCCGCCAGGAGCCTGCTGTGCCTTAGCGGGGCCACGTCCCCCGTGCCCGCCGCGCCCGCGCTCTGGCCCTGCAGCACGCTGGCGATGTGGTTCAGGAGGTCGGTGAAGAACTCGCTCACACCCTCGTAGCCTGCGGATGGGAGAGACAGACGGCAGGCTTAGCCAGGTGGGTGGGGGTGGGAGGTGCGCTCAGGGGCTCCTGGGACCCGGGGTAGGCTTGGGGGGAGCTGGTGGAGCACACACAGCCCAGACCCCAAGTGTGTGTGTGGCCCCAAGGGCCAATCCTTGAATTCTGGCTGCACCCCCGGGATTATGAGCATCTGTAGAGAGGAGGCTGATGAGAAAGTGCCCTGCACCCTGTCCCTCTCGGGGACAGCTTCAGGGTCTCATTTGATTACCCTCCCTACGTGGTTTGGTGGGCTTCCCAGATGGCACAAATGGTCAAGTATCCAAGTGCCAAAGCAGGAAAAGAAGACACGTGAGTTCGACCCCTGGGTTGGGAAGATCCCCTGGAGAAGGAAATGGCAACCCATTCCAGTATTGCTGCCTGGGTCCCACGGACAGAGGAGCCTGGTGGGCTACAGTCCACGGGGTTGCAATAGAGTCAGACATGACTGATGGAGCACGTGTGGTCTGATGCCCTTAAGTGGGGATGTGGCGTGGCTGCAGGGGGCAGGACGGAAGGCCCACTCCTCCAGGTCTGAATCATAAACGCCCCTCGTCTCCATGTGGCCTGGCCCCGGCTTCCTCGTGTGTAAACTGAGGATTCGGGTTTGGGGGCTCCTGTGGGCAGGGCCAGAAGGGGCTGGAACACGAGTGAGACCTGATCAACGGCAGCTGCTCCTGGAACTGAGTCTGTTCCATCTCCCCGTCCCCAGGCACCTGTAAGGAGGCCCCCAGCGCTGCGTCCTGACCTGCAAAGCTGAGGGACAGAGCCTGGGTAGCCCAGACAAGGCCATTGCATGGACGCCGCCTCCCTCACAAGTGGGCCTGGGTCTCCTGAACAGAAACTGCCAGGGGCCTGCATTTCCCATCACAGACTCGACTGTGATTGTCAGCGGACAGTCCTCGGAGCCTCCCACCAAGCACGTTTCAGATCTAGGGCAAGGATTTTGCTGACTTTTGAAAACGGCTTCAAAAGAAATTCAACGAGGGGTGGGTGTCCCACCCCCCGCCTGCCCAAATCAATTTGCAGGGATGCGAACCGGGCACACAGCTGCAAGAACAATGATCGGGACTGGAAGTATGTCCTCAAAAGGGATGGGGTGCCTGCATCGGGAGGGGCCGCAGGGACCACCCCCTGGATGTGACTCTGTCGCTGACACCAGGCCCGGTGCTGAGAGGCACTGACCCCTCCCTCGCATGGCCTCCAGGATGGTCTTCACGGCCGTCAGTACAAGCAGCAGGGGGAATGAAGGTTCAGACAAGGGCAGGTGCACCATCGTGTACAGAAAAGGCTGCCCAGGGGCTGGTCAGATGGGGCTGCCTCACTGTCCACGCTCTTATGTGTTCAGCAAACAACGCTGTGGTTTTGAGGGAGCCCAAGGCTGAGAGGGACAAGCGGAAGTGCCCAGAGTAAAAACAAGAGTGGGCAAGGTAACTGGCATGCACCATACTTGCCCTGCTGAACATGTTCTCACTTAATCACAACCCTCTGTCCCCATTTTACAGATGAGGAAGTGGAGGCACAGAGTTAAGTGACCAGCCCCAAACACCCAAGAGCCATCAGCAGGTAGATACGTGTCCACTGGAGGGCGAATGGGGGTGACAGCGTCCACGGCTGGGGTCCATCCAGGCTAAGTGCTGCCCCTGGCTACGTGCTTCACAATCCTTCCTCATGGCATCCTGGGAAGGGTATGTTCCGGGGAGCGGGGCCCGAGGGTTGGCCCCATTCTACAGATGGGGATAATCATCGGAGGGACTGACGCTGAAGCTGAAGCTCCAGTACTTTGCCACCTGATGCGAAGAGCCAACTCACTGGAAAAGACCCTGATGCTGGGAAAGATTGAAGGCAGGAGGAGAAGGGGGTGACAGAGGATTGAGGTGGTTGGATGGCATCACCAGCTTGATGGATGTGAGTTTGAGCAAGCTCCGGGAGTTAGTGATGGACAGGGAAACCTGGTGTGTTGCAATCCATGGGGTCGCAAAGAGTCGGACACGATTGAGCGATTGAACAAGAGCAATAGAAACACTCAGCACTGGGATCTGCAGGCCCTTTGGTGCCAGCTGTGCCTTGAACACGTGTGATGCGGGGCCACCCTAGAGCTGGGGGCGTCCTCGGCCCTGGGGTGGGGGTGAACAGCAGGGCAGCCCATAGCCCCTTGGGGGCCATCAGCAGACGTGCTGCTAGGTTTCCAGGGTTGGGATGCAAGCAGGGAGGAGAGCTGAGACCCGCTGACGGGCTGCCAGGGAACATCAGCTGTTCCCTCAGCAACGGCTCTGCCGTCCCCAGACGAGGCCTGGCCCATGGCCCCACGCAGCCTGGGGAGGGTGGGTTGAGGCATGAAGAGCTCCGTGGGGCTGAGTGCTGTGCACACATCATCTCCCCTGCGAGGAGGGGAGTGTTCTTCCCACTGCGCATGAGCTAACACTGAGGCTGCCCGGGCAGGAGGCTTGTCTCGTCAGGGGGCAGAGCCAGGATTTGAACCCATGACTCAAGTGGAGAAGCACGAAGCCTCAGGTCAGGCCCCCGGACCCAACCCTGCTACTAGTAGCGACGTGACCCTGGATGTGTCGCCCAACCTCCTGGCTCCATGCACGTCAGTAAACGGAGATCCCAACAGTCCTCTGCACATTGTGTGGCTGTGAGGATGAGATGAGGCGCTGGGGACAAAGGTCCACAGGCAGGCTGGGCACCAAAGGCAGACACGAGTGTTCAGCCTGCGGGCTGGCTAGCAGGGGCGCTTGCTGGACACCCTCAGTCTGAGGCACAGGGTGAACAAACCAGGACCAACAGGCACCCCAGATCCAGGCTCATAAATGGAGCAGGGAGAGAGCTGGGCCCCAGGCGGCCGTCTCCTGGACACCGCCCCCCCTGGGGCCCTGGGCTGCACGCCCTCCCCGGAGCCTTCCTCCCCGTGGGCCAGGCGCCCTTCCATAGTCTCTGGGGGGCTCAGCCTTGTCACTCAGGCCTGGCCTGCTGGGGGAGGGGTGCTTGCTCACGGCTTCCTGTCCATGCCGGTTCACTGTCACTCCCTCCTCTGAACACCCGGAAGCCCGGCCCGAGTCGCACAGGCCCTGGAGCGGTGCGCAGACTCAGGACTCGGCACAGACCCAGCTCAGGGTTTGTGAGTTCTCCTCTGTCCCTCCTTCTAGAAGCTCCATCCCAACAGCCCGGTGCTGCCCCGCCCTGCCCCCCAAGTTTGTTAACCCCGTGACCTTTCTGCCTTCCTCCCCTCCATCTCCTCCCTGGTTTAGATCCTTTGATTTGTTATAATTGTTCCCCTGACGCAGCCGCAGTTCCCTTGTGCTCTCTCATTCTCTCACCTGCATTCATCAAAAACCTACCTCTCCATCCAGGCTGCACCTAGGGTGACTACAGAAAAACAGGCCACTGTCCCACAGGATCTCAACTTCTATTCGCAAACACAGCCCTCAGATGGCCACCCCATCTTGCTCGGAGTGAATGGCCATGTGCTGGGCTCCCCTCTGACCTCTCTGCTGCACAGGAAGCCTCGGGCCACAGGGCCCCTCTGCAGGCCCTTGCGTGGCTCCCTCCCTCCCCGCCAGCCCCGCCCCGACGCCTGCTTCCCAGAGGAGCCCCTGTCCTCCGAGGGCAGGAGCCCAGCCGCCGTGCGCATGCTGCCCCAGTGTCTGCAGCAGCTGGGACCTGCAGCGGGCCTCGGATAGACCACGTGGCTGAGGAGCCAGGGGCCTCCTCCGAGCCCAGGCTTCCCTGGCTGTGACCTGCGGTGCTGGCTGGGCCCGGCCTGTGTGCCCTCCCTGCAGGGGACACACGTCAAGCACCCAGTCTGGTGGCCCCTGAGCGCTCCCCACGCATGGGGGATCCCAGCCCCCGCAAGCCCCAGGGGAGCAGTTCCCTCCGGCAAGCCAGGCTCTCACACTCAGGAATGGCTTCCTGCCTTCTTAAGAGTCCACTGAGCGGGGCTGCTGCTCTACCTCCAGGGCGGGCGCGCGACAGAGGTGAGAGCCGAGGCCTCGAGACAGGGACGACCGCTGAGGAGTAACTGCCCAGGCTGCTCCGGGCTGGGGGGTGCCAAGGGTCACTCTGACCTGCTGTGAGGACAGGGAGTTACCCAGCCTCAGCATATGTCTCTGTGACGGAGCCCAGCCCAGGACCGCCCCCCCGGCCCACAGTCATCACTGTGGCTAACGGTCCCGCCAAGGGGTCTCTGTGATGACTCCTGTGGAGCCATCACTGAGTGGGGATCTGAGGGGTGCTGGGCAGAGCCTGGTCGTGCTAGCAGGCCCAGAGGGCCTGGCATGTTCTTCCCGCCTCAGGGCTGCAGCAGATGGCGTGGAGCAGGCCCCCCCGGCCGGCCGGATCTGAGCATCTCCCCCACACAGTGGCTCAGGGCGGGGAAGGAGCTAGGCCTTGCCACCACCCTGCAGTGTGACCTGGGACAATTTCTCCCTCCCTCCCTTCGTGGAAACTGGGCTTTGTAGTCCCTCCAGAATCCTCTCAGCTCTTTAAATAAATCTACAAGGGCCCGAGAGGTCAGCTGAGATTTGGCCAAGAAAGGCTACTGCTGATGGCACGGGGTCAGGAGAGTTCAGCCGCTCAGTTGTGTCCGACTCTTTGGGTCGGGAGAAGCGGCGTAAAGGACACGCGTTGAGGAGCAGGCCCACTGTGAGCGCTGTAAATCCACTGGCAGGTGGGTGAAGGCTTAGCGGGCGCTGCTCTGACCCCAGGCCCCAGACAGTGAGGGATGGGGTTGGTCAGGCTGGCTCTCCTGCCCCACCACCCACCCACGGCCACCAGTCTCCAGGCGAGTGAGGGCAGCCCCTGGCCCCGCCCTCACCGGGGAAGGCGTTGATGTCGATGACGGCATGCTGCCCCGTCTGGTTGTTGATGATGATGTCGATCCCAAAGAGAGACACGCCCAGCGCCTGCCGCAGGGCCCGCGACAGCTCCCGGATGACCTCGTCGCTCGGCCGCTCGAACACGCCCTCGATCTTGTCCAGCTGCCAACACATATACACCACACACACACACGGGAGTCAGACCTCGGGCAGGGAGACGCGACACTACCCCGTAGAGACAGACCCCCACTGCGGTGCCACGAGGCTGGGTCTTATTTCCAGGCAAGAGGCAGGACAGACCCACTAGAATCAGCCCAAGGATGGCCATTTCCAAGTCCTGCCACGGGCTGGGCAGGCACTGGGGCAGGTATGGCATCCGTGACCCCTAGTCCTCTTGCCTGTCGGGGAGGCGAGCATCATTACCAGCATTTTACACAGAGAGGAGCTGACGCTCAGGGTCAGGGCTGATTCACGGCCACACAGCTTAGGGCTGCATCTGGACCCATGTGTTTAGCCTGCGAAAGCTTTCCAGGCAGCACTAGTGCTAAAGAACCCGCCTGCCAGTGTAGGGACATGAGAGACACGTGTTCGATCCCTGCATCAGGAAGATCCCCTGGAGGAGGGCATGGCAACCAACTCCAGTATTCTTGCCTGGAGAATCCCCATGGACAGAGGAGCCTGGCGGGCTATGGTCCATGGGGTTGCAAAGAGTCAGACACAACCGAAGTGACTTAGCACACACGCATTGAGCCTGTAAAAGACAAGGTTCTTAGCAGGAAGGAAGGAGAGGGAGAGTCTGCTGTGGCCCCAGGAAGACGCTATGGTTTAGGACACCTAAGAGCTGCACCTTGAAGAGGGGAAAACTGCAGCGGCTGGGCCAAGGGACCCAGGTGAGAGCACAGCGGAAGCAAAGGTGCGAGGCAACCATCCGTGGAGAGAGCTGGGAGCAGCTGGAAAAGTCGGGGAGGATGTGGGCAGTGGGGGAGTTTTTGTTAGCATCACTGCACTGGCCCATCGTTGGCAGAGCCTCAAGGATGTGAGGTGGTGGGTTCCATGGACCAGCCTTCATTTACTGGCTGGTCCTGGGTGGGGGGAGGTTTGGACACAGGGCTCCTGGGTGGGACTCGTCATTCTCCCCTTCCAGACAAGTTGCTAACCTTGCTGTTTCCACCTTAACTCCCCATGCTCAGCAAGCTTTCCCAGAGTCTACTCGGCCACTCCTGCCCAGCTCCTGGGTCTGAGCTCAGCTTTTGGCGATGCAGGGCTTGGGGTCTGGCCCCGGGACCCCACCGTGACACCGCTCACGTTCTGCTCTAATCACAGCTGGCCTGGGATAGGCAAGTCTTCATGGGCTCAAGCTTGGCCCCTGGAAGGAAGCAGCACATCACCCTGGGAAGGACTGAGGCAGATGGCTCTGGATTTGAATCTGGACCGTGACTTCCTAGCTCTGCGGTCTTAGAGAGAAGTGCTTGGCCTCTCTGCACCTCAGTCTGCCCATCCGCCAATCAGGGCCATCGAGGCCTCCACCCCAGACAGCTGGGAGGAGTCACAAGGTCGTTTAAGCGGTGGGGACAGCACAGGTCTGGCTGCAGGAGCTGCCTCACATTTAAGGCACAGATGGCAGCGTGTCACCCCTAGGTCAGCCAGAATAGGGCTCATACATGGTACTCAGTAGAGACCAGAGTCCTAAGGCTGCTGGCATGGGGTCAAAGGGGAAGCACAGGGGCTGATCCACCAGAAATAAAAGAAGCTGTGTCAAAAAGTTAAATGGAGAATTATCACGTGGCCCAGCAGTTCCATCCCAGATGTGTAACTTGTACACCAATGCTCACAGCTGCATTATTCACAACAGGCAAAAGGCAGCAACAACCCGAATGTCCATCAACAGATGACTGGATAAATAGAATGGGTTACCCAGACTGTTCTGCCACCCTTTGCTACAATATGGAGGAACCTTGAAAATATTAGGCCAGGTGGAAAAAGCCAGATGCAATAGGTCACCTTCTGTATGATTCCCTTAACAGGAAAAGTCCAGAAGAGGTAAATCCATAGAGACGAAAAGCAGATTAGTGGCTGTCAGGGGCCGGGAGGAGGCGGGGATGAGGAGGGATGCTCAGTGGGTACGGGATTCTCTTTCAGGTGATGAAAATGCCTGAAAGGAAAATGGTCTCTGGAACTAGACGGAGGCGGTGGTTGTATAACGTTGTGAATGTGCTTACTACCGCTGAATTGTCCACGCTAAAATAACTAACCGGAGAGAAACTTCCTGGCAGTCCAGTGGTTAAGACTCCATGCTCCCAATTTCAGGGGGCCCAGGTTCAACCCCTTGTCAGGGAACTAGATCCCACATGCTGCAGTGAAGATCTGATGCGGCCAAGTAAATAAATATTAATAAACCACAAACAATTGTATATGACTTTTACCTGGATTTAAAAAAAAAGAAGTGAGGCTGGGTCAGCCAGGCTGGGACAGAGCCGGGGCAGTACCCACAGGACATGTGGCTCTCACCCCTGGCACAGGAAGCCGAGTGGCCGACAGGGAGCTTCCAGACACGCGCAGAGCAGGGAGCCCAGCCCTGGGCACCGTGATGCTCTACCGTGAGAGCCGTCTGCCCCGGCTCTGCAGGTTCCCCTGACCATGGCTCTGCTGCCTCAGCGTCCCACCCTGGGGAGCCACGCTCTAGGGGGCAGCATCAGCCTGGCTGTGACAGGCACTTGCCCGCTTGGCACCTGCTGAGGCCGCCCCGTGCCCGCCTCCCACTCGTGCTCAGCGGTGTGGGGTCAGCAGCTCGGCCACTGGTCCAGGGGATGCCTGGCACTGCCCAGTCTCCGCCACGTGCTGTGAGCTGTAATGGGCCCTGCCGGGTCCTGCTTTCTCGTCTCGGTAAATGGAATACTAAAAACACTGCCGCCGAGGGACTATGGTGAGGATCCACAAAGCTCCTGAGTCAGGCCCGCAGTGCAGGCCCGGCAGCAAGGGGACCCGTGGTGGCCGCTGCTCCGTCACAAAAGCCTCGTGACCGGCTGTTTATAAAAGCGTGTTCTCAGCTCAGCGAAGGGACCTCAGACACTCTTTTGCAGCCCTCTGCCTGTCTGCCACGAGGAGGTGATGGAGGTGCTGAGGTGAACCCCTGGGCCTCCCCGTCAGTGACACTGACTGAGCCTGACATGGTGTGGGGTGCTTTCAATCAGGGAGGACCATTCTAGGGGTAGGTTGGGGAAACTGAGGCTCAGAGAGACGACTCGACTCACCACAGCTGGAAGGCTGTGGAGCTTCTGACTCCAGGCCATCTCATTCAGTGTTGCTCTCAACTAGTAGCCGGTACTGGTGTGGGGGCCTGCCAGGCGGGTGGGCGCGGCGTCCACCCTCGGCGGCGTCCAGCCAGGGAGGGAGGCAGGGCTCCCTGCACCTGCACGAGGCCACGAAGGGGACTGGAGGGACCCCACGGGGCGGGAGGATGCTAAAGGCTCGTCTGGACACCCACCTGGGAACGCACGTGTCTGTGCAGGAGGGCCCACCATCCCGAAGGGAAAGGGGACGGCCGACTGTGTTTCCCTTTCCTCGTTTATGTGTTACGGCCCTGGAGGACCCCCACACAGCAGATGAGCTGAGGGGAAGGGAGAAATGACGGCAGGGCTGGGAGGTGGAGAGAAGGCCTTGCTATGTCTCCAGGCTGACCTTTCCCAGGTAGCAGATGGAGACACGGGCTGAGTCACAGGCGGGTGATAAACTGGGAAGGCGACTTTGCTTCCAGCCCTCACGGTGATGCTCTGGCCTCTGTTAACAGCCCAGTGGTGACGAGGGCCGCACCGTGCTGCGGGGGTGGCAGGGACAGCTTCTCTGTAAGGCTGTGGAATGCTGACCCCCTCCGAGAGTCACTGGCTAAATAAGGTCTGGGAGCCTCGCAAGGAGGCCACCCTGAGGTTTCTGAGCTTTCATGAGACCAGGACATTCTTTCGCACAGAACACCTATCTCAATCTTAGAATGTGCACGCCAGGCGCCGAGGGGTTCTCTTTAGAATCTGGTTGTTCTCTAAGCGTCCCTGACCACAGAACTTGTTCCTGGGTTACGTCTATCAACATCCTGAGGAAGGGTGGTGCTCACTCCAGGTCCCTGCCATGCCTGTGCTCCGTTGAACCCTCGGTACACGGCCGGCTCCTCAAAGGAACCAGGAACAAACGAGAAATGGGACTGGTGGCCTGGGTCGGGGGACAGCGGGTCGTGGGCAAGCACGACCCTAGCGTGGAACGGAGGGGAATGAGGCCCGAGGCGGGGGTCCGCTGCGGAGGAGACACGGGCGAACCCTCCCGGAATGGCCGGGAGGGCTGTGGCGCACGGGAGCTGGAGACCAGGCGGAGGGCTCGGCTCAGAGGCAGTGGCGGCAGAGGCCACGGGCTCTGGGGACGTGGAGGAACAGCAGGGCATGGCGCAGCGTTGATTTCTAACTGCTCGGCAAGTGCCAGGGAGGTAAGAAACCCTGAATTCCTGCAAGACCCAGCGCTGAAATCAGACTAATCTGGGGTCAGCACTCATCTCTGTCCCTGCATGAGGAACCCTGTGGGTTTAGACAAGTTATTTAACCTGGCTGAGTGTAGCTCTCCCCTCGGAAAAGCAGGGACGTCTGTCCACCCCTGCAAGGCTGTTTTGGGCCAGAGGATGGAGCCTGATGCCCAGCACCACTGACTGAAGCAGCCCCGAGCCCACTCCCCACCGTGAGCACGCCGGCAGCTGCAGCAGCACACCACAGGAGCGCAACAAGTGCTTCCTGGACTCATAGGACAAGGAAAGAAAACGGGAAAACTGAGCTGCTGCTCTCTTGCCTCCTTTTTTTTTTTTTAAAGTAAATCAGGACAAGGCAGCTTAGAAAGCAGGTCTCACAACCGGGGGGCTTCCTCACGTGGGAGAAGTTAGACAACCGTCCGCCTGAGTAACTGAGGGGTGAGCGGGCTTGGCTGTGACGGCTGTTGCCAAGGAGGTGCAAAGCAAGCAAGGAAAGGGGGTGGTCTCTGGAACCCCCAGGGGTCCCCGGCCAGGCGGGGAAGGTCCTGCCACCCTGCCCCGCTGGAGGGCCAACGCCACCCCACCCCCAGGCCCGGCGGGAGGGACATACCGCGGTCAGGACCGAGGAGGACTCCGGCTTCGACACGTTGTGGCTGTTGAAGAAGATGGACTCGCGGTCTGAAAAGCAAAGACGGGAAGGAGCCAGTTAGAAGCTCGAGGCAGAGACAGCGATTCCACCACCCGACACCAGGGGGCAGCACCACCCCGGCCACAGGCCGCGGTGCCTGAGGGCTTAGGGTCCAGCAGCAGCCACCTGGCCCCCCGCCCACCCCAAAGAGACAGGACACCACGGAGCGACACCTGCCGAGTCAGGGCTCCTCTTCCAGTTTTTCTTCCCATATAACAATGAATGGCTTGATGAGCCCACCTCCCCTCCACTCTCAGCTTACAATATCATACCCGGTTTCCCCCGATACCTAGGCCCCTTCCCCAGAGTGTGTCCAGCGTATCTTATGGACGTGGCACCAGAAAGGGGGGCTGGGTGAGAAAGGGGAAATGCTGCATATGGGAATATCAAAGGCCCACAGTAAAGAGGTCGACTGATGCCACTTAATCCAGCATCCCCAACCCCTCCTGGTTCTGCCCATGGAATGCCTTTTCAGGCAGATTTAGGCTGCCACAGGGCACGTGAATGTTTAAAACACAAAGGGTTCTGCTGTTTCCCAGTTATTTAGGGGAAAAAAATAGGAAATCAGAACTTGGGCTTTTGTAGGATCCATCCAAGAAAGCATAGAGAATAATTTCTGCCTGGCTTTGGAAACAGGCACAGCCACCTGAAGTACCCTCCACATCTTCCCGCACATCTCTCCCAGCTCCCACTGCCCCTGGGACCCCCTCAGTCCCATGGAGAGGCAGATTAATAATCTCAGTCCCAAGATTATTAGAGTGATGAGCAGTAGGTTTGTTCATTCACGCCCTGCAGAGTAAAGGCACATCAGTTGGTCAGAAACATGCTCTCCAGCACTTGGAAGTGTGCAAATGCACGGATCACAAAACCAGGAGCCTCAGGGTTGGGAGCTCTGGTAAAGACCATCATCACACTAGGACCCCACGCCCCTCACCCCGAGGACACAGGCCACAGGCCCCCACGTGGCCCCGGCAGCCTCTGCTTTGGTCCTTCTGGGTGAGGCGTTGTGGCTCCCATTCCCCCAGGACACATTGCTCAGCCCTGAGACCCAGGACAGGAACGGCCCCGCTGGGCGCCGCTGTGTGCCGGGGGCTGAACTGCGGGGGCACCTGCTGTGGCTGCCAACGCCCCCACCGCCAGCTCCAGGGTTACAGCGCCGCAACAATCATGCATGAGGAAGTGATTCGGGCGGAGGCCAAGCAGGCAGGCGCTGAGATGTACCTGGCATCTTTCCCGCTAGCGGGGCACGCAGGCCCCTTGCCGCCCCGGTGTGCCCGACAGTCCTCCTACCGCTCTGACCAGAGCCAGTCCAGACGGGGGGCATGAGAGACGGTCCTGGGGAGGAGCCTGGGGAAAATAAACACCCTGCAGGACTTGCGCCAAGCAGCCACAGTGACCTCTACTCTTGACCGCCGACAAACAAGAAGACTGAGCCTTCGGGGGTGGCAAGCCCCATGGGCCAGAGGTCAGAGCAGGGCTTGAGCAGTTGGGATGGGCCTTCCAGACTCTGCAGACACTGCCCACCTTCTCAGCCTGTAGCCCAGCCTGGCCTTGCTGAGCTCAGGGAGCCTCCCACCCACCAAGTGGGACCCAAGGGCAATGGCCAGAGTGGCAGAGTAGGCCTGGGGAAAGGCCACCCAGAGCAAGTGGACACAGCTAGTTCAGGGAGGCTTGGAAGCCACAACGTGGATGCTTAGCTATGCAAGGAAGGGAAAGAACTGGGTGCTCAGAGGGGTGTACCCAGCGCCCATTGAACTGGACAGACCATGTCACCCGGCAGCTTCTTGGGGCAAGAACCAAAGTGTGGACCATTTCAAAGGGGACTTGTCTCTCCTCCTGGCTAACTCTGAACTGGGGGCTCCAGCCAGAGGACTGTTCAGCAGCGCGATGGGAGCTGCCCTTCACTCAGAACCCTCCCCACGTGCAGCTTGAGCAGGCCCAGGTGGAGAGGGAGCAGCTTCCAGCCATTTGGTGATCCAGGAAGATAGTGGAAGCCGAGACAGGTCAGGCAGGATTGGAGCATCCCCTGGCGCCAGCTTCTTGGGCAGCTTCAAGACCCCCTGCTGATAAACCTGGCTGGGCCCCTGCACCTTGATCACAGGAGCACCCTGGACGGGGGGAGCTCGTCCCTTCTCTGTTCCCGGGCTAGTCCTGTGACACATGGAGCCCAGTGAAGAACCACCACGAATGTCCACAGGAGAGGGGAGACAATAAGTGGAATATGGGTGTCTTTGTGCCCAATTTACAGATGAGGAAAACAGGTTCAAAAGAGGAAGAGCAGGGCACATGTTTAGCAACCAAATATCCCCGTGACTCTGTAGTGCAGCTGTGAACTGCAGCCACACCTTCTTAGCTTCATTTGCTTCATCTTCACATGTCTCCTTGGGGGAGGGGGCGGGCAGCATGTCACGGCGCTACAGACAGTGGTCCACATCTCCTCCCAGCCCTCCAGCCCCGGCTGCCCTGCTCGAGTGGTCCCCTCATCCAGTGGTGTCCCAGGACCCCCCGCTTCCTCCGGGGCCCCTCATCTATGCACAGTTCATCCTTTCAGACTTCTTCCCTGTGCAGTTTCTCCCACTAGAATCTGAGCAGGACGCCTGGCTGACTATCCAGTCCCCTGCTGGATCCTCGCTCCGGCACAGGGCTGGGCACACGGCAGGTGCAAGGAAATACAGCCTCTGCTACACCTGCAGGGCTCTCGATGATGAAAGATCACCAGATCTGGCCCCGTTATCTGCGACTGTAAATAGAGGTTTATTGGAACGCAGCCCCGCCCATTCACTTACATGCTGTCTACAGGGGGCTCTTAGGCAACATTAATGATGACAGAGCTAGAAATACTTCTTCTGGACTTTTCCAGCAAAAAAGCCTGGTGACCCCTGCCCAATGCGGTCATTGGTATCATTCCTTTATGTGCATACCCCTGAGGGAAAAAAGGCCCCGGATGCAGAGACAACAAAGGCGCAGTGTCTGATGGGGAAAAGAAACGGAAATATTTCTCCCACTGTATTGGGGGGAGGGGGCCGGGGGAGGCGGCACAGAGAAACATGGCTATGGGTTGGCACAGGCCAGCCTCAACTCTCTCGGTAAAAACATCACTTTGGTTCCAGCCAAGGTAACTGCGAGACGTTGGCTCTCTGACCTGACTTCAGAGGTGCCAACAGATGCAAACCAAAAGGACACCTGAAAACCAAAAGGACACAGCTGTGGAGGGAGAGGTGGCATCATCATAATGACCGCAGGTCAAAAGAGCCCCACTCGAGGAGCCCCCACCTCCCTGCGTGGACGGGGAGCCCGGAGGGCCTGCCATGCAGGACAGCGGGGACCAGAGAGATGGGAGGGGGCTGGAAACAGCCAGAGGCCCAAAGCCCTCTGCTCAGCTGGTCCAGCTTAAAGGGCCACTGTCACGCTGTGCTCTTCATCTGTTAAGAGAACACGTGTGTGAAAAGGACAAACCCCAGACCAGCTGGATGGGCTGAGGCCCTGAAGATGGTGGCCACGGAATCAGCTTTGGGGATGGAGGGATGGACACACAGAAAGCCACTCAGCTTCCCTGAGCATAGTAAACAGTCCTCCGCTAGCCCTGTTTCTCCACTGATCTGCTCGGCCCCGGTCAACGCAACTGGGCTTTTCCAGGGGCTCAGCGGTAAAGAACCGGCCTGCAATGCAGAAGTCACAGGAGATGCAGGTTCGATCCCTGGGTCGGGAAGATCCCCTGGCAACCCAGTATTCTTGCCTAGGAAATCTCATGGACGGAGAAGCCTGGCTACAGTCCATAGGGTCGCAAAGAGTCGCACATGACTGAGCACGCAGCCTGCATATTACGGTAAACTGGCAACCCAGAAAGGCCAAGAGAAGACACAGATGTGGAAGATGTGGAGCGCTCGCTCAGAGAGAGTGCTCAGAGCCCACGCCCTGCCACTGGCGGTCCCCAGACGGACACCAGCCAGCCCTTAGCAACCAGGGGAAAGGGGGGGGACAATTGTTGCATGGAAAGGAAGGAAACCAGGTGGTATGCTTCTTTAAGAGACGGAGTGATTTAGGGTAAAATAAGAAAAAAGGGAAACAAGTGCATAAGGTAAACTTATTCTTCCCTAAATACATTTGCTGTAGATTTAAACATGTTCTTAAAAACCAGGAAACAATATAAAGAGGATTAAAAAATATTGGCCTTATCCTGCCCCAAACTGCTAACACTGTTTCTTGCTAATATACAGTCACATACAGAAAGACCCTTCCCGACATTGGTCCCCCACCCCGTCATTCCATCACCCCAGTGGGTGGAAGCAGGGACTGGTATGTGGACGCCCTAAAAGCCCCGCCCGGCAGGGAGAGCCGCCTGTACTCAGGTCAGGGGAGAGAGACACACGTTTCCAAAGTGTCTGCTCTCTGGGTTGTGTTAACGGGAAGAATGGCTGAGAGAGGACGGGAACAGCTGGACTTGGTCCAAGAGGAGCGGCTTGCAGCCATGAGGAGTGGACGGTGACAGGCAGTCCCGGGCAGAGGGATTTTAGACAGACACGTCTGTCTGCTCAGCAGCCCGGCACCGCGTCTGCTGACGGCGGGTTTTCCATGCAGAGAGAAACGCACAGTGACTGAGAGCAAACCAGGGGTGACCCATGTCCTCCGTCCAGGGGATCACCGTGCTTATTCCAGAGACACTGCCCCTGTTCCAAAGGTTCCTGGAACTGGCCTTGAGGAAGCCTCCAGAACCACTAGAGCAGTCTTGTGAGCAGCCCCAATACCACCAAATCCTAAATGTCGTTTTTTGCGATAGCCAAGGGTCACCTGGAGCTGGTGAGGAGCTGAAGAAAAGCTGAGGGCCTGGAGCCCCTCGGCCTCCCGAGAGGACACCCTCAGATGGGGCAGCTCCCCGCAAATGCCACCACTGTGTGACAGCTGAGGGACACTTGGGGCCATCAGTCACTGGTCCACAATATGCGCACCAACATGGTCCCCACCCGTGTCCACTCCTGACCCACCCGGGGCCCACAGCTGGCAAGTCCTGTGCCCCCAGCATAAACTCCTAACAGAGCTCGCGTCCACCTCAGGGGCTGCAGAGGCAGCAGGTGACTCAGGGTTTCCCAGCTGGAGAAAGGAGACACGGTAAAGCAGTCAGTGCTCTGGCCCTCAAAACACCAGGGGGCCCTCCTTTCCTGGCTGCGCTGAGGAGCCCGCCACCCAGTCCAGCGTGTTCCTGGTGAGCCTCCTTATCACGAGGGGCCCCGGGAAGCGGCCTGGGTGCAGAAAGCTTTCAGGTTCTTCCCCGAGCGTGTGGTAGCTGAGGCGCATGGAGCTCCTTTGACGGATTTCCCGCTCATGCTCCAAGACCTCTTCACCTACTGGACACAGCTCTGCCAGCCTTCAGATCACCTCTCCTCCCTCCAGAAATAACCCAGGGCGACCAGGGCCAGTGCCGAAGGACAGGCGGCCGGTGCTGTGTCCCAGCCGCGGCCCTGAGCACCGGCATCCCGGACAGTGTGAGGCCCGCTTACCTGACGTGCCCGCGGAGAAGTTCTTCAGCGAGGGCCGCTGGACCACGGTGTGGGACTCACCAACCACAAACACCTTGTACAGGACAGCGTTGTGGTTGATGAAGTTCTGGACCACACAGGGCGGCTGGATGGCGCTCAGGCCCTCCCGGTTGAACACGATGGCCATCTGGGGAGACAGGGGGCCAAGGGCTTGGTCAGAGTCTACCGCCTCCTATGTCTTATCGCTGTCCAGAGCATCGCCAACAAGGGCCATCCCAGCCCGGTGGCACGAGGCCTCCCCAGGAAGAGTCTCAAGCCAGAGTGAGTGTGGTGGGCCTTGAGCAGAACACCTGGGCATCCATCCACTCCTGCTGTGGGGGGTTTGGAAATCCTGCACCGTCAGGCCTACCATGTACGGTTGAGCTGGCTGTGCACTGCACAATCCCACTACTCACACTGTATCCATGGAACGGGCCCCCCTAGGCTGTGTACTACTCACCCCTTAGGACCTTTTTGCAGAGATCCCTCTACAAAGATTTTGGAGGTGGGAGGTGGGCCACCGAGGGGGTAGGGGCAAGAAGCGGAGGACAAGGGATCAGGGGTTGGGAGGTCTTGGGTTCAAAGCCTGTACAATGATAACGGCTGCCCCTTGAGAACTCCTGACACGCCTGGCCCTGGTATGATCACTTTACCTGAGTCACCAGGTGTCATCCTCACATCCTGCCCTGAGGTGGGCACGGACATCATGCCCCTTTTACAGATGAGGAGACTGAGGCCCTGAGGCACTTAGAGGCTGCTGGCAAGTGACAGAAACCAGAAAGGGATGGAGTCCAGCAGCCCCCAGCCCCACACATGTTACACACGAGTGCTTAAGGAATGGGAACATTTCACTCCTGGGTCCTGACTCCTCTGGGGACAAAGGCCTCCAACAGGAGGATCTGGCAGGGGACAGAGGTCAAGGTGGGCGGGGGTGGTGGGGGGCGACTGGACAAAACCTCCCTGTGTTGGGCTGAGGCTGGGTCTGCCCAGGGCCCACCAAAGCCAGCAGCCAGTGCTGGGGCCATGATGAATGTTTCATCCAGTCCTCGGGGCCACAGCAAGGAGCCACCAGCTTCCCACGGCTACTGCCCAGGGAGGGGATAACAGGGCTGAACAGCTGGCTGCCCACACTAGCTGTCGCCTCTCAACGAACCATCACAGAGCACCACCCCAACATGCCTGGTGCCCAGCTGGGTGGGGCAGGGGTAGAGATCCAGGCCACATGGGGAAACAAGTGTGTGTGTACACCGCAGTGAAACAAGTGTGTGTGTGTGTATATGCCACAGTGAAACAAGTGTGTGTGTGTATATACCACAGTGAAACAAGTGTGTGTGTGTGTATATACCACAGTGAAACAAGTGTGTGTATACCACAGTGAAACAAGTGTGTGTGTGTATATACCACAGTGAAACAAGTGTGTGTGTGTATACCACAGTGAAACAAGTGTGTGTGTGTATATACCACAGTGAAACAAGTGTGTGTGTGTATA
>SJYX01023540.1:543669-613949 GCA_006410675.1 Oreotragus oreotragus | reverse complement strand
AAGACAGATACTTGCGTTCATGGTCAGTTTAAAACCTTGAGTCAGAGGCTAGCTAGATATCCAGACAAACAGATTGGCAAGGCACAGGTGAAAAGGCCCAGGGAGATATTTAGGAAGCAAAAGCCAAGAAGAAAAAAGAGGCAAAACAAGGTACATTGGTATAAGTAAATAGCTTTCAGTTCAGTTCAGTTCAGTTCAGTCGTCAGTCGTGTTTGAGTCTTTGCAACCCCATGAACCGCAGCATGCCAGGCCTCCCTGTCCACCACCAACTCCCAGAGTCCACCCAAACCCATGTCCATTGAGTCGGTGAAGACATCCAGCCATCTTTTCCTCTGTCGTCCCCTTCTCCTGCCCTCAATCTTTGCCAGCATCAGGGTCTTTTTCAATGAGTCAACTCTTCGCATCAGGTGGCCAAAGTATTGGAGTTTCAGCTTCAACATCAGTCCTTCCAATGAACACCCAGGACTGGTCTCCTTTAGGATGGACTGGTTCGGTCTCCTTGCAGTCCAAGGGACTCTCAAGAGTCTTCTCCAACACCACAGTTCAAGAGACTATTAGAAGTGGTAAAAACCATTGCTTGAGACTCAAACATCATCACCTGTTATTTTGTTAGGGCACAAAGAGGGCCTGGTGGTAGTTAACTTGGAGTTTATAGGCAGAAGTAGATAATGAATCCTCTTGGCTGAGATAGGGAGTGTGTGGTGGGAGAGAAGGCAATCCAGATGCAAGACGTTCAGTGTCTTCACATTCATTCATTCACTGAACATATATTTCCTGAGTGTTTGCTATGTGCTTGGTACAGCACTAGGTTCTTGACATTCAGTGACTAATGTAACAAAGCCCTTGACCTCCTGAGGCTTTCTTACTAGTACAGCCAATAGATGATAAACGAGTAAATGTATAATGTGGAATCCAGTATTCATAAGTGCTCTGAAGTGAAAGCAAAGAAAGAGTGGTGATGTGAGGGCACTGGTCTAGATGAGACGGTCCGGGAAGGCTTCTTTGAGGTGTCATTTGAGCAGATGCCAGAGTGAAGTGAACGAAAAGCTTCTCAAATGTCCTTCATCAGCTACCTGATGCTTCCAGTCATTTCTACTTTCCCTGCACATAAAATTTCTAGCCTGTCATCTATCTGTTATTTTACCTGTTGGAAAGCCTTGGTCTCTGATCTCCAGGATGATAGACATCTAAACTGACTAGCTCTTCTTCCTTCCATTTGATGACACTCTTCAATCCACCCACTGTGATAGTGACAGGAAATTCCTGGTCCTTCTCTTCCCTATTGATCATTAGATCACGATCATAATCATTACATAAAGGGAACAGGTAGTGGGTAAGTCAAAACAAGGATTGTAAGCCCTTAGAGTTTGCTGTGGTGGTTTAGTCACTAAGTCGTGTCTGACTCTTTGCAACTCCATGGACTGTAGCCCGCCAGGTTCCTCTGTCTATGGAATTCTCCGGGCAAGAATACTGGAGAGGGTTGCCATTCCCTTCTCCAGGGGATCTTCCCAACCCAGGGACTGAACCCGGGTCTCCTGCAATGCAGGTGGAGTCTTTACTGACTGAGCCACCAAATAAATCCAAGGCAGGCTAGGTTTCTGACCTTTATATTGTTCCCTCAACTGTCACGGCTCAGGAAAGAGGGAAAGAACTCTTAACAGTTGAGATCTTACCAGAAAAAAAAAAAACCAGAAATTACTTTGAGTATCTAAAATTCGGAGTCTTAGTTCAGGGAGCAGTTGCATGAGTGATGGAGAAGTGGAGAGCCAAACCAAGCCACATGGCCATCATGCATGAGTTAACGCGAAGTGAAGGAAATGGCAGCTCACTCCAGTATTCTTGTCTGGGAAATCCCATGGACAGGGGAGCCTGCTGGGCTACAGCCCAAAGAGTCAGACACGACTAAGTGGCTGAGCACTAGCCATTGCCAGCCCTAGTTTAGAAGGAAGTAGTATTTAACCGTGCCTAAAGGTCTGAGATCACCTGACTGGAGCTGGAACCATGGTGGACCTGTAAAAGAGATGGGATCATGGAAGGCGGGGCCATACAGGAGATGCGGCAGCTGCCAGAGTAACCACCAGAGGCAGGGGCTGGGGAAGGGGGGCATCTTTTGGATTCTCCCTGCACCCCTTGCTGTCTAACGTCCATAGTACTGCCCATGGGCCAAACCCAGGCAGGGATTTGGAAGCCAGGCAAGAAGGCCCGCAGGGGTTATTCCTTCTGCAATACGAAGGAAGAACAGGGGAAGGGTAGGGATAGATCTGAGGTCTGGTGGGCCCAGGACTTTTAAAGAGCTGTAAAATGCTATGGTTTTTCCAGTAGTCATGTATGGATGTGAGAACTGGATTGTGAAGAAAGCTGAGCGCCAAAGAATTGATGTTGTGTTGGAGAAGACTCTTGAGAGTCCCTTGGACTGCAAGGAGATCCAAACAGTCCATTCTAAAGGAGATNGCTATGGTTTTTCCAGTAGTCATGTATGGATGTGAGAACTGGATTGTGAAGAAAGCTGAGCGCCAAAGAATTGATGTTGTGTTGGAGAAGACTCTTGAGAGTCCCTTGGACTGCAAGGAGATCCAAACAGTCCATTCTAAAGGAGATCAGTCCTGGGTGTTCTCTGGAAGGAATGATGTTAAAGCTGAAACTCCAATACTTTGGCCACCTGATGCGAAGAGTTGACTCATTGGAAAAGACTCTGATGCTGAGAGGGATTAGGGGCAGGAGGAGAAGGGGACGACAGAGGATGAGATGGCTGGATGGCATCACTGACTCAATGGACATGAGTTTGAGTGAACTCCGGGAGTTGGTGACGGACAGGAAGGCCTGGTGTGCTGCAATTCATGGGGTTGCAGAGTCAGACATGACTGAACGACTGAACTGAACTGAACTGAAAATGTACTTAAATGTTCTTAAGTATCTATTTGGGCCAGGTGTTGTGTTAGAATCTCTCACAAATATATTCTTCTTAAATTATCACAAAAGTTCTTTTTGAAGGTAGGAATGATTATTATCCTTTTAAAGATGAAAAAAACAAACAAAAACAAACAAACAAACAAAAAAAAACCCCCCAAAACAAAAAAAAACCCAGGACCAGAGGGCTTGTGGAATTTTTTGTGATAAGACACCATGTATGGTCAAGTCTAGATTCAAATTGACCTGTGCTTGTTTATTAACCTCTTGCTTTTCCACTGTATTCTTGACCCTGGGAACCCGGAGGTTGTGGGGAGGGAGAGAGGGCACATCTCCTTCCTAACTACTCACTCTGAATTTTCACCTCCTTTGTGGTAGCCAGGTTAATTCTGAGTAATAGTCAGAGACTCTGTACTCCATTCTAACACTTGAGTGCATGAAAATATAATATTTGACTTATGTAGAATTTCACTTCAGATAAAATTATTGAGGCTGGAAAAATGACCACATTAATCTATCTTCTTTGAGTAGATTTAAATACTAAATGTTTTCTTTTTCTGTACTGCAGAAGTGAGCATAGATGCCAATGACCACATTTTCAGAGACCAGGACTGATACTGAAGGTGGTGTGTTTAAGAGAAGGTGTGTTTGCTCTGGGCAATGAGGTAAGAGACTAAAAGATGTGGGGTCGGAGGTGGGAGGGGGGTTCATGTTTGGGAGTTCATGTACACCTGTGGTGGATTCATGTCAATGTATGCCAAAACCAATACAGTACTGTAAAGTAAAATAAAGTAAAAATAAAAATTAAAAAAAAAGAAAAAGAAAGAAAGAAAGAGAAGGTGTGTTTGCTCCAGGCAGTGAGGTAAGAGACTAAAAGAGTGAGGGTGGGGCCTTTCCTTCTTAGGTCTCAGGTGGAGCTTCTAGGGTGACAGCAAAATCCTCCTTTCATTTATAAATGGACTTTGTTTGCTCTGGAAGCATCTGAGAGGATAAATATGGGATCCCACAGAAGCCACAATGTTATTTTTGCAGTGTCTTTTCTCATTATAACTTCAAGTCTCTTCTTCCCCCACCTCCCCAACCTCTTTTTTCTGGGGGGAGGGGAGGTTTGTTTCTCATATATGGATGCATGCATGTGTATGTGAACACACACATAGTGCTAGAAGTTCTAAATAAGAACCCAAAGTGCTTCATTTGTTATCATTTTCTCCCATTCAGAAGGCTGTCTTTTCACCTTGCTTATAGTTTCCTTTGTTGTGCAGAAGCTTTTAATTTTAATTAGATCCCATTTGTTTATTTTTGCTTTTATTTCCAGTATTCTTGGAGGTGGATCATAGAGGATCCTTCTGTGATTTATGTCAGAGAGTGTTTTGCCTATGTTCTCTTCTAGGAGTTTTATAGTTTCTGGTCTTACGTTTAGATCTTTAATCCACAAACAACTTATCTCAAAAATATACAAGCAACTTATGCAGCTCAATTCCAGAAAAATAAACGACCCAATCAAAAAATGGGGCCAAAGAACTAAATAGACATTTCTTCAAAGAAGACATACGGATGGCTAACAAACACATGAAATGATGCTCAACATCACTCATTATCAGAGAAATGCAAATCAAAACCACAATGAGGTACCATTTCACACCAGAATGGCAGCGATCCAAAGGTCTACAAGCAATAAATGCTGGAGAGGGTGTGGAGAAAAGGGAACCCTCTTACACTGTTGGTGGGAATGCAAACTAGTACAGCCACTATGGAGAACAGTGTGAAGATTCCTTAAAAAATTGCAAATAGAACTGCCTTATGACCCAGCAATCCCACTGCTGGGCATACACACCGAGGAAACCAGAATAGAAAGAGACACATGTACCCCAATGTTCATTGCAGCACTGTTTATAATAGCCAGGACATGGAAACAACCTAGATGTCCATCAGCGGATGAATGGATAAGAAAGCAGTGGTATATATACACAATGGAGTATTACTCAGCCATTAAAAAGAATACATTTGAATCAGTTCTAATAAGATGGATGAAACTGGAACCAATTATACAGAGTGAAGTAAGCCAGAAAGAAAAACACCAATACAGTATACTAACACATATATATGGAATTTAGAAAGATGGTAATGATAACCCTGTATGCGAGACAGCAAAAGAGACATAGATGTATAGAACAGACTTTTGGACTCTGTGGGAGAGGGAGAGGGTGGGATGATTTGGGAGAATGGCATTGAAACAGGTATACTATCATGTAAGAAGTGAATCACCAGTCTATGTTCAATACAGGATACAGGATGTTTGGGGCTGGTGCACGGGGAAGATCCAGAGAGATGATATGGGGTGGGAGGTGGGAGGGGGGCTCGGGATTGGGAACTCATGTCAATATATGGCAAAACCAATACAGTATTGTAAAGCAAAATAAAGTAAAAATAAAAATTAAATAAATAAAAAATAAAAGCATAAAAAAAAAACCCAAAGTGCAAAATCAGACCCTTTAGATAATCTTTATCTGACATAAAGATGTCTACATCATTACTTTTCTGACATTTTCACCCTAGGTGAGATTGTCCCCAAATGTGGTTCAAATGTGGTCAGATTTTATCTTGCAAAAATATGAGACTCTGAAGAACATACAAATTAATTAATGACTAAGTGATGTTAGTTAAATATACTTATTTTAAAAGACACTTGACAGAAAGAGTCATTTTGGTAATTCTAAGAGGCATATTAATTTTTACCCTGAGAGATATCAGAATGTAATTAATATCTGGGTAAAGAAACTTATCCACAGTTAAAATTTAAGGCAAAATCCAAACTTAATAAGCCATGTTGTAGGTATTCTTCCTTGGTAAAGAGAGCAATGTCGCCTCCGCCTAGCCTCCCCCACCCCACTCCGCCAAAGTGTCTGTATCTTTATCCCTACAATTCTGTGAACGTGTTGGGTGCAAGGCAAAGGGGAATTAAATCAATGGATTTAAGATTGTGAATCAGCTGATCTTAAAATAGGATGATTATTTTAGATTATACAAAAAAGGTCTTAATGACCCAGTTAACCATGATTGTGTGGTCACTCACCTAGAGCCGGATATCCTGGAGTATGAAGTCAGGTGGCCCTTAGGAAGCATCACTATAAACAAAGCTAGTGGAGGTTATGGAATTTCAGCTGAGCTATTTAAAATTCTAAAAGATGATGCTGTTAAAGTGTTTCACTCAAAATATCGCAAATTTGGAAAAAACTGGTCACTCAGCAGTGACCACAAGACTAGAAAAGGTCAGTTTTCGTTCCAATCCCAAAGAAGGCCAATGCCAACAAATGTTCAAGCTACTGTATAAATGTACTAATTTCATATGTTAGCAAGGTTATGCTCAAAATCCTTCAAGCTAGGCTTCAGCAGTATGTGAAGTGAGAACTTCCATATGTACAAGTTGGGTTTAGAAAAGGCAAAGGAACCAGAGATCAAATTGCCAACATTTGTTGGATCATAGACAAAACAACAGAATTCCAGAAAAACATCTACTTCTGCTTCATTGACTATGCTAAAGCCCTGTGTGGATCAGAACAAACTGGAAAATTCTTAAAGAGATGGGAATACCAGAACACCTTACCTGCCTCCCGAGAAACCTGTATGTGGGTCAAGAAGCAACAGTTAGAATCGGATATGGAACAACTGACTGCTTCAAAATTGAGAGAGGAGTACGACACGGCTGTATATTGTCACCCTGCTTATTTATCTTCTATGCAGAGCTGTTGAAGTTGCTCAGTTGTGTCTGAATCTGGGACCCCATGAACTGCAGCACACCAGGATTCCCTGTCCTTCACCATCTCCCAGAGTTTGCTCAAACTCATGTCCACTGAGTCAGTGATGCCATCCAANTTATCTTCTATGCAGAGCTGTTGAAGTTGCTCAGTTGTGTCTGAATCTGGGACCCCATGAACTGCAGCACACCAGGATTCCCTGTCCTTCACCATCTCCCAGAGTTTGCTCAAACTCATGTCCACTGAGTCAGTGATGCCATCCAACCATCTCATCATCTGTCATCCCCTTCTCCTCCCCCTTTCAATCTTTTCCAGAATCAGGGTCTTTTCCAATAGGTCAGCTCTTTGCATCAAGTGGCCAAATTATTGGAGCCTCAGCTTCAGCATCAATCCTTCAAATGAATATTCAGGGTTGATTTCCTTTGGGATTGACTGACACTATGTAGAGTACATCATGTGAAATGCCAGGCTGGATGAATCCCAAGCTTTAATCAAGATCTGGGAAAACATCAATAGCCTCATATATGAAGATGATGACACCTTATTGGCCGCAAGTGAAGAACTAAAGAGCCTCTTGATGAGGGTGAAAAAGGAGAGTGAAAAAGCTGGTTTGAAAATCAGCATTAAAAAACCTAAGATCATGGCATCTGGGCCCATTACTTCATGGCACAAAGAAGGAGAAAAGGTGGAAGCAGTGACAGATTTTATTTTCTTGAACTTTAAAATCACTGATGACAGTGACTGTGGCAATGAAATTAAAAGATGCTTGCTCTTTGGAAGGAAAGCTATGACAAACCTAGACAGTGTATTGAAAAGCAGAGACATCACTTTGCTGACAAAGGTCCATTGAGTCAAATCTGTGGTTTTTCCAGTAGTCATGTGCAGAGAGTTGGATCATAAAGAAGGCTGAGTGCTGAAGAACTGATGCTTTCAAATTGTGGTATCGGAGAAGACTCCAGAGAGACCTTGGACTGCAAGGAGATAAAACCAGTCAATCCTAAAGGAAATCTACCCTGATTATTCATTGGAAGGACTGTTGCTGAAACTAAAGTTCTAATGTTTTGGCTACTGGATACGAAGAGCCAACTCATTGGAAAAGAGCCTGATGCTGGGAGAGGTAGAAGGCAAAAGGAGAAGGGAGCAGCAGAGGATTGGATGGTTAGATAGCGTGACCAACTTAATGGATATGAATCTGCATAAATTCGAGGAGACAGTGGAGGGCAGAGAAGTGTGGCACACTGTAGTCCATGGGGTGACAAAGAGTCAGATATGACTTAGAAACTGAACAACAACAACAAATTCTTGATTATCCAGGTGAGCCCCCTGTAGTTATTGGGTCTTTATATGTGGAAGAGGAAGGCAGAAGAATTAGTTTCAAAATAACATAATATAGAGAAGACTCAACTGCCATAAATAGCTTGGAAGACAAAAGGGGGCAACAAGCCAAGGAACATGTATATTCTTTAGAAGCAGCAAAAGGTAAGAAAGCAGATTCTCTTCTAGAAAGAAGAGATTCTCTTCTCCAGAAAGAAATATTGACCTGAAGAATTATTAGTAGTAAATTTATTTTTTAAGCCACTAAGTTTCTGGTAATTCATTACAGCATCCATGGAAAAGTAATATACCTTCTAACTCAAATTATGCCCAAAGAACACCTACAAAAGAAGCTTAAAAATAACAATGCCAGTGTATTAGTTAGGGTAAGTGACACTAGTTGCTGAAACAACCACAACAAACTCTAAAAAGTCTCGTGACATAACATAACTAAAATTTATTACTTAACCCGAAGAATCCAGACATCTGGATTTGAAGAATCTGGTCATCTTTCATTCTAGCCATTTGAGGTTTGGTCTTTTCCCATCTTGTGGCTTCAACTTTCCTGAAGACCTTGAACTCCTGTCCATTCACTGGCAAATGTGGAAGGAGAGAGTGTGTGGAAGATTGTCTTGAAGAGTTCATGAGCCTGGTCTGGAAATGGAATATTGCTTTCACCCATATCTATGGCCAGTATCGGGTTAATGGGCATATGTAATTGCAAGGGAGGTCAGAAAATGCAGTCTAGTGGTGCGTCCTTGAGCTAAAGAAAATCTGGAATTTGACTAACACATAGCAGTCTCAGCCACAACTGGGCAAGTCTATCTTTTGATAAAATATAAAAATACAGAGGCAAGGTAAAATAATGAACAAATTCTAATATGAAGTAGAGTCCATTAAATGATAGTGAAAAATATATAAGCAGCAATTAGATCTGGTTTTAAACACTTGCTACCTCATCTAGTCACTGTATGATTTTTGTAAGTCACTTAATGTCTCTTTGTTTCAGCGTTCTCATCTTAGATACTGAAATAAAAATCTGTCCCGTCTCATACTTTTTCTTTTTGTTCTAGCTTTTGCATTTTTCAGGTTTTTAGTAAGGCAAGACATTTGATATCAGATTTGTTTGTCTGCATGTATGTGTGCATGTCTAGAAAATGGGTTCCACTATTTTTACTTATTTGCCCAAACTGACTAGTTCAGTTTTGAAGGCAGAGTTTTTTTTCATTAGATATAATCATATGATATACTCATTTTTGTGGCTTAAACATGGTCAAATAACAGCAATTTCATATAGTTCCTTAATATATTACCTTAAAATAAAATTTTGGCTTCTTTTGTACAACCCCAAATGAATTAGAAGTCTGTTTCTGGTTACTGTAAGTTTTCTCTATTATTTTCCATCACAGTATCCAATTTATTTCATTGTCAGAATTTTGCAATATATATATATATATTTATTGTTTAATGTCTCTATTTTTAGAAGACTGTAAACTTCATGAAGGCAGATAGTTTACTTCATTCATCACTGTTTATTCAACATCTAGTACAGGAAACTGAATTATAGGCTCAACAATTATTTCTAAAAATTGTGTTGCTTCAAAGTTGTGAGTCTAATTGAGGTGACAATATCATATAGCTTTTAGATGTCATTGGAAATAAATTTCAATATGTATTTTAGATACTATTTCTCAGTTGTTTTACTCTAATTTTTATAAAGTCCAGAATTACTTCTACCTAATATTGAATGCCAACTGAAAATACAGTACAATTTGAATACCATGAAAAAGTAGTGCCTACACTATGATAACTGCTTTTCTCTGAATTATTATTTTTTGAACTATTTTGAATAGCTAAAGACCAAGATCTTTAAGTTCATAATGATTCATATTATTAGGTGCTGTGTATTTTGGGAAAGGACTTGGTAATCATTTAGCTTCTCTTTAGTCAAACTATCTCAGACTGGTATATATCTACTCAATTTCTAATACCTTCCAAGAAGAAGATGCTATGCATTTTGGAATCACGTATTCTAATTATACCACGTATTATCCATCATTGTCAGGATTTTCTTCCTTATAGTTTAAACCCTTAGGTTTCTTTCTTCTTGTGAAGTGAAAATAGCTAGTGGCTCTTATCTTTTGGGCAGAAAATCATCTTTCTATCATCACCAGTTCTCATTGTCCTATCTTCATGTGGTCTTGAAATGTTTTGAATTAATTTCTAAAAATCCCCATCTCCAGGCAAAACTGGTAACAAAACAACAGCCTTGATGTTGGCATGCATGTTCAAACATTGCTCTGATTCAAAGGATTGGAATGCAGTTTACTAGTGGGGATAAATTCTGTGAAAATACCTCAACAATCAAAATAAAAGATGAAAAAGAAGAGTATCTTTGGGCCCTGCAGAGAATTAGATATGATGATATCTGGTGCAACTTGCAGATGTGAACATGTCTAAAGGCAACAACATGAGCAGAAGACAGCAGCCCAGAGAGAATTTGTACTTGAAAATGTTCTTGCTCACTTGCTGCAAATCAACAGTCAAAAACACAAAGACGTTGGGTACATTTTTGACTTATATCAGGCACCTGCTTCTTTTTATTTCAATGCACAGAAAAGTCCATTTTGTTTTCTTTTTAAGTTGTGTATTTTCTGGCTGCTGCTGCTACAATGCATGCTGCTGCTTGGCAAGCAAATGTCAAGAGCTAAAGTAAAGAGGGAGCAGAGGCCCAGAGGCTTTGCCTATCAATGACTCAGTAGGGCTTATGATAACACTTACAAGAGAAGACTGCCTGCCAAACTAATTTCACAAGAGGTGATGATAATGTTTTCTACTACCCGATCCAAAGTCATATAAACATAGAGTGTTGGGTGCAAGGATAAAATCAGGCACGTGGAAGTCCCCTGGGAAGTGCAGCTGCAATGGGGATAGTTTGTGGAGCAGCCCTAGTAATGTCTGGGGTTGGGGGTGGGCAGGCTGATACTGCATTTCTTCATGAAGAAACAAGTTTCTTGGCGCATCTTTCTCAAAACACTTCTTTCCATCTTCTGTAACACTTTCTTCTTCTAGGTGATAGGTTCACCTACTAAGTCTGTTTTAATCTATGCTGAATCTTCTACCTCTAGCCTCCTAATTGAAAGGTTTCCCTAGGGCCCCCTCCTCACCTGTCTCTCACAATCTGTTTACATTTTCTTGATGAACCGTGCTCTAGTCTCTAGCTATCACTCCAAACCCAGACCTGAGAGATATGGATTTTAATAGATTATAAGGTTGAATGAACTTCATAGGAATGAGCCACTCCTTTCATCCACCAGAAAACAAATAAAATGCATTTAAATACAAATAAAATGCAAATAAAATACATTACAATCTACACCTCAGGGCAGATGTTCTCTATCTTTTACAGAATCTAAATATAAGCACAGCATTTTGTTTATTGGAAATAAAAACAAAGAAAACTAAAACATAGCAATAATTCCACCCTTCAAAATACTGTCCTTAGGCGCCCTTCTACACTATTGGTGGGAATGTAAATTGGCACAGCCACTATGGAGAACAGTAGAGAGTTTCCTTAAAAAAGCTAAAAATAGAGCTACCATATGATCTAACAATCCCACTTCTGGGCATATATTCTGAAAAGATGAAAACGTTAATTCAAAAAGATACATGCGTTCTAATGTTCATAAAAGCTGTATTTACAATGGCGAGACATGGAAGCAACCTAAGTATCCACTGACAGATGAGTAAATAAAGAAGATGTGATACACACACACACACACACCTACACACAAAATATGTTTTAAGAAGTATTCTGAGAAAGATACACACACACACACTCACACACATGATGGATCACTATACAGCCATTAAAAAGAATGAAATAATGCCCACACAGCAACAAAAACCCAGCATGGACAAAAATAAATTAATAAAATCATTTAAAAAATGACCATTCTTGAATTCTTCCTAAATGAGGAAGTTATATTTTATATGAAAATATCTACTCCAGAGAAGGAGAGTTATTTAAAACTTACCTCATATTGTATTTCAATTACAGACAACTAAGAAATACTCATGTAACCCAGACCTGAGAGATATGGATTTTAATAGATTATAAGGTTGAATGAACTTCATAGGAATGAGCCACAGAAAACAAATAAAATACATTTAAATACAAATAAAATGCAAATAAAATACATAACAATCTACACCTCAGGGCAGATGTTCTCTGTCTTTTACAGAATCTAAATATAAGCACAGCATTTTGTTTATTGGAAATAAAAACAAAGAAAACTTAAACATAGCAATAATTCCACCTTTCAAAATACTGTCCTTAGGCACCCTTCTACACTATTGGTGGGAATGTAAATTGGCATAGCCACTATGGAGAACAGTAGGGAGTTTCCTTAAAAAAGCTAAAAATAGAGCTACCATATGATCCAACAATCCCACTTCTGGGCATATATCCTGAAAAGATGAAAACTTTAATTCAAAAAGACACATGCGTTCTAATGTTCATAAAAGCTGTATTTACAATGGCGAGACATGGAAGAAACCTAAATATCCATTGACAGATGAGTAAATAAAGAAGATGTGATACACACACACACACACAAAATATGTTTTAAGAAGTATTCTGAGAAAGATACACACACACACACTCACACACATGATGGATCACTATACAGCCATTAAAAAGAATGAAATAATGCCCACACAGCAACAAAAACCCAGCATGGACAAAAATAAATTAATAAAATAATTTAAAAAATGACCATTCTTGAATTCTTCCTAAATGAGGCAGTTATATTTTATATGAAAATATCTACTCCAGAGAAGGAGAGTTATTTAAAACTTACCTCATATTGTATTTCAATTACAGACAACTAAGAAATACTCATGCATTTATCAAAACCTATTTTTGCCTTTATTATTAATGGAATTGATAATCAGGATTCATTGTTCTCTGAATAATTCTCTTAAGGTAAAAAAAAAAAAAGACTACAGTTATATTGTTCTGCTGTTTACTTATTTCTAGGTTTAAAAGGCCTACTACTCTAGCTTATTTTTCAGGTGTAATTTTGAAACCCTTTTAACAACATTTTTTTGATTCTTTCACAAGCTTTGCTTATCNGTAAAAAAAAAAAAAGACTACAGTTATATTGTTCTGCTGTTTACTTATTTCTAGGTTTAAAAGGCCTACTACTCTAGCTTATTTTTCAGGTGTAATTTTGAAACCCTTTTAACAACATTTTTTTGATTCTTTCACAAGCTTTGCTTATCTTAAAATAGACCTGGTTTTGGTTAATAGTCTCCAAATTGTTAACAAATAAAGAATTGACATTATTTGTCTTTCCCAAGCTCTTGGTAACACAATCTAGAAGGCTGACTAAGGATTAGGAAGTGTGTTATGTCCATAAGCCAAGGAGTTTCATTTGTGTTGAATCAAGTAAAATAAAGTAGTATATGGCTTTGCAGAAATAAAACATCTTTGAATTAGAAAGGTGAGGGTGGTGGTGGAAGTGGATGGTTAAAGAGAGACTCTTGGAAGAACCTAAATATTTCAAGGATAGACATTTTACTCTTATTCTCACTGATGGAACCGAGACTCTGAAAAGTTAAGCGGAGACATCAGAACATGTTTGTGCGCAGATGGAGATGCTCCAGAGCAGAGGTGATAATTAGAGTCGCAGTGACTGAGGAGGTGAGAGGGAATGGGGTCCAGGGGGAGGACTGGATTTTGACACAGCAATGATACTAAGTTCAATGTAGCTGAAGAGATGCAGAGTTAGGGTACTGAATGCAGTATAATTGGATAGATTTGATGGTGGAAGGCTGACGGTGACTGCTTCTATTATTTCTGTAAATATCATCTCGAAGAATGATGGGAATGTTGGGGGAGTAGGAGATTTGAGGGTAGAGGAAAAAATGTGAGCTAGTATTTTAGAACAGGAAGCTGAATAAATGAGACTTGTGTGATAGGGTTGCCTGTTTGAGGTTAGCTGTCATGAATTTAAAGTGAGCTCAATCAACACATTTGTGTTCCTGGGTGGCCAGGGAAGTCTCAGTTTTAGCAGTTAATGCTTTTAATTGTTATCATGTGAGAGGTATTTCTCTCTGTCCATTGGCTGTTTGTGTAACCTTTGGTCTTGAACAGGGAATGTCCAGGCCCACTGCTGTCTGGAATCATAACCTTGGATGGTATCACAGCTGATAAGTGATAACAGACACAGGAGGAGAGGCCTGGAGGAGAGAGGTGGTTTTCTCCTAGCTGGAGCAGGCTCCCCACAAGCTGAAGATAAGGGGGCTAGAGGGAGGCCAGGTTACAGGTCAAGAAGCAGGAAGGAAAGTTCTTGGGCTGAATAGCCGACCTCATCTTACCCTAGACAGCGTGGCTCCATCCTATTGTTGATTCTGGGAGTGAAATGGTTTCCCTGGTGACTGGAGGCTGTTTATTCAGTCAGGCGAAAGAAACAAGTATGTTCATGCCATGGCAAGCGTACAATAAGCTTTCCTTAACACCTTCTGCATCGTCACATTTTCCCGGACCTTCTTCCATCCAGCTGCCCTATTTCTGCTCTTCTCCATGACTGCGTGTTTCCTTCTACAGTCAGTCCCACATTTGGGGCCCTTCTCTAAGGCCCTTCCTTGTTTCTGTCTGATGGTCCTCTTACTCTAAGAAAGAATAACCATTCTCTTGGTTCTAGCTCCCTCTTAAGTTCTACCTTGTGTTTCCAAATAGTCTTTGGACATTTCTAGAGAGATAAACATTAATTCATCAGTTGTTCAAAGTCAAAACCTATACTGTTCCTCCTTTTCAGTTTTCTACACTGAATTATACCGTTCATGAGAGTCCCTTGGACTGCAAGGGGATCAAACCAGTCAATCCTAAAGGGAATCAACCCTAAATATTCACTGGAAGGACTGATGCTGAAGCTCCAATACTTTGGCCCCTTGATGTGAAGAGCCGACTCACTGGAAAAGACCCTGATGCTGGGAAAGATTTAAGGCCAAAACAGAAGAGGGCGGCAGAGGATGAGATGATTAGAGCATCACCGACTCAATGGACATGAATTTGAGCAAACTCTGGGAGATACTGGAGGGCAGAGGAATCTGGTGTGCTGCAGTCCCAGGAGTGGCAAAGAGTCAGACATGACTTAGCAGCTAAACAACAAAATCACTGAATTATAGAGCTACCACTCTTACGCTCCTCCAAACTGAGAACTTTGTAACAGTCACGGCTTTGTACTTGTCTTCCTCCATCATGTTCAGTCTGCCCATAAGTCCTGCCCGCTCCACTTAGGCAATGCCATTTTTCTCCATCCCTTTGCCATTTTCCTTAGGACCTATAATATTTCTCTCAAGAACTATTTTATAGCTTTTTACCTGTCTCCTAAGCTTTTTAGTCTCTCTGCTGTAGGCCTTCACACTATCACTCATGCTACCATTCATGGCATCCCACTGCTGCCAAATCAAGTCCAACCTCCTTAATGTAGCACTTATGATTTTCAGTTATCTGTTTAGTCTTTCTAGCCTTATGTTAATTAACATATGTATACTCACCACATTAGCGGCACGACAGACTGAACTTTTGGCCTGTTCAAAAGTTCTCTTTTCCCCATGTCTTTTCTCTTGCCATTGCTTTCACAATCATTTCTTTCTCCTCTTATAATCCTTGTCCAATTAAACATTCCTGGCACCCTAGATAAATTGTGGATGATATCACAATATATAGTTTCTGCCTATAGCTGTAAAATAATTATATAAAATACACAGACGGTGACAAATAAGGTAATTGGCTTAAAAATATCATATAATTACATAGACAGATGTAATGTTTTCAAGTCAATTATGTTTTAGTTTTTCATTATGGAAGAAATACTAGCATGCTGAATAAAGCTTGAGAAATAACAGACAGGAAAGAGAAACCTATAGCCCATGGAGCAGTCAACATAATACAACCACAGTTAGGAAACTGGTAAATTTCTTTTTTCAGATGTTTCTAGTTGAAAGCATCATGGCCAGGATTCTACCATGTTCCTAGCACAATGATGAACGCATCAGAAATTATCCCACTTCAGATAATTTTGATTTGAGTTTGTTGGGAACACAAAACTGGGCTTTCTTATTGCTCTTATCTTAACAAAAGGACCAAATCATTTTTGTCCAAAGCAACCAAATTAAATCTACAGAATCCATAAAAGATAAATTTGGTCAAACTCTTGAAGGTTTGACTTTCCCACCTTTCTCTTGGAAGACATTTTGACTATTGTGCTAGTCTATTAGGGCTGCCATAACAAAACACCACAGGCTTCCTGGCTTAAATGACATTTATTTTCTCACGGGTCTGAAGGCTGAAAGTCCAGGATCAAGGTGTCAGCAAGTTTGGTATCTTCCTAGGCCTCTCTCCTTTGTAGACAGCTCCTTTTTGCTGTGTCTTCCCCTGGCCTTTTAGAGTAGGAAATGGCAACCCACTCCAGTATTCTTGCTTAGAAAATTCATAGAGAGGAGCCTGGTGGGCTATAGTTCATGGGGTCGCAAAGAGCTGGAGACGATTGAGCACACACATTCACACATTCACACAAACACACACACACACCACACAAACACACACCGGCCTCTCCTCTGTGTGTATTCCTGGTGTCTCTCTTCTTATACGGACATTGGTCATATTGGTTTAGGGCCCCAGTCTTATGATCTCATTTAATCTTAATTACTTCCTTAAAGGCCCTATCTTCAAGAAAGGAATCTTCCTACACTGTTGGTGGGAATGTAAATTGGTGCAACCACTATGAAGAGCAGTATGGAGTTTCCTTAAAAAACTAAAAATAGAGCAACGATATGACCCTGCAATCCCACCCCTGGACATATTTCCAGAGAAAAACATCACCCAAAAGAATACATGCACCCCAATGTTCATTGCAACACTGTTTATAATAGCCAAGACATGGAAGCAACTTAAATGTCCATCAATAGAGGAATGGATAAAGATGTGGCACATATATAAAATGGAATACTAGCCATTAAGAAGGATGAAATAATACCATTTGCAGCAACATGGATGACCTAGAGTATCATACTGAGTAAAGTAAGTCAGACAGAGAAGGAGAAATAGTGAATGCTATCCTTTTTTTACAAAAATTATTTTTAACTGGAGGATAATTGCTTTAAAACATTGTGTTGGTTGGATTCTGCCACACATCAACATGAATCAGCCATAGATATGCATACGTTCCCCTCCCTCCCACCTCCCACCCCATCCCACCTCTCTAGGTTGCCATAGAGCACCAGATTTGAGCTCTCTATGTCATATAGCAAATTTCCACTGGCTATCTAATTTGACATATGGTAATATATATGTTTCAATGTTATGCTTTCGATTTGTCCCACTCTCTCCTTTCCCCCCACCCTTGTGGNTATCATACTGAGTAAAGTAAGTCAGACAGAGAAGGAGAAATAGTGAATGCTATCCTTTTTTTTACAAAAATTATTTTTAACTGGAGGATAACTGCTTTAAAACATTGTGTTGGTTGGATTCTGCCACACATCAACATGAATCAGCCATAGATATGCATACGTTCCCCTCCCTCCCACCTCCCACCCCATCCCACCTCTCTAGGTTGCCATAGAGCACCAGATTTGAGCTCTCTATGTCATATAGCAAATTTCCACTGGCTATCTAATTTGACATATGGTAATATATATGTTTCAATGTTATGCTTTCGATTTGTCCCACTCTCTCCTTTCCCCCCACCCTTGTGGTATGACATCCCTTCTATGTGGAATCTAAAAAGAAATCATATAAATGAATTTACTTACAAAAGAGAAAGAGACTCACAGACAAAGAATGAACTTATGGCTGCTGGGGGGAAGGGATAGTTAGGGAGTTTGGGACAGACATGTATATACTGTTATGTTTAAAATGAAGTGTAGCACAGGGGAACTCTTGCTCTGTGGTAGCTTGGATGGGAGAGGGGTTGGGGGAGAATGGATCCACGTATATCTATGACTGAGTCCTTTCACTGTTCCCCTGAAACTATCACAATGTTGTTAATCAGCTATACCCCAGTATAAAATAAAAAGTTTAAAAAAAGATTCTATCTCCAAATGTGGTCACAATTTGGAGTTAGAGCTTCAACATATAAAATTTGAGGGGATATAGTTCACTCCATAGCACCTATGAAAACTTACCCTGGCCTCCTCAATACATGACGAAATATACTGAGAGATATCTCATTTTGCTCTGCTAATGATCTGGATTTGAAATTTTAAAAAATGTAAAATGCTGCGCTGAGTTTATGTAATATCAAATTGGAAAATTCTGAACCATTTAATATAGTTGAATACCCAAGCTGAATGTATGGCAAAACCAATACAATATTGCAAAGTAATTAACCTCCAATTAAAATAAATAAATTTATATTAAGAAAAGAAATTTTGCTTCTAGTAAAGTTGTGAAAATGTTTTTTTTTTTTTTTTTAAACAAAATAAACACCTAAGACTCTCGGTTACTTTAACTGAATTTGGTCACAGTTCACACCGATGCAAAAGGGAGGCAGTGTTAGTCTAGCAGCATGGCAGCTGCAGTCACAGCTTTGCTCATTCAAGTTTCCAGTCCATCCAGAGTAGCAGTATCTCCCTTCCAAGAGATACTTTCATATTGGAATCGACACAGAGAGCCTCTCCTGTCCTGATATGGGGAAGGTATTGATGTTTCCTAAAGCAGTGTGCTCTCCCCTGGGGATGCCAACAAACTCTGAAGATGGGATCAAGAAGAGTATCTGAACCTCTGATTTCTAAAAAGTAGAGGGAGTGCTCCACACAGAATGGTTGGTGGATGCACTTTGCCATCACCAGTGGAGATGTGGAGAAACAAAGCCATACACTGCTTGTCAATGGGAGGAGAAAGCCAGTCAAGAATTCAAATAAAGGCTCTCAGAGAAGCCAAACACAAGCGAAACACCCAGCTGATCACACTGGAAAAAAATTTTACAGCATAGCATTTGGTTCTTGGACTTGTTGGTTTGCTTGGTGAACTCCCTTAAGTTGGAATCTTGATGTTGGTAGAGCTGCACAGAAATGACATTGGCTGGGAGATAAAAGGGTGGGAGCAGTGATCAACTGTGCACCACCAGCCAGGCTTCAGTACATAGGAAAACCTTTATTTCAGAGGCTCCAAGAAAGGTGCTTATAATAAAGGCAATCAAATCAGTGTACTTATGATTGCTATGGAATAAAAGCAAGATATATTATTAGATGCCCCAGAGGTCTTCAAATCTCACTTTACAGTTATTCTGGAGTTCTTTCCTTCAAAAATCTTGCAGGAATTAAAAAAATCCAAATACATTAAACAGAATAAGTTTCATCTTCTTTGCTTTCTGGCAGCTTTCATAGAGAGGCACTAATAAACAATAAGATGATCCCCCATCAGAAATTTGGAAAGAGAGCAAATAAATGCCAGGAACCAGGACCTAAAGCCAGATAATCACCTAGAATTGACTGTAGATTATTATTATAGTGACCTTCTCAATGCCACCTGCAATATTAGTTTTTTTCTCAAGCCACTTGTCAAATGGCATCACAATGCTAACATTTTTACAAGGCATTCCTCGACAACAAATTTTCTTTTGCTTCTTTTTTTTTATGAATGGAAAACATAGAATCCATATTTTTCTAAAAGATAAACATGTGATTCACTTACCACTGTGCTGTCTGTAAAACAACTCTGGCTCAGTACGTGGACACTGTTCCACTAACAGTCATCACGATATTCTTTAAGTAGCCATTTTCCGGTGTAGAACAACAGAACAAAGTAACAGCTCGGTCACGTGGTGGTTTTGGTTTACCCTCTCTAACATGCAATTTCAATTACCAAAAGATGTGTGTGTGTGCTCTGTGCGACCCTATGGACTGTAGCCTGCCAGGTTCCTCTATCCAAAGGATTCTCCAGGCAAGAGCACTGGAGTGGGTTTCCATGCCCTCCTCCAGGGGATCTTCCTGACCCAAGGATCTTACCCGTGTCTCTTATGTCTCCTGTATTGGCAGGTGGGTTCTTTACCACTAGCGCCACCTGGGAAGCCCTACCAAAAAGTAAGTGACTCTTAATGGTGGATTCATGGACTTCCCTGGTGGCTCAGATGGTAAAGCGTCCGCCTACAATGCGGGAGAGCCGGATTCAGAGCCTGGGTCGGGAAGATCTCCTGGAGAAGGAAATGGCAACTCACTCCGGTATTCTTGCCTGGAAAATCCCATGGCGGGAGGAACCTGGGCTACAGGCCATGGGGTCGCAAAGAGTCGGACATGACTGAGTGACTTCACCAATGATGGATTCAGTAACAGTGGGTATGGAAGGATTTACAGATTCAGGATCGAATTAGGTTTTGCACCAAGAAATTAAATCACTGAAATGACATTTTATTTTTTAATAGGAATTGGGCAAGTAGAAATGGCTCACTGTATTTTCTAATTTCACTTAAAATCTGGTTCTTCTGTGTGATCAGCAAGTGAAAAGGTTGTAAAGACTGTAGAATCTGGTGAGTCTTCTGAATTTCTTCTTAAGTCAATTTTCTAAAACCAATAAAACTTATATTCTACCAAGTTTCACTGTGACATAAAATTAAAGCTATTCACTACTGGCCTTCATAGAGCATTGCATCCTGAAGCCAAATGCTCTTTGACTTTACTATGATATCAGTGGGCATTTGGCCAAGGAAGGCCAGTGAAAATTGACCCTCTTGCAATGAGTTATAGATGAGGCATTCATCCTGTCATTCTTCATTACAAATATAGCATGAGGAATGGGGTTCAAGTGGAGCAAGAACTATCTGGAATGTGGGCATGGAGTCACACACTACTCCTGGACATAACTGGGACACATGAACATTTTTAACTTGATAGCTCCAATTTGGGGAAGGTTCTAGAATCTTCACAGATGATTTAATTAAAAATCTCTTGTTGAATTTTCACTTAGTTTTCAAAATTCAGCTCAAGTAGCTCTTCTATGGAGCATTCTTTGTGAATTTTTTCCTTTCCTGCATCAAGGCATTCTTTCCTTTTTGCATTCATTGTGCTCTATATATAACTCCATTGCAGAACTCATCCCATTAAAAAAACAAAACAACAACTGTGTGTTTACTTGTCTGTCTCTTCCAGTAGAATGTGAACTCATGGAGATCAAAGGTTTTTTCTCATTTGTCTTTGTGGTGATAGAATCTAGCACCATGCCATGCGCTTTAGAAGACTAATTGAAATCTGATGCTGATGACAACACAGTCAACTTTCCCAGAATGTGGGGACTGTGAACATACTCCTGGATATCTCCTCTAAAAAAAAAGAATACCAAGAATTCATAACGTTTCCACATATACCACTGCAATATACCAGCTATTAATTATAACAAAGATTAATATAGAGAATAAGAAAAATAAATGTTTCAATCAAGGAAGAAGAAGATGAGACATGAAATTGAGATATGGGGAATGGTGAATTTTTTAAAAGAATATGTTTCAGTATTTAGGATCGACAGTGCTTATCTGGATTTCTCATCTGTTACAGATATGGCTGGTGATTATATAAGTATCTGGAAGCAACTGGCCTCATTAGGAGATTCATCCATTCTGTCAGTCTGTTAGGTCCTTGATAACTCTGCCGTGTTGGAAGGATCTGGATTGTGAGGCACTAGGAAAGCTCTTATGCTGCTGCTGCTGCTAAGTCGCTTCAGTCATGTCCGACTCTGTGCGACCCCACAGATGGCAGCCCATTGGGCTCCGCCATCCCTGGGATTCTCCAGGCAAGAACACTGGAGTGGGTTGCCATTTCCTTCTCCAATGCATGAAAGTGAAAAGTGAAAGTGAAGTCGCTCAGTCGTGTCTGACTCAGTGACCCCATGGACTGCAGCGTACCAGGCTCCTCCNGGGATTCTCCAGGCAAGAACACTGGAGTGGGTTGCCATTTCCTTCTCCAATGCATGAAAGTGAAAAGTGAAAGTGAAGTCGCTCAGTCGTGTCTGACTCAGTGACCCCATGGACTGCAGCGTACCAGGCTCCTCCATCCATGGGAGTTTCTAGGCAAGAGTACTGGAGTGGGACGCCATTGCCTTCTCCGAAGCTCTTATGAGTTTTCCTTTAAATTTAAAAATTTAAATAATTAAAAAAATTACTTATTTAAAAATCCCACCTCTAGAACAGGTATAACCACACATCATTACTGCAGTATCAGAGAAAGAGTGGGTTCATCTCACTAAGTTTAGTTATTGGTTCACATCTCTTTGGCTTAATTGTCCCTTTTGGTATTTAGAGCCACCAGTGAACAGTCAATGGAAAAGGTCCAATGAAATACAGCAAAGGGGAAGGCATAGTAAGATGAAAACATGAAGATCATTGTAGGAAAAAAGAGGCTGCCAGGTTTCACAGAACTAACGTAGAAACTCCAAAAAATGTTTCAGTGAAAGAAAGGTAACAGAACTACCAGTATCTAACTGAGAAAAAGTCATCTATTATTAGATTTTTCATTTTATTTTATTAAAAGAATAACAAGTAGAGAAGATAGGATCGATTCTATTTTCTTTATTATTTTCCACTTTAAACACTATTTCCTAAATTCAGTGTATTTTACTATTGTGAACTGTTACCCCCTGAATGTGTTAAAATAAGTTTTATTTAGCATTTCTCATTATAACGTAAGGCTCCCTGGTGGCTCAGTTGATCAAAAATCCACCTGCAATGCAGAAGACCTAGGTTCGATACCTGCGTGGGGAAGATCCTCTGGAGAAGGAAATGGCAACCCACTCTAGTCTTCTTGCATGGAAACATCCCATGGACAGAGAAGCCTGGCAGGCTACACTTCATGGGGTTGCAAAGAGCTGGACATGACTGAGCATCTGAGCATATTATACTATAAGCTTTGTAAGGCAGGAATTTTGCTCTATCTTGCTTGTTCCTCTTTCTCATAATTTGAATAGTGTCTGGCACATAGTAGGCACTCAATAAATATTGAATGTGTGTGCATGTGTGTGCTGTCTTTCACTATCTCCCAGAGTTTGCTCAGACCCAGGTCCATTGAGTCGGTGATGCCATCCAGTCATCTCATCCTCTGTTGCCCCCTTCTCCTGCCCTCAATCTTTCCCAGCATTAGGGTCTTTTCTAGTCTGTTGGCTCTTTATATCAGGTGGCCAAAGTATTGGAGCTTCAGCTTCAGATTCAGGCCTTTCAGTGAATATTCAGGGTTGTTTTCCTTTAGGCTTGACTGGAGATCCTTGATCTCCTTGCTGTCCAAGGGACTCTCAAGAGTTTTCTCCAGCATCACAGTTTGAAAGCATCAATTCNGTATTGGAGCTTCAGCTTCAGATTCAGGCCTTTCAGTGAATATTCAGGGTTGTTTTCCTTTAGGCTTGACTGGAGATCCTTGATCTCCTTGCTGTCCAAGGGACTCTCAAGAGTTTTCTCCAGCATCACAGTTTGAAAGCATCAATTCTTCAGCAGTCAGCTTTCTTTATGGTCCAGCTCTCACATCTGTTGATCCAGCACCACAATTTGAAAGCCCACCAGGCTCCTCTGTCCACGGAATTTTCCAGGTAAGAATACTGGAGTGGGTTGTCACTTGCTGGGTGCAATCTTCCCCACCCAGGGATCCGACTCGGTCTCTCGCATCTCCTGCATTAGTGGACAGATTCTTTACCTCTAGTGCCACCTGGGAAGCCCCTAAATTATAACTTGGTATTTGAGGTGGAAATTTTTGAGGCATTTGGAAAGTAAAAATCTCTCATCACATCTCACACTGTAGCTACATAAAACTCTTTGCAGGTCCCAGGATATGCCAGCTTTGTCTTACTTTGTACCTGTTTCTCCCTAAATCATCGTTTCTTTACTGTTTCATCTGGTTTTGTCCTACTCATCCTTCTGACCTCTGCTCTTCTGCACACTCCCATCATTCCCTGTTTTTGCCACTGTTGTCACACAGGTCACACTGTCTTTTAGTCATCTGCATACTTGTTGGTTTCCCTGTTAGACTATGACCCATGTGAGGTCAGTGTCTATCTATTTTGTTTCTGTGGCTCCAGGGCTATAGTCATGACTGGAATTAGGCAGGAAATAAATATTTGGTAAGCTACTAAGTGAATAACAGATCTTTTCAGAAATCTAAATGATGACTCTTCAATGGCCCTTCCACTTAAGACAACAGACACCGACGCTTGGACATGTTCATTTTTTCAGAGAAGAGGAGGCTATAATTGGGAAGAAGAGAAAGCAATACTAATGATTATGAAATAATGGATAAAGAAAACCAGAGACTGGCCAGTGCATCTTGATGGCGGAGCCACAAGGTGATGGGATTGGCAACCGCATCACAAACATTGGCCGTTAGCAATCTCCAAAGTTAATGACCACTTCCAAAGAAGAGAAGCAACCAGCCTTCTCCCTGCCACTGAGGTATTTGGCTAATCACCCACACTACTCTCCTACTTTTGCAAGAGTGTTGTCAGCTACACACACACACACACACACACACACACACACACACACACATTCCCCTTGTCCTAAATAATCAGCAGTTTCAGCTAGCTCCCTCTATCCTTACCTCTTGATCTGAAGGCTTAACTTTTTAAATCTGAAAATAAAAGGTAAAATGGATTCTTTCCATGGAAAATGGCAAGTCACTCTGTGTGTGCACGTATGTGATCTAAGTCACTTCACTCATGTTTGACTCTTTGCGATCCTGTGGATTATAGTGCACCAGGCTTCTCTGTCTATGGGATTCTTCAGGCAAGAGTACTGGAGTGGGTTGCCAGGTTCTCCTCCAAGAAATCTTCCTGACCTAGGGATCAAAACTGTGTCTCCTGGGCTGGCAGGTGGCTCTTTACTGCTAGTGCCACCTGGGAAGCCCAGATGGCTGGAAATCTTCAGAATGGAACTGTAAGAAATCTAATGAGTGTGAAGCTCAACATGTGTGTAAAGAAGCTACACTGACTTAAATGCATAACCATGAAATGAGTTGTTAGCTGTTTTACTGTCATGAAGCCTGCTAAAGGAGAGAGGGTATTTTCAGTTGATTATTGACTTAAACGTTTCTTTTGAGATATCAGTATCATCATTTTACATGCAAAGTTAAGGGACTAGTTTTTTTTTTTTTTTTTTTTTACCATAAATTTTGGCGTAGTACTTCCAGGTGGATGATAAGATCTTAGTTATGGTCTCTGGGCCTGGGTAGCCAGCCTTCTAGCTAGTTTTATTTGGGCTTTGGCCCTCTCTGCAATCAGACTCGAATGGGGAGCTGGGTTCATTATTATTATTAGTTTCTATTTATTGAGCACTCAAGATGGGCCAGGCATTGTTGTAAATACTTTCACATATAATTTTATTTACTCATTACAACAAAACTATGAGGTACCTATTGTTCATTATCTCAATTTTACTGGTTTGAAAACTGAGGCTTGAGTAGGTTAATTTGCCCAGTTATTCACACAGTAAATGGTGAAACTGGGTATTATTAATTTCAAAGTCAATTAGTTCTCTCATCCATTGCTTTTTTTGCTTTCCAAGTTGTCTTTCAGCTCCAGTTGTGGGTAGAGAGAAGTAAGAACACCAAACTCTGTATGTGTATAGGGAAGCAGGGAGGGTGGGAAAGTTTTTTTTTTTTTTTAATATATAAAGCTTGTACTTGGCTTGGTCCCAACAAGATTCCTTCATCTATGCTTGATACTCTGGATGACTTTAAAATATGAAAGTCTCAAAGATGACCAAATTCCACCCCCAAAAAGAAAAAAAAAAGCCAACAACAACAAGATAGTCTGAGAATCTGAGAACTGAAAATATATTCTGTTGTAGAAAGGAATAGAAGCTAACAGCATGTGAAAAGTCCTAAAATTGGTTTACATCAAAGAAAAATGTAAAGCAATCATCCTTCAATAAAAAATACAGTAATTAAAAAATCAATGAAAATTGAGGAGAAATCTTCTCCTCAATGAAAGGAAATAAGTTATTACTTCTATTAAATAAGATTTGTTGTTGCAGCTCATTTGCTAAGTCATGTCCGACTCTTTGTGACCCCATGGACGATCACACGCCATGCTCCTCTGTCCTCCACGATCTTCCATAGTTTGTTCAAATTCATGTCCATTGAGTCAGTGATACTATCTAACCATCTCATCCTCTGCTGCCAAAATAAGAGATTAACAGTATAAAACATTCAACAACATAACATTTTTCAAAGATGGCTGTAAGAAGACTTGAAATTGAAGAAAGGGGAACCAGTAATTTGTAGAAAAGTTTGGATAACTATTTTAAAAGTAAAAAATGTGAACACAAAACTGAAGAATAAGAAAGAGGATAACCATCATAATGGAGAGATTACAAAGTTCCAATCTGTGATGTTATATATAATCCCTCTTCAGTTCAGTTCAGTTCAGTCGCTCAGTCGTGTCCGACTCTTTGCGACCCCGTGAATCGCAGCACGCCAGGCCTCCCTGTCCATCACCAACTCCCAGAGTTCACTCAGACTCACGTCCATTGAGTCAGTGATGCCATCCAGGCATCTCATCTTCGGTCGTCCCCTTCTCCTCCTGCCCCCAATCCCTCCCAGCATCAAAGTCTTTGCCAATGAGTCAACTCTTGGCATGAGGTGGCCAAAGTACTGGAGTTTCAGCTTTAGCATCATTCCTTCCAAAGNCATCCAGCCATCTCATCCTCTGTTGTCTCCTTCTCCTCCTGCCCCCAATCCCTCCCAGCATCAAAGTCTTTTCCAATGAGTCAACTCTTCGCATGAGGTGGCCAAAGTACTGGAGTTTCAGCTTTAGCATCATTCCTTCCAAAGTAATCCCAGGGCTGATCTCCTTCAGAATGGACTGGTTGGATCTCCTTGCAGTCCAAGGGACTCTCAAGAGTCTTCTCCAACACCACAGTTCAAAAGCATCAATTCTTCTTCACTCAGCTTTCTTTGCACAGAGTCGGATATGACTGAAACGACTCAGCAGCAGCAGCAGCTTTCTTCACAGTCCAGCTCTCACATCCATACATGACCACTGGAAAAACCATAGCCTTGACTAGACGGACCTTTGTTGGCAAAGAAATGTCTCTGCTTTTCAATACGCTATCTAGGTTGGCCATAACTTTCCTTCCAAGGAGCAAACGTCTTTTAATTTCAATTAGATGATTCTAAACCAGTAAGGCAGAATCTACATGGTATTAGCTCTTGTGTCAGGAATAAAGAAAAGTGCTATTTTAAAATTAGCTAAAAATATATTTCATTTACAAGTTTTCCTAAACTTTTCACCATTAGCATGTATTATACCATACAATCATAAAATGTTGATAATAATGTGTTAATATGAAAATTTCAGTGCAATCCACTTATATATTTACTCAGCAGAAATTCACAACCAAATAACATTGACTTACTGGGTCACATAAACAAATTCTGAGGCTTTGAATAACTTGGTATCCAAATGAGATGGCATCTGTTGAGATAGAATTCTCTGGGTGGTAGTGTTTGGTTGCCTAGCAACCAGTCACCTGGTATTTGGGGAATTAGGCAATGAGCAGTAAGTCTGACTAAAGAAGCCACAAAATCTTTTACAAAGGCTAATTGTATGTATATTAGCATCAGTTTTAACTCCTGCTTAAGTGTATAAAGTAAATGAAATTAAGCCAATAGAACCTTTGATTAAGCTTCACTACAGAGAAAAATGGATCTGGCAAGAGACATTATTGATCTGCTCATATACTTTCTTTAGAGGGTAAAGATTATATTCTTAGGATACTTCCAAGATCTTCAGTGTCTATAATATGAATTGTAGTGACCTTGGGAAATATTACTTGAAGAAATGTTCTTTGAAATTATTAGCAGTAAAGAAAAAGAAATTATTAGCAGAAGAAATTTGAATTTATACAATTGATTATACTTTATTACACAGATATAGGCATAACTAATTTTATTGCACTCATTCCACTTTATTGCAATTCACAGATATTGTGGGGTTTTTTTTTTTAATAAATTGAAGGTTTGTGGCAACCCTTGGCTGTTAGATGATGGTTATCTTTTTTTGGCAATAAAATATTTTTTATTAAGCTATGTACATTTTTTTAAGGCATAGTGCTGTTGCACACAATAGACTACGATAGAGTGTAAACATAACTTTTATAGGAGCCAGGAAACCAGAAAGTTCTTGTGACTTGTTTTACTGCCATATTGCTTTTTATAATGGTCTGGAAAAAGACTATGTGATGAGAATTAATCTAAATACATAAACACAGGCACATCTCAGAGAGATTCTGTCTTTGGTTCCAGACAAAAGTCATCTAATAAAATACTACTTATTGTGCTCTTAGTTGCATCTGAATTAGTTAATGCTAAAATTCTTAGATTAGTTTCTGTTACATTCAGCATGAGCTACAGTTCAAACTCTTCTTTATCAATGAGAGTCTAAGATCTACTCATTATGACTTTCTTAAATCCCGTGGGAAATAAGGCTGTGTAAAGTTAAATAATGATTGAGTTTTTTGAGTTTCCATAAGAATTATTATGAAAGAAATATAAAGAAGTACTTAGAAAAATCTTTAATCTAGAGTGTGGTACCTGTATAACTATACTATAGAGAAGGTCTAGAATGTATTTCCCTCTTGTCAATGGACTTAACTGTTTACATTTAATTTAACTTTTACTTTTTAAATATCATTAATATTAGGATTTTTTAAAAACAGACATTTGCATGACATAAAATTTATTACTTTAGCAATTTTGAAGTATACAAGTCAATGATTTTTGTTATTTTCACAAAGTTGTATGACCTTCACCACTAATAAGTCATTTTTATCATCCCAAAATGTAACTCTTCATTTATTAGCAGTTACTCATCATTCTTTCCTTCCTCCCAAACCATTAGCAAGAACTAATGTACTTCCTGTATCAGTGAATTTTCTTATTCTGTATATTTTAAATAAATGTAATCATATATGGCATTTTATGCCTGGCTTCTATCATTCAGCATAACATTTTCGAGATTCATCCATGTTGTAGCATCAGTACTTCAGTCCTTCTCAAGACTGAATAATATTTCATTGCATGAATATATCACATCTTTATTCACTCACTGATTGATGAACATCTGGGTTGTTTTCACATTTTGGCTACTATGAATAATACTGATGTATCACTCATGTATATTTTTTTGCATGGATATATACTTTCTCTCAGGTGTATACCTCGCAATGGAATTGCTGAGTAATGTTAACTCCATATTTAACTTGAGGAACTGCCAAATTGTTTTTCTTACCACAGCTCCACAATTTTATATTCCCACTAGCAAGGTATGAGGGTTCCAGTTGATTCACATCATTGCACTATGTTTTATTTTCTGTTTTGTTTGTGTGTTAGAGCCTTCCTAGTGGGCATGAAGTGATAACTTAATGTGGTTTGGTTTTCATTTCCCTAATTAGTAAAGATATTGAGCATCTTTTTATGTTGTCCATTTGTGTGTATTCTTTGGAGAATTGTTTATTCAAAACTTTTGCTCATTTTTTAAATTGGGTTGTCTTTTTGCTGTTGAGTTGTAATTGTTCTTTATGTATGTTCTTTATGTGAGTTATTTTTTCTATTTCTGAAAAATATATGTGAGGATTTTGATTGGAATTTCATTGAATATGCAGATCACTCTGGATAGTATGAACATATTAACAATATTAAGTTTCCAAGGCATGAGTGCAGCCTGCCTTTCCATTATTTGTGTCATCTTTAATTTGCTTTATCAATATTCTGTAGTTTTCACTGTACAAGTTTTTCACCATTTTGGTTAGGTTATTACTAAACATTTTATTTCTTTGTTGTAGTTGTAAATGGGGTTGTTTTCTTAATTTTGTTTGAGATTATTCATTATTAGTGTATAACTTTTGGTACCCTTTTATAATTATTTCCTTTTGTTGTTATTATAAATTTGGTGAATCATTCTCATAGTTTCTTTTTGTTCTTAGGGCATGATTTCATTTAGTTTTTGAACATATTTACATATTTTTTTGCTTATTTAGGTGCATCAGGTCTTAGCTGTGGCGTGTGGGATCTTGAGTTGTGACATGTGAACTCCTAGGTGCCGCATATGGGATCCAGTCTGCTGACTAGGAATTGAACTTGGGCTCCTTGCATTGGGAGTGCAGAGTCCCAGCCATTGGACCATCAGGGAAGTCCCTGGACATACTTAAAATGGCTATTTTAAATTTTTGTTTAATATTTCCAATGTCTAAGCGTCCTCAGAGAGAGGTCCTATTAATATCTTTTTTGGTGTGGTACAAGTCATGCTTTCTTATTTTCTTATTGCCTTGTAATTTTCTTTGAAACCTTGACATTTTGAATATTATAATCATGCAAACTTGGAAATTATATTCTCCTCCTCCCTTTGGCTTTTTGTTGCTGCTTGTTGTTATATATTTGGTGGCTTTTCTGAAATAATTCTGTAAAACCTGTGTTCTTTCTTGTGTTTGGCTGCTGAATTTTCTGTTTTGTTGCCTTAGTGATCAGCTGATGATCCCTAAATTCTTGGAACTAAAGTACAGTCTCTCAGTTTATAGCTTTGTTTTAGCCTTCACTTCCTGCTTGTGCATAGCCTGAGAATCAGTTAAGAGGAGAATTTAGGGCCTTCTCATGTCTTTTCTAAACATGCATACATGGCCTTTTGGATTATGTTGGAGCTTTTCAAAACCTTTATTCCTCAAAGTATCTCATTCTATAATCTTCCCAAGCTTTCTGGTTAGTCTATTATTTGCCCCAACTGTCATCCATTGCCCTTAGGCCGCCATGACTAGTATTTTTGCTTGTAAATTTGGTAAATACCCCTCCTCAGATAGCCACCTTTCAGCTCTGCAGAAGTTGTAAGTTAGACAAAATGAAAGCAGTTTGATCCAAGGAGTCACCAGACAGGTCCACATCAACCCACATCTTTGTGAATGAAGTCTGTTTTAAGTGTCTCTAGTAGCACTCTCTGCTTTGGGACTGTGAGCTGTCAAGTCAAGACCCCTTCTGAACACAGAATTGGTTAATAGGACCAATGTAAAAGTACCATGTGCTCTCAATTTTTACCAAAATTCCACCAGTTTTTCTTGTTTAAACATTATCTTAGTTGCTTCAAGCTTCTGATTATTTTCCAGAATTCCAAAAGAAGTTCATTCTGATAGATTTTTCCAGTGTTTTTATGATTTTATGGCAAGATAGATTTTATTGCTGTGCCTTTTTTTGTTAACATTATTCTCTTCAGGATTTTAATAAATTATAACATTGAATATCTACTAATAAGAATCCAAGCTAAAATATCCATATCTTAATGCAGTGTGACGGGGAAGGCAATGGCACCCCACCCCAGTACTCTTGCCTGGAAAATCCAATGGATGGAGTAGCCTGGTGGGCTGCATTCCATGGGGTTGCTAACAGTCGGACAGACTGAGTGACTTCACTTTCACTTTTCTCTTTCATGCACTGGAGAAGGCAATGGCAACCCACTCCAGTATTCTTGCCTGGAGAATCCCAGGGATGGGGGAGCCTGGTGGGCTGCCGTCTATGGGGTCGCACAGAGTCAGACACAACTGAAGTGACTTAGCAGCAGCAATGCAGTGTGATATATTTTATTACATTATATATAACCTACATGATACCCTATACCTTGACCCATTTTAATCTGTATATATTTTTCTTTCTCAATAATTAGAAATAGAACTTGGTATAAAAAACAGGAGAGTTAAAGCCTCTTTAACCTTCTTCATCATTGTCCTCCCTCCTTGCCAAGATTCAGTGTTGGTGTAGTCAGTTAGCAGTTACCATTAGATAACATTTTCCATTTAACAATGATTACCTTCAGTATCACACACTAATAAATACCAAATGTACTTCTGTGTTTCTCTTCTCTGTAGGTACTTCCCCAGCATTACTAACTCTCAAATGTGGCATCCTCACATAAAAGTAGAATTGTGTGGGAGATATATATTGAGTTAAAATTGTTTTCCAAAAAATATAATTTTCTGCAGCTATACAGGGAAATACTAGAATGGTAAACAAGGACTTTTCTACTTTGAATATTAAGTTTAGTTTGTATATTCTCTGTATTATATATGCTTAAAGAAGTTATTTACTACTGTTAAAAATAAAGTTCTAGAATACTGTTTCAACTTGCTTAATTTTAGTAAAGACCTTTTGAAAAGTTGTTCCTGTTATTCAAATATATAGCCTGCTGCTGCTGCTGCTAAGTCGCTTCAGTCGTGTCCAATTCTGTGACCCCATAGATGGCAGCCCACCAGGTTCCCCTGTCCCTGGGATTCTCCTGGGCAAGAGTACTGGAGTGGGTTGCCATTTCCTTCTCCAATGCGTGAAAGTGAAAAGTGAAAGTGAAGCTGCTCAGTCATGTCCAACTCTCAGTGACCCCAGGGACTGCAGCCTACCAGGCTCCTCCGTCCATGGGATTTTCCAGGCAAGAGTACTGGAGTGGGGTGCCATTACCTTCTCCTAGATATTAGTAATTGATATGAAGTGTACAGTTGATAAATTTGTGATAATAAATTTGGACAATTTTTTCATATTACTGTCTCTTTAAATTATAAAAGAGTATAATCACGAAGGGGAAAATATTCAGAAATGTTGAGGATAACCTGAGGTCAAATCTATAGTAATTGACCAAACTGAGATAAACTATAAATCATATACTTTTTTCAGTACCATACATTTAAAAATAATGTGTACATGCTTGAGTGACAGATGCTTAGTGTGAATCATTTCTCTAACTAAGCAATTCATGGAGCTGACTGAACACAGTTCTGAAGTTGTACCTTAGTACATCATCTCAAGGGAACCATCATTAAAATCATTCCTTAACGTAATGGTGTAAATGGGTTCTCCAATATTTTAGGCTTGTCTCCAAGGAGGGACTTGCTTGAACTCTTTGATGTTTTATAATTAGAGAGCCTTTTTGATCTTGCTTGGTTATACCAATTTTGCATAATACTCCCCAGTCAATAATAATTCTATCATATCAAAATTACTCTGCTTTATCCTTGATGGTCATCAAAGAATATTTGTTTCAGCCAAATTAATTGCCTGTGGTATAAATGCAACCAAGGGATTAATTTCTGTGAGAAGTTTAAAGTTTAGTTTCACTATCTAAGTTTAAAGTATCTATTGGGTTAAATTTACTTGAGCCTTTATTTCCAACCTTGGAAGAGAACAAAAGTCATACCACTATTCAAAATTACCTTTAAAATGTATCAGAGTTTTGGAAATACCAAAATAAGTCTAGACAACCAAAGAGAATAGAAGTGTGCTTGATTTAAAAGTAAGCTATTGATGTTTGAATTCTACAAGAAATGGAATAACCTCTGTATAAACCTAAAGAACATTTATTGGGAAGTCAGTGTTCTGAATCTCAGTAAGAGTAGTAATCAGAGGCATTCTTCTATGAAAACACATGTCTGGATGGGTGGAGGGGAAAATGAGTTTCAAGTCAGACTCTTTTGTCTTGTTTTTCTGTTTGTTTACAGGATTATCATGTGTGCGGGGGGAATAAGAATGAAAGATGTTTGAAAACTAAGCTGAATCATGGTCATAAAGTATTTTTATTACTTAAGAACAATAATTTTAATAATTCTTAAGAGAGTGTATTACTGTGCTGCATCAGATATAGACATTGGAAGGAGACTTCCGAGTGGCCCCTTCTTAAGTTTGCCATCGCAGCAACATTTCTAGCCTTGACTCACTAGTCAGGGGAGAATAAGTCTCATTTCTTAGCTCTCCCTGTAATTCAAGTGATATTATAGGTTAAATTGAGACAAAGTAGGCTAAAGCCCAAAGAAGAAAAAAATAAATAAAGAATAATCTCTGAGCCACATAGCCAAATCTCAAAAACAGTATTGGCAGTAACTCTGGGATAACCGGAATCTACATTCAGACAAACTCATGGTTTCCTTTACATGTGACTGTGATTCTCTCATTGGTTTCTTCATTTTGGCTCTACCCTCATGATCTCATCAAACCCTAAGTACTTCCCAAGAGCTTTATCTCTTAATACCATCCCACTGGAGAGCAACATATGAAATCTTGAGGAAACAGCATGCAATACATAACATTCCATCCCTGGCTACCAAAATTTATGTCCTCTCACAGGAAAAAAAATCATCTCAACAATCCTCAAAGTCTCAACTCACTGAAACATCAGCTCTAAAGTCTAAAATCCAAAGGTTCATGTAAATATCATCTAAGTCAGAAATGGGTGAGATTTAAGGTGTCCTTCACCCTGAGGCAAATTTCTCTTCAGCTGTGAATCTGTGAAACCAAATATGCAATGTGCTTCCAAAATACAATAGTGGGACAGGCATAGGGTTGATATTCCTGTTCCAAAAGGGAGAAGTAGGAAAGAAGAAAGGGGAAATGAGTCTCAAATAAGTCTAAAACATAAGGTAAGCAGCAGTAAACCTCAAGGCTTAAGAATAAGCCTCTTTGCTCGATGTCCTGTCATCCAATCCCACTGGGTGGCATACTACCCTCATGACAGTGGTTGGTTCAGTCTCTCAGTCATATCTCACTCTTTGCAGCCCTATATACTGTAGCACACCAGGCTTCCCTGTCCATCACCAATTCCTGGAGCTTGCTCAAACTCATGTTCATCAGGTTGGTGATGCCATCCAATCATCTCATCCTCTGTTGTCACCTTCCTCTCTTGCCTTCAATCTTGCCCAGCATCAGGGTCTTTTCCAATGAGTCAGTTTTTCCCATTAGGCAGCCAAAATATTGGAGCTTCAGCTTCAGCATCAATCCTTCCAGTGAATATTCAGGATTGATTTATTTTAGGAAGGACTGGTGGGATCTCCTTGCATTCCAAGAGACTCTCAAGAGTTTCTCCAACACCACAGTTCAAAAGCATCAATTCTTGGACAGTCATCTTTCTTTATGGTCAAACTCTCACATCCATACATGACTACTGAGAAAACCATAACTTTGACTAGACAGATATTTGTTGGCAAAGTAATGTCTCTGCTTTTTAATATGCTGTCTAGGTTGGTCATAGCTTTTCTTTCAAGGAGTAAGCATCTTTTAATTTCATGGCTGCAGTCACCATCTGCAGTGATTTTGAAGCCCAAGAAAATAAAGTCTGCCACTGTTTCCATTGTTTCCACATCTATTTGTCATGAGGTGATGGGACCAAATGCCATGATCTTTTTTTAATGAATGTTGAGTTCCGAACCAATTTTTTCACTCTCTTCTTTCACTTTCATCAAGAGGCTCTTTAGTTCCTCTTCACTTTCTGTCATCAGCATGACAGTGTGGGACAGTCTTAAGTGACTTTCTGCAAGGGCCCTGCTCACACAGCAACTTTCTGCCTGGATTTTATGGCTGTCTAGGTTTAGACTGGAGAAGACAATGGCATCCCACTCCAATACTCTTGCCTGGAAAATCCCATGGACTGAGAAGCCTGGTGGGCTGCAGTCCATGGGGTCTCTAGGAGTCAAACACGACTGGGTGACTTCACTTTCACTTTTCATTTTCATGCATTGGAGAAGGAAAAGGCAACCCACTCCAGTGTCCTTGCCTGAAGAACCCCTGGGACGGGGGAGCCTGATGGGCTGCTCTCTATGGGGTTGCACAGAGTTGGACACGACTGAAGCGACTTAGCAGCAGCAGATTTAGATCATGTGTCCATGATTCTTCTGAGGTCCTGAGCTTGAGGCTTTGCTGAGTGGTCCCATTCTTTGAAATCTAGGTGGAAATGATGCCCCATGGCTCTGCTGGATATAGCCCATGCTTGGTTCTCTGCAGGGGCTCAACCTTTGAGGCATTTTATAGACGCATCCTGGCTTTTCTGGTGACCCGCTCCTTTGGAATCATTCTTCCCGACCCCTTATCCCCCCCAGTCTTCTGCACACCAACTCTGTGATGGAGGGAGCAGCCTTGAGCAGCCTTCAGTTCACGTTTGGGGTCATTCTTCAGTTGTCTTGAATAATTCCTGGCTTCTGTTAAAATGACTGATTCATGCTAATCTTAACAAAGAACTGCCTGTCCACATCCTTCATGTTCTTATTTTTCCCATTATGGACAAGCAAAGAATTTTCAAAATCTTTAACTTCTGTCTCAATATTTGCTTAACAATTCCATCTTTCAGTCATTTCTCTCTTCTCATAGTTTAAGTAGTCAAGAGAACCCAAACTGTACCTTCAACTCTTTACTTAGAAATAGTTTTAGATTGATACCCAATTTCCTAAGTTCTACCTTCCACAAACTATGACTTTGACTGTGTGGATCACAATAAACTGTAGAAAATTCTAAAAGAGATGAGAATAGCAGACCACCTGACTTGCCTCTTATTTTCCACAAAACACTGGAACATAAACACAATTTAGCCAAGGTCTTTGTGACTTTATAGCAAGTATTACCTTTTCTCCAGTATCCAAAAACATGCTCCTCATTTCTGTCCAAAATCACATCAGAATTGACTTCATCATCTGTATTTCTACCAATATTTTGTTTAGAAATACTTAAGTATCCTCTAAAGAGTTTGAAACTTTCCCTACAGGTTTTCTTTCTGAGCTCTCTCCAGACTCTCCCTTAATGATCCAGTCATAGCAATGTAGGCTTTTTCTAGCATGTACCTCAAAACTGTCCCAGCCTCTACCATTACTTGTTTCAAAGTGTCTTCTATGTCTTTAGGTTATTTGTTACAGCAGCATATCCCCTTCTCAGTATTAATTTCTGTCTTAGTCAACTTGGGCAACTATGTCAAAAATGTCATTGACTAGATCGCTAATAAACAACAGAGATTTACTTCTTAGAGTTATGCGGGTTGGTAGTCTGAAATCAGGATGCAAGTATAGTCAAGTTTGTCTTCTGGGTTGCCGAATGCTGACTTCCTAATGCTGACTTCCTTACATGGAAGAGAGCAAAGAGAAAGCAAGCTGTCCTATGAATCTTATCAGGTCATTAATCCCATTCATGAAGTCTGTACTCTCATGATCTCTAGTCCTAATAACTTCCCAAAGACTCCACTTCCCAATAGCATTTTGTTTCTTTTTTTTAATATAAATTTATTTATTTTAATTGGAGGTTAGTTACTTTACAATATTGTATTGGTTTTTCCATACATCAACATGAATCTGCCACAGGTATACACGTGTTCCCCATCCTGAACCCTCCTCCCTCCCTGTACCATCCCTCTGGGTCGTCTCAGTGCACCATCCCCAAGCATCCAGCATCATGCATCGAACCTGGACTGGAGATTTGTTTTGTATATGATATTATACATGTTTCACTGCCATTCTCCCAAATCATCCCACCCTTGCCCTCTCCCACAGAGTCCAAAAGACTGTTCTATACATCTGTGTCTCTTTTGCTGTCTCACATACAGGGTTATCATTTCTTTTTTCTATTGAAATATATTTGATTTACATAATTATATTAATTTCAGATGTACAACATAGTGATTCAACATTTTTATAGATAATACTCCATTTAAAGTTATTACCAAATAATAGCTATATTTCTGTTTATGATTATACCCTGTGTTTATCTATTTTATTCATAGTAATTTGTATCTGTTAATCCCATACCCCTCTCCCCCACCTCCCCAATGATAGCCACTAGTTCATTCTCTGTATCTCAGAGTCCAAAAGACTGTTCTATACATCTGTGTCTCTTTTGCTGTCTCACATACAGGGTTATCATTTCTTTTTTCTATTGAAATATATTTGATTTACATAATTATATTAATTTCAGATGTACAACATAGTGATTCAACATTTTTATAGATAATACTCCATTTAAAGTTATTACCAAATAATAGCTATATTTCTGTTTATGATTATACCCTGTGTTTATCTATTTTATTCATAGTAATTTGTATCTGTTAATCCCATACCCCTCTCCCCCACCTCCCCAATGATAGCCACTAGTTCATTCTCTGTATCTAATCTGTTTATATTTTGTTATATATATTTACTTATTTTTTAGATTTCACATGTAAGTAATAACACATTTGTCGCTGACTTATTTCACTAAGTGTGATATGGCTAAGTGGTATTCTGTTTTGTATATATGTATATATACATACCACATCTTTTCTATACATTCATCTGTTGATGGGGATTTAGGTTGCTTCCACATCCTGGCTACTATAAGTAATGCTGCTGTGACCCTTGGGGTGCATGTATCTTTTCAAATTAATGTTTTCATTTTCTTTGGATATATATCCAGTATACAAAAGTTCCCTTTTCTCCATATCCTCATCAATATTTATTTGTGGTCTTTTTGGTAGCCATTCTGACAGGTGTGAGGTGATCATGTCTCTGTGGTTTTGATCTGTACTTATTTGATAATTAGCAATATTGAGCATCTTTCCATGTGCTTGTTGGCCATTTGTATATCTTCTTGAAAAGTGCCTCTTCAGGTCTTCTGCCTATTTTAAAATGGTGTTGTTTGGGTTATTTGATATGATGAAGTTTCAGCATTTGAGTTTGGGGACAATACAAGTATTTGGTCTATAGCATACGCATGTGCCACATTTTGTTTATTCTTTCATCCTTTAATAAACACTGGGATTGTTTCCACCTTTTAGTTATTGTGACTAATACTACTATGAACAAGCGTGCACAAAATTTTTCACGACCTTGCTTTCAGTTATTTTGGTTATTTACCCAGAAATTGAATAGCTGATGTTGAAGCTTAAACTCCAATACTTTGGCCAAACTCATCCCAAATATGGTCATTCTGTTTTTAATTTTTTGAGAAGCCTCCAGTTTTTATGGTGGCTGGACTATTTTATATTCCTACCAACAGAATGCAAGAGTTCTAATTTTTCCACATCCTCATCAACACGTGCTATTTTCTGTATGTATTTTTGATAGTATCCATCTTGCTGGATGTGAGGTTATATCTCATTGTAGAAATTTCTCATTCTTAAGCTGTGTCTCCATCTCCTCTCCCACTTAATGTGTGTTATAATGTGAGTGAATTGAAGTGATTTTATTATGTCTAATCATGAATCTGTTGTAATTCATTTTTAATCTTTAAAAATTTAATAATTTTCCTATTTCTGTGCTGTGCTTAGTCAATCAGTCATGTCCATCTCTTTGTGACCTTATGGACTGTAGTTTGCCAGGCTCCACAGTCCGTGGGGATTCTCCAGACAAGAATACTGGACTGGATTTCCATTCCCTCTTCTAGGGGATCTTCCCAACCCAGGGATCAAATGCAGGTCTTCTGCCTTGAAGGCAGATTCTTACCATCTGAGCCATCAAGGAAGTCCCCAAATACTGGAGTGGGTAGCCTATCCCTTCTCCAAGGGATCTTCCTAAAGTGGCATCTCCTGCATTGTAGGTAGATACTTTACCAGCTGAGCTACCAGGGAAGCCTGATTTTCCTATTATTAGTGATAAATGCAACCTACTCCTATGTTATATTGTCCAGAAAGAATTATAAATGGTGGCTCTGAATTACAATGATAAAATTGTAGTGTGCATACAAGGCTAAGTTCATAAGTACATTTCTACTTCTTTGCCTAAAAGTGTTGATTGATATTTTCCACTTTCTGTCAGCAGTCCTTCTTAGCTACATGATTTTTTTGTTTTTACTCCATATCTGTGTTAGCCTTAATTCTATTGTTGTTGTTGTCCAGTTGCTCTATTGTGTCTGACTCTTTGCGACCCCATAGACTTCAGCACACCAGGTTTCCCTGTCTTTCACTATCTACCAGAGTTTGCTCAAACTCATGCACATTGAGTCGTTCTATGGATATATCTAACCTGAGCAATTGAATCTATATTTCGTAATGATTACTATCTAGTTTTGGACGTACATCAGTAACCAAATATTTATTTAATTACAATTGTGGTAAGTTCTGTGAAAAGAAAACACATGATTCTGTGTGGTAAAAAAAAAAAAAAAAACACAGTTTCCAGTTCCTGCCTCCCTCCCGCAGCCCTGTTTTTTAGCAAAGGTATCATGACCCAGAGAAGCCTGGAGAAGCCTTTGAAATTCCGGAATTCTGCTGTGCTTTCCTAATCTCCTGGTCTTCCCACTCAATTCAGGGCTAAATCAAGGTCAAATCAATGAATCACCAGATGAAGGCTTACGTTTCTCTCTCAAACAAAAGGGACTGTGGGGTTCTGGGGCTCCACTCCATTACTGGATACTCACAGGGAATCTCCCATTAGCCAGCTTTGCCTTCTGGATATGTTATTAATCTTTTCGGTGCCTCAGTTTCCTCATCCATAAAATGGGTGTAATGATAGCATCCATCTCATAGGTCTGGTGTAAGGTTTAAGTGCCTTTGTAAAATGCTTAGAACAGTGGCAAGTAGAGCCTAGGGACTCAGCAGGTCAGCCATGCAGTCACCTGGCACAAAGTGACCAGCCCTTCCCCCTCCCCTACTGCTGCCCCACCTCTGGTGGGGGCTGGACTTTGCACTGCTTACAATCAGAGGGATAACTTTCTTTCAGTCACACTGGACCAGAAGCATTAGGACCAGGCAGCTGATTAGATAACAGTGTGCAGGCCAAGCTCATGGCCTTTTGCCCAACATAGCTGATTCTATCCCTGCCCGCCCCCACCAAGGTCAAAGATCACAGCCCACACACAAAGACCAAGAGAGAAAGCCAAGGTGATCCCTTCCTGGACGCAGCTCCCTCTTATCCAACCAGATTCTCTAAGCTCATTCTGGACAGGCAAGAGGGCTGCCCGGAAGAGAGGGCATGTTAAAGAGTTGGGCTTTGTCATGAAAAAAAGACAAGGAGGGTGTTACTGACAGGGGACACAGCCTGTGCAAAAGCTAGGTAGCTTCTAAGAATGTGACCTACCTGCAAGTCCACCAATCTCAAATATGTTTTTAAAACAATTCAAATGTTCACGATGCATAAATCAACTGCTGTGTATCTATACAACGGAATAAACAGATAAAAAGGAGAACTGATGTTTTCGAATTATGGTGCTAGAGAAGACTCTTGAGAGACTCTTTGCAACCCTATGGACTGTAGCCCTCCAGGCGCCTCTGTCCATGGGATTCTCCAGGCAAGAATACTGGAGTGGGTTGCTATGCCCGCCTCCAGGGGATCCTTTGCACCCAGGGATTGAACCTGCATCTTTTACGTCTCCTGCTTCGCAGGCAGGTTCTTTACCACTAGAGTGACCTGCGAAGCCCTGTAAAGAGAATCATACAAGTCTTCAAACGTATCCATAATTCTCTATTTCTTGAAAACAAGCAGAGATACAAAAGACCATATACGTCGCCTTTTACTTAGCAAAATATTTTTGAGGTCCTGATCATTAATCTTTTTAAAGCGTAGTTTGCTGACTCTGTTGTTTTAATGTGTTTGCTCCAGGTCTCAGTTGCAGCATGGGTGATCTTTTAGTGGCAGCGTGGGAACTCTTAGTTGTGGCACGTAGGACCTAGTGCCCTGACCAGAGATCAAACCCAGGCCCCCTGCAATGAGAGCAAGGTATCTTGGCCACCAGACCAACGAGGAAGTCCCAGCTGTTGACTTTTATCAAATGCACACATCTCACCTGTCTGGCAACAAGAAATGGGACATTTTCATCACGCCTTGCTTAAAAGGATGTGTATGGGCCTTTCTGTGCTCCTGGCAGCATTATCTATAAGAGCCAAAAGGTGGATGTGACCCAAGTGTCCACTGACAGATGAATGGATGAATGTAACGTGGTGTAGCCAAGGTTATTCAGCCTTAAAAAAAAAAAAAGAAAGAAATTCTCACTTGTGCTACATCATGAGGGAACTTTTAAAACATTCCTATAGGCAATAAGACAGTCGGAAAAAAACACGTATTAATATGATTCCATTTGTGTGAAGTGTCCAGAACAGGCAGGGGAGTTCCCTGGCAGGCTAGTGGTTAAGATTCCGGGCTTTCAGTGGCTGCGGCCTGGGTTCAATTCCAGGTCGGGAAACTGAGATCCCATAAGCTGTGCAAGATGGTTTAAAAAAAAAAATAGGCAAATCTATAGGGACAGATCTATAGGAGAAGATTCTTGAGAGTCCCTTGGAATGCAACGAGATCAAACCAGTCCGTCCTAAAGGAAATCAAGCCTGAATATTCATTGGAAGGACTGATGCTGAAGCTGAAACTCCAACACTTTGGCCACCTGATGTGAAGAACTGACTCATTGGAAAAGACCCTGATGTTGGGAAAGATTGAAGGCAGGAGGAGAAGGGGACAACAGAGGATGAGATGGTTGGATGCCATCACCGACTCCATGGACATGAGTTTGAGCAAGCTCCGGGAGTCGGTGAAGAACAGGGGAGCCTGGCGTGCTGCGGTCCATGGGATCAAAAAGAGTCGGACACGACTGAGCGACTGAACTGAACTGATAAGCACAGAAAACAGTCTGGGAGTTGCCAGGGGAGCATGGGGAGTGACTCCTTAACTACAGGGTTTCATTTTGGAGTGATGAAAACATTCTGGAACTAGACATGTGTGTAATGGTTGTACAACATTGTGAATGTCCTAAATGTCACTCAATCGTATGGTTTTTAATGGTTTAAATGGTGAGTTTTTTATTAAGTGAAACTTGAAAAAAGAAAGTGAAAGTGAAAATTGCTCAGTCGTGTCCAACTCTTTGGGATCCCATGGACTACTCCAGGCCAGAATACTAGTATTTTGAGTGAAGCCTTTCCCTTCTCCAGGGGATCTTCCCAACACCTAGGATCGAACCCAGGTCTCCCATGCTGCAGAAGGATTCTTTACCAGCTGAGCCACAGGGTAAGTCCAAGAATACTGGGTGGGTAGCCTAGCCCTTCTCCAAGGGATCTTCCCAACCCAGGAATCGAACCAGGGTCTCCAGCATTGCAGGCGGATTCTTTACCAACTGCAAAATCAGGGAAGCCTTGACACGACTTTAAAAAAAGAAAAAAAAAGACTAACTGCAAATTAAAACAAGGTCACGTCCCAAAAGATGGACCCAAATTAAGTCACCTGAGAAAAACAAGCCCAGGAAAAGGTGTGGGAGTCAGCGATACCCAAGAATGTGAGCACACTGCCCCCCCTCCTCATGACCCTACGGTGCCCTGCTTGGCACACTGGCTTTCAGACGTTGCTGACCCCGCTCAGGATCACTACCTGCACACCTGGGGCGACGGAAACAAGCTTCAGGAAAGAACACCCGCCTTTCTAGCACGATGCTACTTACACTCCCAGAGGATTATCTGCTACTCAGATATTCTCTCCTCGTCCATTCTGTTCTTACAGTGCTGGTCTCCACCCACCCCAGTCATCTCGCATCCCAAGACAGGATCGCATGCAGCCCGGAGCTGGACAACCATGCCCTACAGGTTTCCACACACATGCAAGTTGGCTGCAAAACAATCATCGAGGGACTTCTCTGGTGGTCCAGGGGTTAAAATTCCATGCTTCTAACGCATGGGTTCAACTCCTGGTTGGGGAACTAAGATCCCACATGCTTCATGGCAGACAGAAACTTGAGTGAAAAAAAGACAAGCTGCAGAAAGATAACAGTCACTACGGCCTGTTCATGGAATCACTGACTCAATGGATATGAGTTTGAGCAAACTCTGGGAGATGGTGAAGGACAGGGGAGCTTGGAATACTGCAGTCCAGGGGGTCGCAAAGAGTCGGACACGACTGAGTGACTGAACAGCAACTGCCTATTCACATGAAATTTTCACACACAAAATAACATGAAACATTTTATTTAAGTTGCCAGCAGAGTGTTGGCCTAGAAGCCACCTGGCCCAGCCCCTGCGGCCTCTCCAGATCCGACATCCTGCTGTGTCCCTGGCACTCAGCCCGGCCATGCTGGCCTCCTTGGCATCCCTTGTTCAAGTGGGCACAGCCCTGCCCCAGGACCTTTGCATAGGCTGTTCTCTCTGCCCTCAATGTTTCTCATGAGGTAGCAGCATAGCCAAATCTCTCACCCTTCTTAACCTTTCCTCCTTTGACACCTCTCAGGAAGACACACCGTCTACCCCCAAATCCCCAAACCCCTTAACCTGCTCTATGTTTTCCAGAGTCATTGTTACCTTCCGGCACGCTTATAACTAATTATGTCTCCTGTTCTTCATCTGCCTCTCCTGCTAGATCACAAAGCCACCAGGACCAGATCCTCAGTTGCTTTATTCACTGATGGATCGCCCAGGCTTGGAACAGAGGTTGGCACCCAGCAGGCACTCAGCAATATGAGCTCAGGAACAAACAGAATCAGAGTAGGAATGTCTAGGGAGCAGCAATCTGCCTTCTCCTTTGCGCGTATTTTAAAAAGCTTGTACTTGAGGTGCTACAAGGCAGGGCTTGGGGGCAGGGTTGGCACGCTATGAGGTTTGCAGTATCTTAGTTCCCTGATAAGGGATTGAATCCAGGCCCTCAGAGGTGGAAGTGCAGTCTCAACCACTGGACCACTAGAGAAATCTCAATTAAGTAAATCTTAAATATTGTAATACTAAAGGAAATCAACCCTGAATATTCACTGGAAGGACTTATGCTGAAGCTAAAGCTCCAATACTTAGGCGCCTGTTACGAAGAACAGACTCTTTGGAAAAGACCCTGATGCTGGGAAAGATTGAGGGCAGGAGGAGAAGGGGACGACAGAGGACGTGGTCTTTTCCAATGAGTCAGCTCTTTGCATCAGGTGGCCAAAGGATTGGAGCTTTAGCATCAGTCCTTCCAGCGAATATTCAGGTTTCATTTACTTTCAGTTCAGTCACTCCTTTGTGTCTGACTCTTTGTGACCCCATGGACTGCAGCATGCCAGGCTTCGCTGTCCATCACCACCTCCTGGAGCTTACTCAAACTCATGTCCACTGAATCAGTGATGCCATCCAACCATCTTTTCCTCTGTTGTCCCTTTCTCCTCCTGCCTTCAATTTTCCCCAGTATTAGGGTCTTTTCTACTAAGTCAGTTCTTCACATCAGATGGCCAAAGTATTGGAGTTTCAGCATTAGTATTAGTCTTTCCAATGAATATTCAGGACTGATTTCCTTTAGGATAGACTGGTTGGATTCCCTTGCAGTCCAAGGGACTCTCAAGAGTCTTCTCCAACACCACAGTTCAAAAGCATCTGTTCTTCAGTGCTCAGCTTTCTTTATAGTCCAACTCTCACATCCATACATGACCACTGGAAAAACCATAGCTATCACCTGATGGACCTTTGTTGGCAAAGTAATGTTTCTTTTTAATATGCTGTCTAGATTGGTCATAGCTTTTCTTCCAAGGAACAAGTGTCTTTTAAATTCATTGCTGCAATCACCATCTGCAGTGATTTTGGAGCTCCCCAAAATAAAGTCTGTCACTGTTTCCATTGTTTCCTCATATATTTGCCAAGAAGTAACTTGACCAGATGCCATGATCTTCGTTTTCTGAATGTTGAGTTTTAAGCCAACTTTTCACTCTCCTCTTTCACTTTCATCAAGAGGCTCTTTAGCTATTCTTCACTTTCTGCCATATGGGTGGTGTCATCTGCACATCTGAGGTTATCGATGTTTGCCCCAGAAATCTTGATTCCAGCTTGTACTTCATCCATCCTGGCATTTCTCATGATGTACTCTGCATGTAAGTTAAATAAGCAGGGTGACAATATACAACCTTGATGTACTCCTTTCCCGATTTGGAACCAGTCTTTGTTCCATGTTCAGTTCTAACTATTGCTTCTTGACAGGTATACAGATTTGTTAGAAGGCAGGTCAGGTGGTCTGGTAGTCCTATCTTATGAAAAATTTTCCAAAATTTGTTGTGATCTACACAGTCAAAGGCTTTGGCATAGTCAATTAAGCAGAAGTAGATGTTTTTCTTGAACTCTCTTGCTTTATCAACGATTTAATGGATGTTGGCAATTTGATCTCTGGTTCCTCTGCCTTTTCTAAATCCAGCTTGAACATCTGGAAATTCACGGTTCACATACTGTTGAAGCCTGGCAAGGAGAATTTTGAGCATTTCTTTGCTAGCGTGTGAGATGAGTACAATTGTGTGGTAGTTTGAGCATTCTTTGGCATTGCCTTTCTTTGGGGTTGAAACCCCATGAATGAAAACTGACCTTTTCCAGGCCTGTGGCCACAGCTGAGTTTTCCAAATTTGCTGGCATATTAAATTCAGGACTTTCACAGCATCATCTTTTAGGATTTGAAATAGCTCAACTGGAATTCCATCACCTCCATTGGTTTTAGTTGCTGTATGAGATAATTAACTGTCTTTTTTTGTAAATAACAATGCTAGATACTCTTACTTTAAGCCCAAAATAGTCTTAACTGATAAAATAGGAAACTTCTTTAACCTGAGAAAAGGTATCTATTCAGATTCTTTAGCAAATACCATACTAGTTGAAAAAAGTTTAGCTTGGAAAAGATATCTATTCAGATTCTTTAACAAGTATGATACTAGCTGAAAAAATGTTAGCAGTCTCCCACTACATTCTGAAATGAAAAAAATGCCAGACTACAGAAACTAGTCAGTGCTACAAGATAGAGACATAATGTTAAAACATTAGAAAAGAAAAGGAAAAAAATTGCCAAGAATATGATTGCTTTCATGGAAAACTGGAAAGCATATATAGACAACTACATAACCAGTAATATACTTTTGCAAGTTTACTGATTTCAAGATCAACCAAAAAAAAAAAAAAAAAAAGACTACATAGCTACTACTCACCAGTAAAAAGAAATAACATTATGTAATACATTATAAAACACTTAGGAGTCGACCTAACAGAATTTTATACACTTTTCAAAAGGAAATAATTTCAAAGTGTTACTGAAGTACTTAAGATGAATAAAAGAAGATAAGTTATTTAATTTAGTCTCTCATCTTAAAGAGACATTGATTTGCCTCAGTTTAATACTAGATTTTATATTGTCTGTTTACTGTCTACTGAAACTTTAAAATATTTATTGGGGGTCTTTAATAGCTCATCATAAAATGAGTGAATTTACAAAAGACCAAAAATAGCTCAGACAATTTTTTTTTAATGGAAAATAGACCTTACCTAACTTACTTCCCAGTATAATGATTGTGATTATGTTGTACAGCAGTTGCTTGAGATAGGCAAATAGAAAATTGGGATTTTTTAGGGAGCTGAAAGCACCTATGTGAATACTTATTAAATACTTACATTCCAGAGGTGTCATTAAAATTTTGGGGAAAGAGTGACCAAATATGTAAATAGTCTGGAAAATTAGTTTTCCTGATGAAGACAATTGGATTCCTATTTCACCCTACATAAGTAATTAAGTAAGTAAAGTCACTCAGTCGTGTCCGACTCTTTGTGACCCCATGGACTGCAACCCATCATGGTCCTCAGTCCATGGGATTCTCCAGGCAAGTATACTGGAGTGGGTTGCCATTTCCTTCTCCAGGGGATCTTCCTGACCCAGGGACCGAACCCAGGTCTCCTGCATTGGAGGCAGACACTTTAACCTCTGAGCCACCAATTAGGATTATGAGCTTGAATTAAGAAATTAGTTAAGTTTCAAAACAGAATAAATCTTAAAGGAAATTATTAATGACTTGACTATATTCAAATCAAAAGTTTCTGGTCATCAAGAGACACCATAAAAATTAAAATATAAGCCATACATGAGAGCAAATATCTGAACTATCTAAAAGTATTTGAAATGGATCTAACAAAAAGTTGGGATCTAGAATTAAGAAAGGATTCCTACATATAATAAGAGAAAAGTAACGATACAACAACTGAAAGAACATAGGAGAGGAAGAGGGGACAGAAATGTAAACATAACCCAGACCCATAAACATATCCTCAATTTCACTTATTATTTGGAGAACTCCATTTAATAGCTATTAAATTTGAAGAATTAAAATCCACTTTGACAATTCAGTAAGTTGATGAGAGTATGGAACTATATGAACTCTCATTTATGTTGGTGGCAGGAGAATTTAGCATGATTCAACAATGTCAGTAGTGGTCATACCCTTCATGATGTTTATACATCCTGGGGAGATTTTGCTAACACAAGTTTAAAAAAGATGTTCTTGGCAATATTGCTTGTCATAGGAAAGGCTGAAAATGACTTGAATATCCATTAACAAGAAAACATAAATGCTGTTACTTTACAGTAGAATATTTACCACATGTTGCTCAAATGAATGAACTACAGCTACTCAGCTACACTTCAAAATCATCATATGAAGCGGAAAAAATCAAGTTTCCTAGTGCGGTGCATTTTTGTAAAGTCTGAAAAAAGAAACAACTCTTCTACATAATGTGTATTCATACATGCACAAGTAGTCATAGATTATGTGCACAGGAATGATGAATACCAGATTTCAAGACAGTATTATCTCTGGGAAAAAGAAAGGAAGAGGATGGAAAAGACTTGCTTTGGGGCTTCATGAAATAATATTTTTTAAGCTGAGGGCCTGTTACATAGATGTCTATTATGTTATTTTTATGATTTGTGTATACCTTAACTATTTCACAATCCTATCTTATCATCCATTGATCTATCCACTATATATCACTTATGTATCTGTCATCTGTTTCTTTACCAGTAATCATCTGTCATCTGCTTATCTGAAGCATGCACAGTAAAGTGGATAGTAGATCTGTAAGTATTCTTGTTACTTTGCTGCTATTTTAAACATGTTATTTTCTAAAAGGTTATACTTGCTAGTGTGTGGATAGTGGATCAGAGTAGGTAAGAGGGAGTGTGAGACGCCATTGAGTTTTATTGCCGGAGCAGATGGAAGAAAGTGAATCTGAAACTCATTTAGGAAGTGGAATGGATACTTGTGAGACAACTTGAAAGTGAAAACTTAGGAAAAGGCTGATGCAAAGATGGTTCTAATATTTCTGTCATGAACCTTCTAGTGGACAATAAGATGACTTCTATTGCTAGAAAATACATGCAGAAAGCACGATGTTGGTAGTTAGGAGTGAACTAATTTTAATATTTACAATTTATGTTTGTTGCAACATTTCTTGAGGTGTTGTATATCCTAAAAAAAATGCGTCCTGGAGCCTTTGCCAGAAGGAATTTTCTGATATGGCTTGCTTCCTTTTGAAAAGTCTAAGTTAAAATGTTCTGTTTAAAAAAGTAGATCATTTAGATGGCATATTTGCAGTTATTACAGAACTGGCTGGCATGAGGTGATTTAGGAAAGATATATTGCTTGATCCTACTTGCGGACAGTATGGATTTTGGACTATGGAAATGCTGATTGGATTGAAATAGTGTCTGCAGCTGAGAATCACCTGTCAGGGAAGGGATGTTACCTAAAGATGCTGGCTGCAGACTGTATGATATGCTGAGCTGTATACTGGAGAGGGCCCTGGAAAGCACATTGTGCAAGGCTTTCACTGCTCATAAGAACTCGGGTGAAAAATGTGTGTTGCTGCACTTTTTAACCCAGCATGACTTTTGTGGATGTTGCTAATTGATCAGAACTTGCTGCATATTGCTTTGTGGTCATTTAATTTCTGTGCTAATTCTAGATATAGGATCTTTTTTAAAAATTGATATACTTTTAAGCAATGGTAGGGAGTCACAGAAATAGTTCATCCTAACCTTCATAACCCAAAGTTATGTACAATTTTACCAGAACATGGTTTACTTGTGCCTGATCAAATTCTTGGCAAATCACAGAAACTTGTGCTTCTATTCTTAGTGCTGATTCTCTTTTTTAGGGTATGAAAAGAGCTAATGAATACTAGTAAGTATTAATAAAGTAAGCAAGTGAAGTTGCATAAGAATGAAACTATGCTTATGAGGCATCCTAGATTCACTGTGTGTCAGTTTTATTAGATAGGTGTCACTTTTCCAATGTTGACTAATTTTATGACCTCATCCTTTATTCTGAATTGTGAAAAACGAGTATATGTTTAAAGCTAAAGTATATACAGTATTTAGGTTTTTAAGCAGTTTTATACCATTTGTGGAGAAAATAAGCCTGGTAAATTGAGAGTTCATTTCAGTTAAGACTAAAAAACTTTACTAATATATTTTGTTCACTGAACCAAACATGGATTATAATTTCTTTTTTCTTTTTTAGCTAGGTTCTAAGAATTCACCAGTGGGAAACTAGACAAGCAATAAAACAGAACAAACACCAGATGATATCTTGATAGTATAAAAGGGAGAGACTCAAAGACCTGTCTGTCCTCTCCTTATAATAAAATAAACCTTTTATAGACTTTCTGCAAAGTCATTTTGCCAGGTTTACTCAGGCATTTCAGGGGCAAGATGGTGTTTCTGATTTGCATTCTCAGCAGTCACAATCAGTATCCAGTTTGCTAAAGGAGAAGCTTCAAGAAAAGTTAATATTCCAGGGATTTAATCCTAGGTTATCAAGATTCTGAGGGTGCCTCATAGATCATGTGTTCCTGTACTGTGTATTATTGAAGACTCCTGCTTTTATCTTCCACCAAATCTCACACATTCTCAGCTGCATTCAAGCAGCCTGGAAGTTACCTGTTCTTCTGGAAGAAGTACAAGTTTACAAAAGCATCATCCTTGGACCTAACCCAATCTCCTTTCTAAAATCACAGATGGTCTCACCCCTTGCCAATGGTTCATCTAGGGCAATTTCTCAATCCTAGCTGTTGATTCCTTGTTGTGGGATCTGATCTATGCATTGTAGGATGTTTATCAGCTTCCCCAGGCTCAGTAATCTACTAGATGATAGTAGTACTCATACACACAACTGTGACAACAAAAAATATCTTTAATTCTTCTCAAATGCCCCTTGGGGGCAGAATTGCTCCCAGATGAGAACAGCTGTTCTCAGTTCAGTTCAGTCACTCCGCCGTGTCCGACTCTGTGACCCCACGGACCGCAGCGTGCCAGGCCTCCCTGTCCATCACCAATTCCCAGAGTTTACTCAAACTCATGTCCATTGAGTCGGTGATGCCATCCAACCATCTCATCCTCTGTCATCCCCTTCTCCTCCCATCTTCAATATTTCCCAGCATCAGGGTCTTTTCACATCAGTCAGCTCTTTGAAACAGGTGGCCAAAGTACTGAAGTTTCAGCTTCAACATCTGTCCTTCCAATGAATATTCAGTACTGATTTCCTTTAGGATGGACTGGTTAGATCTCCTTGCAGTCCAAGGGGCTCTCAGGAATCTTCTCCAGCACCACAGTTCAAAAGCATCAATTCTTCGGTCCTTAGCTTTCTTCACAGTCCAACTTTCACATCCATACATGACCACTGGAAAAACCATAGCCTTGACTAGAGGGACCTTTGTTGGCAAAGCAATATCTCTGCTTTTGAGTACGCTATCTAGGTTGCTCATAACTTTTCTTCCAAGGAGTAAGCATCTTTTAATTTCATGGCTGCAGTCACCATCTGTAGTGATTTTGGAGCCCAAAAAATAAAGTCTGACACTGTTTTCATTGTTTCCCCATCTATTTCCCATGAAGTGATGGGACCAGATGCCATGATCTTCGTTTTCTGAATGTTGAGCTTTAAGCCAACTTTTTCACTCTCCTCTTTCACTTTCATCAAGAGGTTCTTTAGTTCTCTGCTTTCTGCCATAAGGGTGGTGTCATCTACATATCTGGAGTTATTGATATTTCTCCCGGCAATCTTCATTCAGCTTGTGCTTCATCCAGCCTGGCATTTCTCATGACGTACTCAACATATAAGTTAAATAAGCAGGGTGACACTATACAGCCTTGACGTACTCCTTTCCCGATTTGGAACCAGTTTGTTGTTACAGCTGTTCTAGAGAGAAATTTATTTGGGTCCCCAAGAAATGATGAAAGCCTGATTCTACAGCCTCCCTGATATTTAGGTTTGGTTTTCATGCAGAGTGATCCCAGTGCCTAGAGTTTTTCCTAAAGAAATCATGAAATGATTGTAAATCATCTATACTTCAAATAAATTTTGAAAAAATTTTGAGATGGGAAGTTCTTTTTACAGAAGGATTATTCCATTACAGACTACAACTGTCTATGTTCTGACTGACAGAAATTTCAATAAATGGATTGCTTTTCTATGCTAAGTGCTGAAATACTAGTGTGGATGAAAATCAATTTCTACTCTAAAGGAATAGTCACTTCAGGGACGTTTTTTAAATCTTTGACCAAAATGAAACTTAACATAAGTTAGCGTTAACCCTAACGCTATATTAGTAACAAAACTTAGAACTTGTTTTCATTAATAAAGGGCAATGCATGTGTATGTATTCATTCCTGTATGTAAGAATCTGCCTGATTCTGCTATTCTTGTATCATTACTAAAGAATGAATAATATCCAGAGAAGTGGTTAAAGCCACTAAATTGGCATGAATAAATGAAATGTTCAGTTGATTGAACCAAATGCCAGAGATGACTAGTTAACTGTTTTTTATGGCTTGACATGATGTATTACTCATGACTAGCACTTACAGAATGTTCTGCTTCATGAGGGTTAAAGTTCAACAGGGTTAATTGTTAAACTTCAGCCTAAATCACTTCATGCTTTTGTGATTTTGTTTTATATTTTATTGTGTTGTTCCTTGCTTAAATTCATAATGAATAGTCCTTATTTTAGCAAACATATTTCCCATCTTAGGATAACCCAAGGCTTTATTACTAACTGATGTTCTCCTTTGATGTCAAGTACTATACCATGTACTTTAATATACCATGCGACTACTAGATTGAGATGATTTCTTAATTGGCACTTTCAGCTTTCCAGTAGTCTGCACAAATTAAGAAGACTCTGCTCTGCTTATCAGAAGTGACCTTGTGGTAGCTGGTGACATTTGTATGAATCTTAAAAATCATCAGCCATAAAATTATTTATCATCTAATCAAGTAAATTGCACAGCTTCTCTCTATCTTTGGCTGAATTTTCAGGTTTTTGTGAAATAAAATAATAGTAATGAATAGTAGAATAGTCAAGTGGCCTGATAAATAAGTTTTTATTACTTTTTTTTTCATTCTACTGGTCATTCCTCCCACTACCCTATTTCAGAACGTCATCTAAAATAGAAATCTATTACTCAGACCTCTTATGGAAAATATTGCTTTAAATGAGAAGAGCTTTTCTTTATTTTGATGTATGTGTATTTAGAATTCTTTGAATACTTAAATGCAAGAGTATAGGTTGAATCATATTATTTAGAGTAGGCAGTGATTTTATGGGTAATTCAGCACAATGCCTTTATTTTTTTCATATAAGGACACTGAAAGATTGGTTAAGTGACTAGCCCAGGCTCTCTCTCAGATAGAAAGAGGCAGAGTAGGCATAATAATACAGAATTACTAATTCCTGGCATCAGTTTTCTAGCATATGGTTTTTCTATATGAACTTCAGAATTATTATTTTTTGTCATATGATTACATGATTCAGAAGTTAAGTACAAAGAAAGCTAAAATAATCTTTTCTCCAAAACCCTAATTTTTTATATAAGTTTCAACAATTGTTTAAATGGTTAATGTTTCATTACCTCTGACATTTGGAGACTTGCTGTGAATATCACAAATATGCTTAGACACATATGACTTGTATCAGATTCTTATTCCCATAGGTGTACCTTTTGAAATTTATATAAAAAGATACATTTAACAATATTATTTTGCACAAACATAAAGTTTTAACAGTGAAATGACATGTTTTTATATATTAAGCAGGGTTAATTTTTTTTTAGAGGTAGGAGAAAAAATATTCTTGCTATAATAAGGCAAGTTGTAGAATTGAATATTGTTTTCCTATGACAGATATTCAATGTAATTTCAAGACATAGAAGGGCTTCCCTTGTGGCTCAGCTGGTAAATAATCCGTCTTCAATGAGGGAGACCTGAGTTTGATCCCTGGGTTGGGAAGAACCCCTGGAGAAGGGAATGGCTACCTACTCCAGTATTCTGGCCTAGAGAATTCATTCCATGGACTGTATAGTTCATGTGGTTGCAATCAGTCATGTGGTTGCAATGACTGAGCAACTTTCACTTTCAAAACATAGAAACTTGCTATAGTGAGCATTCACATAGTGATAAAAAGTAAAGATAATTACTGCAGAAATTTTATGCATGTCTATGTATATGTAGGTAGATAGAGATATAGTGGATGTGAAAAATATCTCATTGTAGTTGGAAGTTGCATTTCCCTAACGACTAATTGTATTGAGCATCTTCTCAGGTACTTTTTGGTCATTTTGCATATATTCTATTCAAATCCTTTGCCTACTTTTAAGCTAGGTTAATCTACCCCTAGGTATAAGCTCAGAGAAATGAAAACATAAGTGAAAAAAAAAATTTGTACAGGAACGCTCATATTAGCATTATCCATTAACATCCATCAAAATTGGAAATAATTCAAATATCTATCAACTGAAGAATAAACAAAATGTGGTATATCTATACAATCAAAAATTATTTGGCAATAAAAGTGAATGATGCATATTATAACATGGATGAACCTTGGAAACACACTAAGTGGAAGAAGCCAATCATAAATAACCATGTATCATATAATTCCATGTTTATGAAATGGCTAGAATAGGAAAATTTAATAGAGACAGAAAGTAGATAATGGTTGCCTAGGGCTAGAGAGAGAGAGGAATGAGGAGTGACTGCCAGTGGGTGTATGCTTTATTTTGGGATGATAAGGACTGTGAAGAAGGCTGAGCGCTGAAGAATTAATGCTTTTGAACTGTGGTGTTGGAGAAGACTCTTGAGAGTCCCTTGGACTACAAGGAGATCCAACCACTCCATTCTGAAGGAGATCAGCCCTGCTATTTCTTTGGAAGGAATGATGCTAAAGCTGAAACTCCAGTATTTTGGCCACCTCATGCAAAGAGTTGACTCATTGAAAAAAATTTTGATGCTGGGAGGGATTGGTGGCAGGAGGAGAAGGGGACGACAGAGGATGGGATGGCTGGATGGCATCACTGACTCAATGAACGTGAGTCTGAGTGAACTCTGGGAGTTGGTGATGGACAGGGAGGCCTGGCCTGCTGTGATTCATGGGGTCACAAAGAGTCGGACACAACTGAGCAACTGAACTGAACTGAAAGTCTAAAATTAGATAGCAGCGGTGGATGCAAAAAAACTGTGAATGTACTGGAAACCATTCAGTGGTAAACTTTAGTTGGCTATATGTTGTGATATGTGGATTATATCTCAGTGAAGCTTTTTGAATAAAGAAAACCATGCTTATTAAAATTACAGTTTTATTCTCAGGTAGTTTATAAAAGAATAAAAATGAGAGTTTCAAAATAAGGCTTTTGGAATCATACTCTAAGTTGGTTACCAGTTTGTCAACAACAACAACAAAAAAGCCATTTGTACTTAAATTGTTAAAAATTAACATTTCCATATTACAAACAAATGTTTTCACATCTCCCAGTAAAGAGCACCATCATCTATCTAGTTGCCCAAACCAAATATGTTAAAGTCATATTCTGTCTTATTTTGCCTCCAGTCTGTAGGGAAGCACAAAGTTCTATTGACTTCAACTTTGACCACCTGGATATCATTTGGCATTCTTCCTTTCTAGGCATGCTACTTTAGCCTTAGCTGGGAATATTTGGCCTACTCTATTAAAAAAAATTTTTGTAGTTGATTTACAGTGCTGTGTTAGTTTTAGCATTGAATCAGTTACATATAAGTCTACTCTTTTTTAGGTTTGTTTCCCATATAGGCCATTGCAAAGTATTATAGAGTAGAGTTCCCTGTGCTACACAGTTCTTCTGTGTATTTTTGCCACCTCTTCTTAATGTCTTCTGCTTCTGTTAGGTCCTTACAGTTTCTATCCTTTATCATGCCCATCCTTTCCTGACATGTTCCCTCAGTATCTCCAATTTTCTTGATGAGATCTCTAATCTTTCCCATTCTGTTGATTTTCTTTATCTCTTTACAGTGTTCACTTAAGAAGGCGTTTGCTCTTCTCTAGAACTCTGCATTCAGTGAGTATATCTTTCCCTTTCTCCCTTACCTTTTGCTTCTCTTCTTTTCTCAGTTATTTGTAAGGCCTCCTCAGACAGCTGCTTTGCCCTCTTGTATTCATTTTGCTTTAGGATGGTTTTGATCACTGCCTCCTGTCCAATGTTAGGAACCTCTGACCATAGTTCTTCAGGCACTTTGTTTACCAGATCTAATCCCTCGAATCTAGTTGTGTCCTCCACTGTATAATCAAAAGGGATTTGATTTAGATCATACCCAAATGGCTTTCACTGTGATCCAACAAATGTTGGCAATTTGATCTCTAATTTCCCTGCCTTTTCTAAATCTTGCTTGTACATCTGGAAGTTCTCAGTTCATGTACTGCTGAAGCCTAGCTTGAAGGATTTTGAGCATTAGCTTGCTAGCATGTGAAATGAGTGCAATTGTATGGTGGTAGTTTGAACATTCTTTAGTGTTGTCTTTTTGAGGGTTGAAATGAAAACATCTTTTCCAGTTTTGTGGCCACTGCTGAGTGTTCCAAATTTGCTGACATATTAACTACAGCACTCTCACAGTATCATCATTTAGGATTTGAAGTAGCTTGACTGGAATTTCATCACCTCCACTAGCTTTATTGGTAGTAACACTTCCTAAGGTCCACTTGACCTCACACTCCAGGATGTCTGGCTCTAGGCATCGTGATTATCCAGGTCATTAAGAATTTTTTGGCATAGTTTTTCTGCATATTTTAACCACCTCTTCTTAATTTCTTCTGCGTCTGTTAGGCCCTTGCTGTTTCTGTCCTTTATTGTGCCCATCTTTGTGTGAAAGTTTCCCTTGGTATCTCCAATTTTCTTGAAGAGCTTGCTAGTCTTTTCCATTAAATTGTTTTTTCTCTATTTCTTTGCATTGTTCACTTAAGGTTTTCTTGTCTTTCCTGATATTATCTGGAGATCTACACTCAGTTGGATATATCTTTCCCTTTCTTCTTTGCCTCTCACTTCTTTTCTGAGTTATTTGTAAAGCCTCCTAAGACAACCACTTTGCCTCCTTGGAGGGGAAATCTAGAAAAACTACTTCTACTTCTGTTTCATTGATAATGCGAAAGACTTTGACTGTGTAGCTCAGAACAAATTGTGGAAAATTCTTAAAGAGATGGGAATACCAGATCACCATACCTGACCCCTGTGAAACCTGTAGGCAGGTCAAGGGGAACAGTTAAAACTGGACTTGGGAAAATGGACTGGTTGAAAATTGGAAAAAGTAGTACGTCAAGGCTGTATATTGTCACTCTGCTTATTCAGTTCAATTCAGTTCAGTCATTCAGTCATGTCCAAATCTTTGTGACCCCATGAACCACAGCACACCAGGCCTTCTTGTCCATCACCAACTCCCAGAGTCCACCTAAACCCATGTCCATTGAGTCGGTGATACCATCCAACCATCTCATCCTCTGTCATCCCCTTCTTCTCCTGTCCTCAATCTTTCCCAGCATCAGGGTCTTTTCCAATGAGTCAGTTCTTCACATCAGGTGACCAAAGGATTGGAGTTTCAGCTTCAACATCAATCCTTCCAATGAACACCCAGGACAGATCTTTAGGATGGACTGGTTGGATCTCCTTGCAGTCAAAGGGACTCTCAAGAGTCTTCTCCAACACCACAGTTTATAGTCCAAAGTTCAAAAGCATCAATTCTCCGGCAGTCAGCTTTATTTATAGTCCAACTCTCACATCCATACATGACCACTGGAAAACCATAGCCTTGACTAGATGGAACTTTGTTGGCAAAGTAATGTCTCTGCTTTTAATATGCTGTCTAGTTTGGTCATAACTTTCCTTCCAAGGAGTAAGCATCTTTTAATTTCATGGCTGCAATCACCATCTGCAGTGATTTTGGAGCCCAGAAAAATAAAGTCAGCCACCGTTTCCACTATTTCCCCATTTGCCATGAAGTGATGGAACCGGATGCCATGATCTTAATTGTATGAATATTGAGTTTTAAGCCAACTTTTTCACTCTCCTCTTTCACTTTCATCAAGAGGCTCTTTAGTTCTTCTTCACTTTCTGCCATAGGGGTGCTGTCATCTGCATATCTGAGATTGTTGATATTTCTCCCAGCAATCTTGGTTCTATCTTATGCTTCGTCTAGCCCAGTGATTCTCATGATGTACTCTGCATAGAAGTTAAATAAATAGGGTGACAATATACAGCCTTGCTGTACTCCTTTACCTATTTGGAACCAGTCTGTTTTTCCATTTAACTTCATGCAAAATGCCAGCTGGATGAATCACAAGCTGGAATCAAGATTTCTGAGATAAATATCATCAACTTCAGATATGCAAATAATACCACTCTAATAGTAGAAAATCCAATATTTTGGCCACCTCATGCGAAGAATTCACTCATTGGAAAAGACTCTGATGCTGGGAGGGGTTGGGGGAAGGAGGAAAAGAGGACGACAAAGGATGAGATGGCTGGATGGCATCACCGACTTGATGGACGTGAGTTTGAGTGAACTCCAGGAGTTGGTGATGGACAGGGAGGCCTGGTGTACTGTGATTCATGGGGTCACAAAGAGTCAGACACGACTGAGCGACTGAACTGAACTCAACTGAACTGAATGGCAGATAGAGAAGAGGAAGGAAAGAGCTTCTTGATGAAGGTGAAAGAGGAGAGTGAAAAAACTGGCATAAAAACTCAACATTCAAAAAACGAAGATCATGGCATCTGGTCCCATCATTTCATGGTGAACAGATGGGGAAAAAGTCGAAAACAGTGGCAGACTTTATATTTCATTGGCCTCCAAAATCACTGTGGATAGTGACAGCAGCCATGAAATTAAAAGATGTTTGCTCCTTGAAAGAAAAGCTATGACAGACTTAGGCAACATATTAAAAAGTAGAGACATCAATTTGCCAACAAAAGAGTATATAGTCAAAGTTATGGTTTTTTCAGTGTTATGTATGGTTGTGAGAGCTGGACCATAAAGAACACTAAGCATGAAAGTTTTGATCCTTTTGATTTGTGGTGCTGGAGAAGACTCTCGAGAGTGTCTTGGACAGCAAAAAGATCAAACCAGTCAATCCTTAAGGAAATTATTCTTCAGAAGGACTGATGCTGAATCTGAAGCTCCAGTACATTGGCCATCTGTTGTGATGAGCCAACCCATTGGAAAAGACCCTACTACTGGGAAGATTGAAGGCAGGAGAACAAGGCAGGTCAGAGGATGAGATGGTTGGATGGCATCACCAACTCAATGGATTTGAGTTTGACCAAACTTTGGAAGACAATGAAGGACAGAGAAGCCTGGCATGCTGCGGTCCATAGAGCTGGCAAAGAGTCAGACATGACTTAGCAACTGAACAACAGCAAGTACCTCAATGGCCTAGTGCTTTTCCCTACTTTCTTCAGTTTAAGCCTGAATTTTGCAAAAAGTATCTCATGATCTGAGCCACAGTCAGCTCCAGGTATTGTTTTTGCTGACTATATGGAGCTTCTCCATCTTTGGCTGCAAAGAATATCATCATTCTGACTTTGATATTGACCATCTGGTGATGTCCATGTGTGAAGCTGTCTCTTATATTGTTGAAAGAAGATGTTTGCTATGACTAGTGTGTTCTTTTGACAAATATGCTAGACATGACCCTGCTTTATTCTGTACTACAAGCCAAATTTGCCTATTATTCCAGGTATATCTTGACTTCCTACTTCTGCATTATAATCCCCTATGATGAAAAGGACATCTTTTCTTGGTTTTAGTTGGTCTTCAGAGAACTGATCAACTTGAGCTTCTTTGGCCTTCATGATTGGGGCATAGATTTGAACTACTGTGATGAATTACTGTGATGATGAATTACTGTGATGTTGAATTCTATATTGATTGATTTGCCTTGTAAATGAACCAATATCGTTCTGCCATATTTGAGATTGCACCCAAGTACTTCATTTTGGACTCTAGTTGACTGTGAGGGCTATTCCATTTCTTCCAAGGGATTCTTGCCCACAGTAGTAGATATAATGTCATCTGAATTAAATCTTCCATTCCCGTCCATTTTAGTTCATTTATTCCTCAGATGTCGATGTTCACTCTTTTCATCTCCTGCTTGATCACGTCCAATTTACCTTGATTCATGGACTTAACAGTCCAGGTTCCAATGCAGTATTGTGTTTTACAGCATCGGACTTTACTTTCATCACCAGACCCATCCACAGCTGAGCTTCATTTCCTTTTTGGCCAGGTCTCTTCACTCTTTCTGGAGCTATTAATAATTGCCCCTCACTCTTCCCCAATAGCATATTGGACTCCTTTTGGCCTGGGGGGTGGGGCTCATCTTCCAGTGTCATATCTTTTTGCCTTTTCATACTGTTCATGGGGTTCTTATGGCAAGAATACTAGAGTGGCTAACAATTCTTTCCTCCAGTTTTGTCAGAACTCTCCACCACGACCCGCCCATCTTGAGTGACCTAGCATGGCATGGTTTAAAGCTTTGTTGAGTTATACAAGCCCCTTCGCCACCACATGAGTGCGATCCATGAAGGAGAGGTCTTTATACCTATCTCTTTTATATAGAGCACATGTATATGTCAATATAAGTCTCCCAATTTATTGCCTCCTCCATTATCTCCCAGTAATCATAACTTTGTTTTATATATCTGTAACTTTGTTTCTGTTTTGTATATAAGTTCATTTGTACCTTTTTATTTTTTCAGATTCCAAGGGGTTCCTAGGTGGCTCAGTAGCTAAAGAATCTGCCTACAATGCAGGAGACATATTTTTGATCCCTAGGTCAGGAAAATCCCCTGGAGGGGGACATGGTAACCCACTCTAGTATTCTTGCCTGGAGAATCCTATGGACAGAGGAACCTGGAGGGCTACAGTCCATAGGGTTGCAAAGAGTCAGACACAACTGAAGTGAATGAGCATGCGTGCATGCACGGAAGTGATAGCATATGATGTTTATCTTTCTCTGTCTGACTTATTTCACTCAATATGCCAATCTCTAGGTCATCCAGGTTGCTGAAAATGGCATTTTGTTCTCTTTTGTGGCTGAGTAATATTCCATTGTATATATATATTGCATCTTCTTTATCTATTCCTCTGTTGATGGACGTTTAGGTTGCTTCCATGTTCTGGCTATTGCAAATAGTGCTGCAGTGAATATTGGGGTGCATGTATCTTTTCAAATTATGGTTTTCTCTGGATATATGCCCAGGAGGGGGATTGATGGTTCCTTAAAAATAGTTACCATATGGTAGATCCTGTTTTTATATTGATTTGTCTATATGTATTAGTTTGTCTATATCCCTAGTAAAGATAGTTCCAACATGCATATATGAGCTCAGTTACATCAGTGGTGCAGTTTCACTTACAGAATACAGACTACACTTATTATGCTCAGAAAGCGTTTTGCATTCTGAATCCTGTCCTCCTGTCTGTTTTCCAGTCCTACTTTCTATCAGTTCCACACAGCAAGATACATTAGAGCTCAATGCATTTGTCATGCCATTTCAGTCATTTAAACTGTTTCTTTTAAAATATCTTTGACCCATAGGTTATTTAGAAATATGCTGTTTAGTTTCTATATATTTGATGATTTTCTAGCTACCTCTCTGTTATTGATTTCTAGGTTAATTCCACTGAGGCCTGGAAACATCCTTTGTATGGTTTCTATTCTTTAAAATTTGGTGGCATATTTACTATGGTTCCAGAGCATGGTCTTTCTTGGTGAACATATAGCTTGAAAAGAATGTGGTTTTTGATGTTGGCTGGAGTATTCTACAAATAGCAGCTAGATCAAGTTGATTGATAGTACTATTCAGGTCATGTATATTGTTACTGATTTTCTGCCCACTTGAGCTATCAATAACTGGCAGAGAGAAGTTAAAACCTCAAACTATAATACTGAATTCATCTACTTATCCTTGCAGTTTTCTGTTTTTGCTTCATATATTTGGCATTCTTTTGTAAGGTGCATTCACATCTGGGATTGTTATGTCTTCTTTAAAAATTATCCCCTTTATCATTATATAATGCCCCTAATGATCCCTGCTTAACTGGAAATTAATATAATCACCCAGCTTGCTTTTGATTAGTGTTAGCATAGTAAAGCTTACTCTCTGTCCCCATAATTTTTACCCATCTGAGTGGGTGTAAATTTAAGGTTTATTTATTATGGACTGCACACAGCTGGATCTCCTTTTCTTAAAATCTACTTTGAAAACATTTGCCATTTAACGGGTGTGTCCAGGCCATTTATATATAAAATGAGTTATTGATATAGTTAGATTATCTTCTATGTGTGCAAATATTCACTGTATTAGTTTTTGTTTCTTACCCCCATTTTTCTCTCTTCTGATTATGAGTATTTTATATGATTATATTTTATCTCTTCTCTTTAGTATATCAACTATACTTTTAAGATAATTAGACTTTATTTTTTACATCAGTTTTAAATTTGTAAAACAGCTGAACAGAAAATACAGGTTTTCATATATTCCCTTTTCCCCCACTTCTGTCATTTTTGCTGTTTTAATATCTTGCATTGGTGTGGTATGTTTTTAACAATTGATTAACCAATACTGATGCACTACCATTAAATGACGTTCATTTACATTAGAGTTCACTGGTTGTATATTCTATGAATTTTGACAAATGCAGAAAATTGTGTATCCACCATTTTAGTATCACACAGAGCTTAGTTTCACTTCCCTAAGAATTCCCTGCGCTCCACTTATCTCCCTCTTTCTTTTCTCCCCTTCTTACCATATTCCTTTCTCCTAACACTACTGAACTGGCAACTACCAATCTGTTCATTGTCTCTGTAATTTTTTTTTTTTCTGGAATGTAATATTATTCAAATTGTGTGGTGTGTAGACTTTCAGACTGGCTCCTTTCACTTAGCAATATGCATTAGAGGTTCTTCCATGTCTTTTTGTGGCTTGATGACATATTTCTTTTTCATCAGTGACTAATAGTCCATTGCATGGATGTGTTACCGTTTCTTTCTCCATTCTTGTTGAAGGATATCTTGATTGCTTCTGATTTTCCACAAGTATGAACAAGCAGCTGTAAACATGCTATGTGTATCAAGGAGTGTGATTGTGGGATCTTACAGTAAAAGTATGTGTAGTATTTCAAGAAACTATCAAACTGTCTTCCAAAGTAGCTGTACCATTTTGCAATCCCACTGGCAATGAATGAGAGTTCCTATGCCTCCACACCCTTGCCAGCATTTGATGTTATTAGTACTATGGATTTTACCCATTCTAATAGGTGTATAGTGTTGTACCATTGTTGCATTCATTTGCAATTCTCTAATGACATTTGATTAACATTTTTCCATATGCTTATTTGCTATTTGAATGTCTTCTTTGGTGAGATTTCCATTTAGAACTTTTGCCCACTTTTTAACTGAGTTGTTTGTTTTCCTATTGTTAATTTTTAAGAATTCTTTAAATATTCTAGACACAAGCAAATCCTTTCAAACAGTTTCTACCAGCTATGTCTTGTTTTGTTTTTTTTTTTTTCATCCTTTTAATAGTTTCACGGTTCTTTTCATTCTTTCCTTTGCAGAGAAGCCATTTATTAAATTTTAATGAAATCCAGTTTACCATTTTTTTTCTTTCATGGATTGTGCCTTCAGTATTTCATCTAAATCTATGGCCAAAACAATGTTCAACTAGAGTTTTTCCTGTTATTTTCTAGTTTCATTATTTTATATCACACTCAAGTCTATAGTATGACTTAATTTTGTGAAATATTTAAGTTCAGTGTCTTGACTCATTTTTTCCTTTTATTTTTGGTATTAGCAACATTTTTTGAAAAGACTTATTTTTACTCTGTTGAATAGCCTGGGTTTATTTATCAAAGATCAATTGTCTATATTTATATGGGTCTGTTTCTGGCCTCTTTATTCTGTTTTATTGCATGTTGTTTGTCTAATCTTTTGTCAGCACTATACTGTCTTGATCACTGTAGCTTTGCAGTAAGTGTTAATTCAACTGGTGTCAGTCCTCTGACTTTCTTCATCAATGTTCATTGGCTAATCTGAGTATTTTACCTTTTCATATAATTTTTTTTTTTTACTTTATTTTACTTTACAGTACTGTATTGATTTTGGCGTACATTGACATGAATCTGCCACGGGTGTACATGAACTCCCAAACATGAGCCCCCCTCCCACCTCCCATCCCACAGCATCCCTCCGGATCACCCCCATGCACCAGGCCCAAGCATCCTGCATCCTGAATCAAACATAGACTGGCAATTCGATTCTTACATGATAGTATACATATTTCAATGCTATTCTCCCAGGTCATCCCACCCTCTCCCTTTCCCTCTCCCTCTCCCTCAGAGTCCGTAAATTTCTTGACTTATTCTAGAATGCAATGTCTAAATTACCCTTTAGAACCAACCTCAAATATCACTACCTTAGTGAAATCTCTACTAATTTCCTACCCACCCTGCCACCCTCAAGAATTTGTTGTACTTTCCTGTGACTTCCAAAATATCATCCAAAATATTAATATAATTTTTAACAATATACATGTTTTTATCTTTCATTGTGAGCTGTGTATTTAATTCATCTCTGTATTCAAAATAAGTATTTAGAACACATGTCAGTACATAGTATACTTTCACTAAATATTTAATAGATAAATTCATCATGACCAATTACAAAACTTATTTTTTTATACCTCTCCATGGTTACAAAACCAGCATTTCCGTGGTTTTTGGTCCAACTGACCATAACCTAGTATGGCATGGGAAGCTTTGCTTACCTTGGTATCTGTATTCCTTCCAACTAAAACCTTGTAACTATATAGATAGCAACTTTAGGATCTGCCAAATATTTGACATGAGGACTACTGAATTTATTAGTGTTCTCTCTCCCATCTTGGGTGACAGTCAATAGACTGATAATTATAAAATGGAATCTCTGATCACAAGTAGTTTAATAAAGCAAATGAATAATTTTTTGAAATTTTACATATCATTCTAATTTACAAGGAAGCTGCTGTACAGTGTATGGTTTATATAAAGCTCATTTTAAAAATATGTATACATTGTTCTTTACGTGTAGTGGGGCTTCTTTGTGGTACATGCGTCCTAAGCTGCTTCAATCATGTCTGACCCTTTGCAACCCTATGGACTGTAGCCCACTAGGCTCTTCTGTCCATGGAATTATCCAGGCAAGGATACTGCAGTGGGTTGCCATGCTCTCCTCCAAGGGATCTTCCTGACCCAGGTATCAAACCTGTGTCACTTGCATTTCCTGCATTGGCAGGCAGATTCTTTACCTCTAGCACCACCTTTTTGTTGTAAGGATTGTATTTTATCTCACCTTTCTCATCTAAAGAAACAAATACAGGGTCATCATTACCATCTTTTCAATACAGGATACAGGATGCTTGGGGCTGGTGCACTGGGATGACCCAAAGAGATGATATGGCGGGGAGGTGGGAGGGGGTTTCAGGATTGGAAACTCANCAGAGAAGCCATTTATTAAATTTTAATGAAATCCAGTTTACCATTTTTTTTCTTTCATGGATTGTGCCTTCAGTATTTCATCTAAATCTATGGCCAAAACAATGTTCAACTAGAGTTTTTCCTGTTATTTTCTAGTTTCATTATTTTATATCACACTCAAGTCTATAGTATGACTTAATTTTGTGAAATATTTAAGTTCAGTGTCTTGACTCATTTTTTCCTTTTATTTTTGGTATTAGCAACATTTTTTGAAAAGACTTATTTTTACTCTGTTGAATAGCCTGGGTTTATTTATCAAAGATCAATTGTCTATATTTATATGGGTCTGTTTCTGGCCTCTTTATTCTGTTTTATTGCATGTTGTTTGTCTAATCTTTTGTCAGCACGATACTGTCTTGATCACTGTAGCTTTGCAGTAAGTGTTAATTCAACTGGTGTCAGTCCTCTGACTTTCTTCATCAATGTTCATTGGCTAATCTGAGTATTTTACCTTTTCATATAATTTTTTTTTTTACTTTATTTTACTTTACAGTACTGTATTGATTTTGGCGTACATTGACATGAATCTGCCACGGGTGTACATGAACTCCCAAACATGAGCCCCCCTCCCACCTCCCATCCCACAGCATCCCTCCGGATCACCCCCATGCACCAGGCCCAAGCATCCTGCATCCTGAATCAAACATAGACTGGCAATTCGATTCTTACATGATAGTATACATATTTCAATGCTATTCTCCCAGGTCATCCCACCCTCTCCCTTTCCCTCTCCCTCTCCCTCAGAGTCCGTAAATTTCTTGACTTATTCTAGAATGCAATGTCTAAATTACCCTTTAGAACCAACCTCAAATATCACTACCTTAGTGAAATCTCTACTAATTTCCTACCCACCCTGCCACCCTCAAGAATTTGTTGTACTTTCCTGTGACTTCCAAAATATCATCCAAAATATTAATATAATTTTTAACAATATACATGTTTTTATCTTTCATTGTGAGCTGTGTATTTAATTCATCTCTGTATTCAAAATAAGTATTTAGAACACATGTCAGTACATAGTATACTTTCACTAAATATTTAATAGATAAATTCATCATGACCAATTACAAAACTTATTTTTTTATACCTCTCCATGGTTACAAAACCAGCATTTCCGTGGTTTTTGGTCCAACTGACCATAACCTAGTATGGCATGGGAAGCTTTGCTTACCTTGGTATCTGTATTCCTTCCAACTAAAACCTTGTAACTATATAGATAGCAACTTTAGGATCTGCCAAATATTTGACATGAGGACTACTGAATTTATTAGTGTTCTCTCTCCCATCTTGGGTGACAGTCAATAGACTGATAATTATAAAATGGAATCTCTGATCACAAGTAGTTTAATAAAGCAAATTAATAATTTTTTGAAATTTTACATATCATTCTAATTTACAAGGAAGCTGCTGTACAGTGTATGGTTTATATAAAGCTCATTTTAAAAATATGTATACATTGTTCTTTACGTGTAGTGGGGCTTCTTTGTGGTACATGCGTCCTAAGCTGCTTCAATCATGTCTGACCCTTTGCAACCCTATGGACTGTAGCCCACTAGGCTCTTCTGTCCATGGAATTATCCAGGCAAGGATACTGCAGTGGGTTGCCATGCTCTCCTCCAAGGGATCTTCCTGACCCAGGTATCAAACCTGTGTCACTTGCATTTCCTGCATTGGCAGGCAGATTCTTTACCTCTAGCACCACCTTTTTGTTGTAAGGATTGTATTTTATCTCACCTTTCTCATCTAAAGAAACAAATACAGGGTCATCATTACCATCTTTTCAATACAGGATACAGGATGCTTGGGGCTGGTGCACTGGGATGACCCAAAGAGATGATATGGCGGGGAGGTGGGAGGGGGTTTCAGGATTGGAAACTCATGTACACCCGTGGCGGATTCATGTCAATGTATGGCAAAACCAATACAGTATTNTGCTTGGGGCTGGTGCACTGGGATGACCCAAAGAGATGATATGGCGGGGAGGTGGGAGGGGGTTTCAGGATTGGAAACTCATGTACACCCGTGGCGGATTCATGTCAATGTATGGCAAAACCAATACAGTATTTTAAAGTAAAATTTTAAAAAAAAAGAGAGAGAGAGAGAAAAAAAAAGAAACAGACTGACAGGTGGATATTAAACACTTGAATCATTTCTTAAATGGTCGTTAATCGGTTAGCCTAATCTTCAAAATAAACTGTTTTCTGTCTTTAGAACAGTATCATAAAATTATTACTGTAAATGCCATCTACCATGTGAAACTCTATTAGACATCTTTATGCAAAGTAAGGCATCCCCTCTGGCCTGCTTATCACTAGCTCTTAATAGGATGTCAGATTCTGAACCTGTCCATCAGGTACATCATTTGGGAACATGGGAGCTTGACAGGCTTTATAATAAAACACTGCGGGTGTATTCCCTATACATATGTTCTTCTACATTAAAATTCTCAATTGTTTCAAAAATAAAAACAGTGCTTTTAGTGGATCTGCCAAAAGATGACAATTTGAATTATTTATGTATGATTTAGATAGCAGGGTAATTTCCTACTTGAATATTTCATGTAGTTGACTGTAAATGTAAAAGCAAGGAAAAATTTTAGGTTGATTTTTCTCATTCTGAAACAAATCTGTGCTCTTATGTCGTATAACTTCCTTAGGGGATATCATGAAAATGAATGGATTGGATGGTTACATGCAGTGACTGGAAGCTGCAGTTGTATAATGCTCTACATTATATTGTTTTGCACTTTCATATCTCTGTATGTTTATCTCAGTTCCAGTTTCCATCCCTCAGAACTGTCTGTCACTCATTTGTTTCCAGCAAGTTAGCAAGACTCATCACATAGGAGAAATTCATCAGCAGTAGAGAGAATTTCATTTCAGCAATATCTATGATTGACTGATACTTCAGAAACAAGATGACCTCAATATACCAGTCACAGTGTTATAAAATTTTCTAGCAATGAAAGTTCAAAATAATATAAAGATTAAAAAAACACCCTGAAGGGGGACAGGGAAAGCTTATTTGAATAGAAAAGCAAAAGACTAATTTATAAGCCTTCAAATCTCCTGGATTTTTTTGATTCAATGTTAGAAAATAACTGTAATAACAGTAGTGTTCATTTCAACTGAATTCAGGTGTACTTCCAGTTTCAATCCTAGTCATTTCTTCATATGACTTTGTCCAAGCCTTCATCTTCTTTTACTTTTTGTTTTTTTTGAGCCAGACCAGGTGGCTGACTTTTTCTTCCTTTTCTCTCTTTTTTTGGGTGAGTCAGGGATTAATTTACATATTAACAGAAATATTCTAAAGACCATAGCTTATTGCTGAGAAAAATAAAAGCATCCTTATTTTTTAATTTAAGAAGTTTAATTCAAATACAAATAATGAATGGAACTATTTTAAAATGTCTTTTGAGAACTGGATTGTGTTACTTTGAATGTGATTTTTCCTTGAAATTAGGTTACACCGGGTCTTTGAATTTATTTGGGTAAAATATACAGATACCTCTTTGATACATAAGTCACAGTGGAAACTCAATAAATCATACTTGCTATAATGTTCATAATTACTTCTGGCTGCCACTTCTTTTTCTTAGGCTAAATATGATGGCTCTGTTTTCAGGCATTCAAGTCTTTCTTGACTCCAGTTTTGCCTATCCCTCATGGAGAGATACTATTGCAAAGCCCAAAGTAAAAATCTTGGGCATCGCTGTGAGACAGTAAATTCAGGTATGGCACAAAGGAGTAATCCCATTTTCCTCCTTCACCATGCATCATTTAAGGCCATAGATCCTGAGGAAACTGTCAAAAATACAAGCAGCACTAGTAGGGAGAAAATTTGCAGTCATATGGTTTGGGAACTGTAGAACCACATACATCCTGTTCTCATTGTCATGAGTATATGAATTTCTAAGGTCCCTAATCTCATATTTTTCTGTATTCTTTTGAGGGGACATTCCGTTTTATTTTTCTATTTTTACCATGATATTTCTAGTCATCTTGGGACCATGTAAGAAAGACTCAAAAATCTCCCAGAGATAACAATTTTCTGTTTACAAATGAACATTTTAATTTCTAATTTTATTTTCTCTTCATCATCATATGAAATTATTTTATATAACTATTAATTCTCTCATTTATTTTCTCTTTTCAACTAGGATGTAAACCCCATGAGGTTTTGGTCTTTATCTGTTTTGTTTTTTTTTAATATGATTGATTCACATTTTTAAAAATATGGTTGTTACCTTAGTTTCAGGTGTACAGCAAAGTGATTCAGTTATGCATACACACATATCTATCCTTTTTCAAATTGTTTTCCCAATTAACCAATTACAGAATATTTAGCAGAGTTCCTTGTGCTATCCATAGTTCCTTGTTGATTATCTGTTTTCAATATAGTAGTGTGTATAGGTTTATCCCAGACTTCTAATTTATTCCTTTCCCACATCTCTCCCCTTTGGTAACCACAGTTTTGTTTTCTAAATCTGTGAGTCTGTTTCTGTTTTGTAAATAAGTTCATTTCTGTCATTTTTTTTAGATTTTACATATAAATGATATTACATATAATTTTCTTTCTGTGTCTGAATTACCTTACTTAGTAATATAATCTCCAGGCCCACCCATGTTGCTGCAAATGGCATTATTTCATTCTTTTTAAGGGATGAATAATATTCCATTGTGAGGCTTCCCTGAATTTGGAAATAAGGAGTTCATGATCTGAGCCACAGTCAGCTCCTGGTCTTGTTTTTGTTGACTGTATAGAGCTTCTCCATCTTTGGCTGCAAAGAATATAATCAATCTGATTTCGGTGTTGACCATCTGGTGATGTCCATGTGTAGAGTCTTCTCTTGTGTTGCTGGAAGAGGGTGTTTGCTATGACGAGTGCATTTTCTTGGCAAAACTCTATTAGTCTCTGCCCTGCTTCATTCCGCATTCCAAGGCCAAATTTACCTGTTACTCCAGGTGTTTCTTGACTTCCTACTTT
>SJYX01023540.1:484966-539096 GCA_006410675.1 Oreotragus oreotragus | reverse complement strand
AGAATCTGCCATGTCAGTGCTGGATACTTGGTTTCGATACTTGGGTTGGGAGGATTCCCTGGAGAAGGAAGTGGCAACCCATTCCAGTACTCTTGCCTGGGAAATCCCACTGACAGACAAGTCTGTTGACTATCGTCCATGGGGTCCCAAAAGAGTTGGACATAATTTAATGACCAACCATTGTATAAAATGTACCACTTCTTTTTATCCATTCATCTGTTGATGGACATTTAGGTTACTTCCTAAAGGTGTGGGTTATTGTAAATAGGGCTGCAATGAACATTGCTCTGAATGTATTTTTGAACTATGGTTTTCTCCAGATATGTGCCCAAGACTGGAACTGCTGGATCATATTGTAGCTCTATTTTAGTTTTTTAAGGAGCCGTCATACTAGTTCTCCATAGTGGCTATGCCAATTTACATTCCCACCAATAGTGTAGGAGGGTTCCCCTTTTCTATACATCCTCTCCAGCATGTATTGTTTAATGAAGGCCATTCTAACTGGTGTGATAGTTTTGATTTGTATTCCTCTAATAATTAGCATTTTGAGTATTTTTTCACATGCCTCTTGGCCATCTGTATGTTTTCTTTGGAGAAATGTCTCTTTAGGTCTTCTGTTCATTTTTTTGACTGGGCTGTTTTTATTTATTTATTTTGATATTGAGCTGCATGAAGGGTTTATTTTGAAGCTTAATCCCTTTTTAGTCCCATTGTTTATAAATATCTCCAATTCAGTAGACTTCTTTGTTTACTGCTTAATTTGCTGTGCAGTTGCTTTTACATTTCATTAGTCCCATTTGTTTTTGTTTCTATTACTCTAGAAGGTGGATCAAAAGTGATATCACTGAAATTTATGTCAAACAGGTTTCTTCCTTTGTTTTACTCTAAGAGTTTTATAGTATCTGGCCTTATATTTAGGCCTTTAGTCTGTTTTGAGTTTATCTTTGTATATGGTATTAAAGAATATTTGAATTTCATATATTTGCATGTAGTTGTCCAATTTTCCCAGGCCCACTTGTTGAAGAGAGAGTCTTTTTGCTTTTCATGTTCTTTTGTTTGTTCGGTTGGTTGCTTTTATTGAAGTATAGTTGATTTACAATGTTGTGTTAGTTTCTGATGTACAGCAAAGTGATTCAGTTATATTTTTTCAGATTATTTTCTGTTATATGTTATTACAAGTTATTGAACATAGTTCCTTGTATTACATTAAAGTGAAAGTGAAGTTGCTTAGTCATGTCTGACTCTTTGCGACCCCTTGGAATGTAGCCTACCAGGCTCCTACATGCATGGAATTTTCCAGGCAAGAGTACTGGAGTGGGTTGCCATTTCCTTCTCCAGGGGTTCTTCCCAACCCAGGGATCAAACCCAGGTCTCCCACATTGCAGGCAGATGCTTTACCTTCTGAGCCACCAGGGAAGCCCAATAAGATCTTATTGTTTATTTTATATACAGTAGTTTGTATCTACTAATCCCAAACTCCTGATTTATACCACCTCCCTCCCTTTCCCCTTTGGTAACCATAAATTTATTTTCTGTGGTTGTAAGTCTGTTTCTGTTTTGTAAATAAGTTCCTTTGTCTCATATTTTCTTGCCACTTTATTTTTTTAATTGAAGGATAATTTCTTTACAAAATTTCATGTTTTTCTGTCAAACATCAGCAAGAATCGGCCATAGGTACACACCCATGTCCCCTCCCTCCCCAACTTCCCCATCATCCACCTCCCTATCCTACCCTTTTAGATTGTCACAGAGCCCCTGTTGGACTTCCCCGAGTCATACAGCAAATTCCCATTGGTTATCTAGAGAATGTCTTTTTTCCATTGTAAATCTTGCCTCCTTTATCAATTAACTGACTATTAGTGGGTAGGTTTATTTCTGGGCTTTCTGTCCTGTTCCATTGATCCATATTGGTTTCTGTGCTTGAATCATACTCTTTTGATTACTGTAGCTTTGTAGTATAGTCTGAAGTCAAAGGGCCTCATCCCTCCAGCTGTTTTTCTTTCTCAAGATTGTTTTATTATTTGAGATTATTTGTGTGTCTCCATATAAATTTAATTATTTGGTTGTATTTCTGTGAAAAAATACCATTGGTAATTTGGTAGGGATTGCATTGACTCTGTGGATTGCTTTGGGTAGTAGTCATTTTAACAACATAAACTCTTCAGTCCAAGAACATAGTGTGTCTTTTCATCTGTTTGTGTCATCTTCAATTTCTTTCATCAAAGTCTTATAGTTTTAAGACTATAGGTCTTTTGTCTCCTTAGGTAGGTTTATTCCTAGGTATTTTCTTCTTTTCAATGAAATGGTAAATGAGATTGATTTCTTAATTTCTCTTTCTGATCTTTTGTTGTTAGAACAGGCTTCTATGTATTAGTTTTGTATCCTACAACTTTACTGAATTCATTGATGAAACTAGTAGTTTTTGGGAAAGAAACATCTTTAGGATTTTCTATGTGTAGTATCATGTCATCTGCAAACAATGACAATTTTGCTTAATGTTTTTCAGTTTGGATATCGTTTATTTCTTGTTCTTCTCTGATAGCCATGGCTAGATCTTCCAAAACAATGTTGATAAAAATTGGCAATAATAGGCATCCTTTTCTTTTCCTGACCTTAAAGGAAATGCTTTCAGCTTTTCACTACTGAACATGACATTAGCTGTAGGTTTGTCATATATAGACTTTATTATGTTGAGATACATCCCCTCTGCACCCACTTTTTGTAGAGTTCTTACCATGAATCAGTATTGAATCTTACCAAAAATCTTTTTCTGCCTTTATTGAGATGATCATTTGGTTTTTATCCTTCACTTTGTTAGTGTTGTGTATTACATTGATTGATTTACAGATATTGAAAAAATCTTGTATCCTGGGAATAAATCTCATTTGATCATGGTGTATGATCCTTTTAATATATTGTTGTATCCTGTTAGCTTGTACTTTGTTATAGATCTTNACCTTAAAGGAAATGCTTTCAGCTTTTCACTACTGAACATGACATTAGCTGTAGGTTTGTCATATATAGACTTTATTATGTTGAGATACATCCCCTCTGCACCCACTTTTTGTAGAGTTCTTACCATGAATCAGTATTGAATCTTACCAAAAATCTTTTTCTGCCTTTATTGAGATGATCATTTGGTTTTTATCCTTCACTTTGTTAGTGTTGTGTATTACATTGATTGATTTACAGATATTGAAAAAATCTTGTATCCTGGGAATAAATCTCATTTGATCATGGTGTATGATCCTTTTAATATATTGTTGTATCCTGTTAGCTTGTACTTTGTTATAGATCTTTGTGCCTATGTTCATCAGTGATATTGCCCTGTAATTTATTTTTTTGTGATACCTTTGTCTAGTTTTGGTATCAGGGTGATGGTGGCCTTATTGAATGAGTTTGAAAATGTTCCTTCTTTTGGGCTCTGAGGGAGAGGGAAAGGGAGAGGGTGGGATGATTTGGGAGAATAGCATTGAAATATGTATATATCATGTAAGAAACGAATTGCCAGTCTATGTTCAATGCAGGATGCAGGATGCTTGGGGCTGGTGTATGGGGATGATCCAGAGGGATGATGTAGGGTGGGAGGTGGGAGGGGGGTTCATGTTTGGGAGTTCGTGTACACCCATGGCAGATTCATGTCAATGTATGCCAAAACCAATAGAGTACTGTAAAGTAAAATAAAGTAAAATGGAAGCTCTAAAATAAATAAATAAATAAAAATTAAAAAATAAAAATTAATTTAAAAAAATAAAATGTTCCTTCTGCTGCAATTTTTTGCAATAATTTCAGAAGTATAGCTGTTAACTCTTCTCTAAATGTTTGATAGAAGTTTGGCTGAGAAGCCATCTGGTCCTGGACTTTGGTTTGTTGAGAGTTTATTAATCACGAATTCAATTTCAGTACTTGAGATCAATCTTCAAGTATGAACTTGAGTTCATACTTCTATTTTTCCTGGTTCAGCCTTAGGAGATTGTACCTTTCTAAGAATTTGTCCAATTTTTTTCTAATTATATGCTTCAACCAAAAAAACATTTGTTCATTTTATTGGCATATTGTTTATAGTTTTCTCCTGATTCTTTGTATTTCTGTGGTGTCTGTTATAACTTCTCCTTTTTCATTTCTAATGTTATTGATTTGAGCCCACTCCCTTTTTAGCTTAATGAGTCCAGCTAAAGGTTTATCAACTTTATCTTTTCAAAGAATCAGCTTTTCATTTCATTGATTTTTCTTATTGTTTTATTTGTCTCTATTTCATTCACTCCTACTCTGATCTTTATGATTTCTTTCCTTCTACTAACTCTGAATTTTGTTTGTTCTTCATTCTGTAGTTGCTTTAGCTGTAGGTTTTTTTATGTGAGATATTTCTTGTCTCCAAAGGTAAATTTATATTGATATGAACTTCCCTCTTAGAACTACTTTTGCTGTGTCCTATAGATTTTGGATTGCTGTGTTTTCATTTTCATTTGTTTCTCATATTTTTTATTTCCTTTTTGATTTCTTCAGTGATCCATTAGTCGTTTGGTAGCATACTGTTCAGACTTCATCTGTTTGTTTTGTTTTTTACAATTTTTTTCTTGTAGTTGACTTCTAATCTCATAGCACTGTGGCCAGAAAAGATACTTGATATGATTTCAGTTTTCTTAAATTTATTGAGATTTGGTTTGTGGCCCAGCAGATGATCAATCATAGAGTATGTTCCAGGTGCACTTGTAATGAATGTGTATTCTGTGCTTTCTAAAGAAATCCTTTATAAATATCAATTTAGTTGTTCTGGTATAATGTGTCATTTAGGGCCTGTGGTTATCTTCATTCATGTTCTGTCTGAATGATCTGTTGTTTGATGAAAGTGGGGTGTAAGCGTCCCCTACTATTATTGTGTTACTGTTGATTTCTCATTTTGTGGCTGTTAGCATTTGCCTTGTATTTTGAAAACCTCCTATGTTGGGTGTACGTGCTGTGCTCAGTCACTCAGTCATGTCTGACTCTTTGCAACCCCATGGACTGAGTTCACCAGGCTCTGCTATCCATAAGGATTCTTCAGGCAAGAAACCGGAGTGGGCTGCCATGCCCTTCTCCAGGGTATTTTACCAACCCAGGGATCGAACCCAGGTCTCCTGCATTGCCCATGGATTCTTTACCACCTATGCCACCAGGGAAGCCCATGTTGGGTGCCTACATATTTGCATTTGCTGTATCTTCTTCTGGGATTGATTCATTGATGATTATGCAGTGTCCCACTGAATCTTTTAACAATCTCTATTTTACAGTCTATTTTGGCTGATACGAGTATTTGCTTCTCCAGTGTTCTTTTTATTTCCATTTTTATGGCATTCTTTCTTTTTTCCCCTCAATTTCAGTCTGCATATGCCACTAGATCTAAAGTGGATCTCTTGTAGGCACTTATATACAGTTCTCGTTTTTACATTCATTCAGCCAGTCTATGTCTTTCGGTTGAAGCATATAAATAGTTTACTTTGTGTTTAAGGTAGTTATTGATATATATGTATATTCCTATTGCCATTTTGTTAATTGCTTTTGATTATTTTTTGTAAATCATTTTTTCTTCCTTTCTTTTCTTTTGTTCTCTTTTCTTGTGATTTGATTACTAACTTTAGTGGGTTTTTTTGGATTGCTTTTTCTTTTTTGTATCTATTGTAGATTTTCAGTTTGTGGTTACCATGGGGTTTTGATATAGAGTTCTGTACATCAACAGGGTTTTTTTAAGTTGCTTTGCTTTTAATTTCAAACAAATTTCCAATATCCTGCCTTGTGCTCATATCTTCTTATAATTGCTGGTTTTGAGGTCCTATTTTCTGTATGGATGATTTTCTTACCTTTACTGCGTGTTTGCCTTTACTGATGAGCTTTCCCATCCATAATGTTCTTGTTACTAGTTGGGACTTCGTCTTTCCTGCCTGGAGAAGTTCCTTTAGCACTTGTTCTAAACCTCATTTAGTGGTGCTGAATTCTGTTAGTCTTTGCTTATCTGTAAAGCTTTTGATTTCTCTGTTGAATCTGAATGACAGCCTTGTTGGGTAGAGTATTCTTGGTTTGTAGGTTTTTCTCTTTTATTATTTTAAATATATTTTGTCACTTTCTTCTGGCCTGCAGAGTTTTGCTGAGAAAAACTGTGATAACATTACGGGCATTCCCTTGTATGTTATCTGTTGCTTTTCCTTGTTATTTTTAATATTTTCTCATTGTCTTTAATTTTTGTCAGTTTAGTTGCTCTGTGTCTTGGCATGTTCCTCCTTGGGTTTATATTGCCTGGGACTGAGTTTCCTGAACTTGGGTGACTATTTCCTTTCCCATGTAAGGGAAGTTTTCATCTATTATCTCTTCAAATATTTTCCCATGCTCTTTCTCTCTTTTCCTTCTGGGACCTCTCGTGTGATTGTTGGTGTGTTTAATGTTGTTCCAGAGGTCTCTTAAACTGTTTTCATATCTTTTCATTCTTTTTTCTTTATCCTGTTGCACTGTACTGATTTCTACCATTATGTCTTTCAGCTCAGTTATCTGTTCCTCTCCCTCATTTATTCTGCTATCAGTTCCTTCTATTGTATTTTTATTTCAGTTATTGTGTTGTTCATCTCTTTTTGTATGTTAGATCTTCTAACTTTTTGTTAAACATTTCTTGTATATTTTCAGTCTGTGCCTTCATTCTTTCTCTGAGATCTTTAATCTTTACTATTCATTTACACTGAATTATTTTTTGGGTAGATTTCTATTGCCACATCGCTTAGTTGTTCTTTTGGACTTTTATCTTGTTCCTTCACCTGGAACACATTCCTCTGTCTTCTCATTTCATCTAGTTTTATGTGATTGCTGTTTCCCTTCCTCAAGCTGAAGGGTTGTAGTTCCTCATGCTTAAGGTGTCTGTCCCCTGGTAGATGAGGCTGGACTAAGAAGCCTATGCATGCTTCCTTGTGAGAAGGACTAGTTCCTGCTCATTGATAGGTGAAATTGAGTCTTGTGTCTCTGGTAGACAGGACCATGTCAAGAGCTGTGTTTAACAGGCAGCTGTGAGATCAGAAAAACTTTAGGCAGCCTGTCTGCGAATGCTTGGCACTGTGTCCCCACCCTGTTGGTGCATTGGCCTGGCACGTTCCAACCCGGGGGCCTCTAAGCTACTGGGTAGAGCCAGGTCGTGGTGAGAATACGGCAGCCTCCGAGAGGTCTCATGCTAATGAGTACTCCCCAGAACGACTGCCACCACTGTCTCTGTCCCCACAGAGAGCCAAAGGCACACCCTCACTTCCCCAGGAGCCCCTCTAAGACCAGCAAGTAGGCCTTGCCCATTCTCCTAGGAAGTCTCTGCTCTTCTTTGAGATGCAGAGCATCTGAGATCCTGTGTGTGCCCTTCAAGAGAGGAAAGCTTCTACTTCCCTCAGTCCTGCAGAGTCCCTATTGTCAAGCCCTCCTGGCCTTCAAAGCCAGTACTCTGGAGGCTCATCCTTTCAGTGCTAGACCCCCAGACTGTGGAACTGAGATGGAGCTCAAAACTCTCACTCCTGTGGAAGAACTTTTGTGATCTATCTGGAGTTTGTAAGTTGCCCGCCCAGCAAGCATGGGATTTGAGTTGCAATTGCACCCCTCCCACAGTTTTGTTTTGGCTTCTTTCTCGGCTTTGATTGTAGAATATCTTTTTTGTTTAGATTCCAGTCTTTTTTGTCAGTGGTTGTTCAGCAGTTTGTGGTGTTTTCGTGAGAGTAATTAAGCTTAGGTCCTTCTACTCTATCATCTTGTATCAGTCAACAAATGTTATTTTCAGAGGTTCTCTTTTCTTCCACAGCTCTCCCAAGAATCATGAATTGAGTCTGAGAAAGCCAATTCTTTAGATTGCTTACATGGAAATATATATTTGGTCAATTACAATAAGGCAGAATAGAGGAAACTCATTGACAGCAATTTCCCAAAGATGAAACATCAAAATAGTGACAAAATGGTGGTAAGATGATTCTTCAGTCTTAGATGCTCTTCATTTTAACAACATCCAGATGAAGAAATACATAGGCTATCATTCCCAAACAAAGGTGATCATGGAGTTTGGCAACCTGCACAATGCATACAGAAGTTTTCTGTTTCTCCAACCTAGCATGTCTAAGCATAGATGTTTAAAGACTATTTTGTACTGACATTTTATGAAATAAATTTCATAAATAAATAATAAATAAAATAACATGATTAGTTTGTTAGTGCTACTAGTGGAATTCATTCTGCAGGAATGTGTTTTCTTCATATCTTACTGTATTACCCTAATATCAAAAAGAAAAATGGATAATAAAAAAAACACAACTTGGATTAAATTGCAATAGATCACATCTAATTTATCAGACTGTAAGTTGTTTTATTTACCTCTTCAAGGAAGTGGTTGAACTGGGTAAGAAAAGAACCCTCTCTCATTCTATGTATATAATGTTTTTTTCACAGTCATATAGATCTTAACTTGGGTTCTAGGACTGTCAGGGGCCTTATAAATTGATTAGTACTATAATATGATCATCCTACTTTTCATTCCTAGTGTTTGATATTGTGCATTGAAAAAAATTTTTTAAAGAGGAGATTCATTGACTTCCCTGGGCTCCCAGAGATTGATTGCATGCACAAGGTGTCTAGCATATACTGAGGACAAAATTAATTATTCTAGACTTTCACGGGAACAAGTTATTTATAAGTTTATTTTCTAAATAGAATCAACTAAACAATTGTCTCATTTATCCAGGAGATGCAGTATTATTTTGTATTGTTCTAGCAGAATATTCAGAAAGCTACACCAGTAAGAATCCATCAGCTTTTAGTCACAATACTATTAATGGAATCTTTTCTGGCATTATCAGTTCTTTATTAAGTGGATAATTTCTGGCTAGCCTTTTCTGAGACTATGCACCACACAAATTATTTGTTTGTTTTAGATTATTAGTGAAATGATCTTAGACATGTATCCTTTATTTTAATGCCCAGTTCTGAATCATGAAGATATTACAGAGACAGTTGATAGAATAACATATCGGACTCAGGACTGATCACATTTAACATGGATTTATGATATGGAAGTGTATGTTCCAGTGCAAAATTAATCCTGCCAATCTAGTGTTCTCATACATTTTTTTTTTTTTAGATCAAGTCATTTTAGACCTCTAATAATAGGCAAACCTGTTTTCTAGGGCTAACTCATTACTTAACATCATTATTTAATAATATAACAGTTTATCTGATTAGCCCCTGTCTTTTAGAAAATTTTTTTCAAATCATGGACCATGACTTATTTTTGATTATAAAATCAATTTAATGGGCAATAACTAGCATTTCTTTTCAGGTTAGACCATCAGATTCACAGTGTGAATTAAAGGTAAATATTATTTTCTGAAAAGTTGTTTTATGTCTGTATATATCTGTGTGTAGGTGAGCATTCAGGTTCATGAAGAGAGACAGAGAAACTTATATGTATGTATGCGAACTACATTGAAACAGTTTCTCTTTTTTTAATGGCAGATAAATTAGTATGGAGTAAAAAAAAATTTTAAGCAAACAGAAAATTTATGGAATGGAAATGTAGGTACATTAGCAGCTAAAGAGTGACCCAAAAGATAGAGTATTCATAATAATATTAATAAATAGTATTATGGAGTTTCCCAGGTAGTACGATGGTAGAGTATCTGCCTGCCAATGCAGGAGACACAAGAGATGTGGGTTTGATCCGTGGAATGGGAAGGAGTAGGAAATGGCAACCCACTCCAGTATTCTTGCCAGGAAAATTCCATGGACGGGGAGCCTGGCAGGCTACAGTCCATGGGGTCACAAAGAGTTGAACATGACTGAGTGACTAAGCACACACACACATTATTACTATACCAGATATTTTTATGGTATTTATTTTGTGCCAGGTATACAATGCACCATGCTGTAAGAAATATCAGGTATAATAATAACCTTCCAAGGGTTAACTCATTAGTATTCCCAATGATGCTTTGACAGATATTGACTACAGTCATGAATTTAAAAGATGCCTGCTCCTTGAAAGAAAAGTTATTACCAATCTAGACAGCATAATAAAAAGCAGAGACACTACTTTACTGACAAAGGTCCGTATAGTCAAAGCTAATGGTGTTTCCAGTGGGGAAGGCAATGGCACCCCACCCCAGTACTCTTGCCTGGAAAATCCAATGGACGGAGGAGCCTGGTGGGCTGCAGTCCATGGGGTCGCAAACAGTCAGACAGACTGAGCGACTTCACTTTCACTTTTCTCTTTCATGCATTGGAGAAGGAAATGGCAACCCACTCCAGTATTCTTGCCTGAAGAATCCCAGGGATGGAGGAGCCTGGTGGGCTGCCATCTATGGGGTCACACAGAGTCGGACACGACTGCAGTGACTTAGCAGCAGCAATGGTGTTTCCAGTAGTCACGTATAGGTGTGAGAGCTGAACCATAAAGAAAGCTGAGCACCGAAGAATGGATACTTTTGAACTGTGGTGTTGGAGAAGACTTTTGAGAGGCCCCTGGACTGTAAGGAGATCCAACTAGTCAATCCTAAAGAAAATCAGTCCTGGATGTTCATTGGAAGGCCTGATACTGAAGCTGAAACTCCAATCCACCACCTGATGTGAAGAACTGACTTACTGAAAAAGAACCCAATGCTGGGAAAGATTGCAAGCAGGAGAGGAAGGTGCTGTCAGAGGATGAGATGGTTAGATGGCATCACCGACTCGATGGACATGAGTTTGAGCAAGGTCCAGGAGTTGGTGATGGGCAGGTGAGCCTAGCTTGCTGCAGTCCATGGGACTGCAAAGAGTTAGACACAACTGAGTGACTGAACTTAACTGAATGATGATCTAAGTTATATAGGGAATCTTATTGTTTCCATTTTCCTGTTGAGAGAATGAAGATACAGATATGCTTAATAACTTGATCAAAATTGTTCAGCTTAGTGAGTAGCAAAGGTGGGATTCAAACATCCAACCGTGAAGCTTATGCTCTTAAACACTACAGTAAATTACTGCCCATGTTAAATTGGATTGAAACATAAAATAAATAAAAATTGCCTGCTTCAAATTTATTTTTAGCAAGGACTGCATACAACAGTATCCTCTCTAAAGTGAGTTTTCAGACAGCGAGCTGACAACATACAGAATCAGGGCATTCAGTACCTAACCCATTCAGTGTTGTAAATGAGTTTCTTTTGTAGAAGGCTTTAAAACTGTCTACAGGTTAATGAGCTTGATACAATAGACTTGTAGGCTTATAAAAGAACAGTACTGGCTGACTAGAGAGCAGTAAATTTAGCTCCTCTCAAGTTGACATGTTGTACAACTCAGATTTCCCAATGCATTGAATTTTAAAATGACAATAAGATTTAGGGACATTTATTCAAATGCTTCTTTTTTCCAAAGGCCCCAAGCTCATTAGAAATACAAATGAAACTACAGTCTTACCTACTTCATGCAGCTGAAGAAGTCTTCTGCTGCTAATGCAGCAACCTGAAATGAAGAGAAAGTGATTCATTTGATATTTTTCCTTAACACACACACAGTACACATTATGCTTCTATCAGCTTTAATGCAATTATCCTTCAGGGATCTCTAACAATCAGCCAAGTCAGGCCAAGGTGAAGTGGCTGGAAGTTTTCTGAGCTGATTTCTTCAGCCTCTTGAGAGCTGATCTTGTCCATCTCTTTGACATGTGCTCTCTGCATATCAGAAAATGCTGTTGATCACATCAAAGCATTCATGAATTCAGTTTTTTTTTTTTTTCTTCACCAAATGTTCTGTTCTTTTTAGATCTTTGTCAGTGGTGTCACAGCTGAGTGAGCAATTCCTGGCTTCCTGAATTTCCCTTGAGGGCTAAACTGTCAACATCTATGTTCATCATTGAAACCTTCAATTTAAGAAAAATAATTTTATTTTAATCATGATTTTGTATGTAAAATGGTGGCTCTTTAGATCTTATAGTTATCTAAACTTGTTCCCTTATGAGTTTAGTTAATTTAATTTTGCTAGAATCTCCCCACAATGAAATTTTCCTCTTGTTTGATTTCCTTCCCTCTTTCTTCCCTTCCCCTTCTTCCTACTCTTCTTGTTTCTTTCCTGCCTTCCTTCCCACTTCCTCATTCTTATTTTTAAAACTGTTTCTTTCTGTCAACATTAATTGAAATACTGCTCTGTGCCACACATTATGGATGTAACTATGGTTGCAAATGTCCTTGCCTGTGAAGGATTCACAATGACCTCTTACTCTTCATTTTTACTCACAAAATAAGCAGCTTCCTTCATTCATTCATGGGCTTCCCTGATAGCTCAGTCAGTAAAGAATCTGCCTGCAATGCAGGAGACCCTGGTTGGATCCCTGGGTTGGGAAGATCCACTGGAGAAGAGATAGCCTACCCACTCCAGTATTCTTGGGCTTCCCTGGTGGTTCAGCTGGTAAAGAATCCACCTGCAGTGTGGGAGACCTGGATCCAATCCATGAGTTGGGAAGATCCCCTGGAGAAGGCAAAGACTATCCTCCCCAGTACTATGGCCTGGAGAATTCTATGGACTGTACAGTCCATGGGGTAGCAAAGAGTCTGACACACTGAGTAACTTTCACTTTCCTTTATCCATTGCTTTTCCCAAAATCACTTCTCTATCCTCTCCATGTGCTTAGCTGATTTACGCCAAAGTTCTGGCTGTGCCTAGTTGGGTTTATCCTGCTTCACATGCCTGGAAATGACACTTAGCTAGATTATAACTTTGATTTTTCTTTAGAGGAATAGAAATAGAATTAGGCTTAATGAACGATGCAGCAAAGAAAGGGGGAAGGGACTTTGAATTTAGTCTCACAGGATGATGTTGGGGAGGCAGAATTTCTACTCTTTAACCTGATGTAATCCCTCATGGACAACCCAATTACTTGAGATCCTAAGTATCGTAGTAGGAGTAAAAACTTTAGGTGTATACTGTAAAAGCTTATTGAATACATATAATTGGTCCCTTTTTCACACTTCACCCCAGTTCGTTCTCTATATTGTCATTAAAAATCACCTTTTTAACATACAAATCAGATTATATTTCTTCACTAATTAAAACTTTCTTGTGGCATCTGATTATCTAAATGCAAAAGGCAAAAGTTTACCAGCTTTGTATGTTAGACCACTTACATTGTGACCCCTGCAATCTCTCTAGTCTTCTGTCTTGTTCATCTATCCTGTTTGTTTGTTGTTTTTTTAACACACGCATTCTGTTCAGAATATATGAATTTACTTTAATTCCCTGAAGGTTCCATGAGATTTCATACTTGTGTTCCTCTACATACCTGTCTTCTCTATCTGGAACTTTCTCTTTCCCCTCCATTATTCATTAACCTGAGAAAGCCCATCCGTTCATCANGTTTTTTTAACACACGCATTCTGTTCAGAATATATGAATTTACTTTAATTCCCTGAAGGTTCCATGAGATTTCATACTTGTGTTCCTCTACATACCTGTCTTCTCTATCTGGAACTTTCTCTTTCCCCTCCATTATTCATTAACCTGAGAAAGCCCATCTGTTCATCAAAGTCTTAACCTGGCATTGTCTCCTTTAAAGATTTTCCTTGAATTTCCAAAGCAGAATTAATCACTGATTTTTCTGTAGTTCTATTTCTTATTTTTTTTATTGCCCTTCTCATCTTGCCACATAATCACTTGTACGTACATTTGCTTCCCTATTACACTGAGCTTGAAGGTAGAGTTTGTGTTTGTAACATTACTGTTTCTGGCTGACTTATCAAATACTTGAACCATCATAGGTAACTAATAAATATTTGTAATATTGTAATGAATTAATATAGATTTATATATTCTGTTTATTGTTTGTCTCTTTTCTTCTGTAACAATCTTTATTTTCCAAGGAAACTTAGCAAGTTTTATATGTGTTCACACGCCATGCTGTAACTTGCATTACCTAGCACCCCCAATTGGACTTTTAATATACCCTTCCTTACTGATAGATAGCCTAAATGTACAACAGGTATTCTGACTCAACATGTTAAAGGAAGGCTCTTTAGTTCTTCTTCAATTTTTGCCATTAGAGTGCTATTATCTGCATGTCTGAGGTTGTTGATATTTTCCCGGCAATCTTGATTCCACCTTGTGATTCATCCACCCTGACATTTAGCATGATGTTCTCTGCACATAAGTTAAATAAGCAGGGTGACAATATACAGTCTTGTACTCCTTTCCCATAGAGTCTGTGCATAAAAGTTTGGGCTTCCCAGTAGCTCAGCTGGTAAAGAATCTGCCTACAATGCAAGAGACCCTGGTTCGATTCTTGGGTCAGGAAGATCCCCTGGAGAAGGGATAGGCTACCCACTCCAGTATACTTGGGCTTCCCTGGTGGCTTAGATAGTAAAGAATTCACCTGCAATGTGGGAGACTTGAGTTCGATCCCTGGGCTGGGAAGATCCCCTGGAGAAAGGAACAGCTACCCACACCGGTATTCTTGCCTGAAGAATTCCATGAACAGAGGAGCCTGGAGGGCTATAGTCCATGAGGTTGCAAAGAGTTGGACTCAACTGAGTGACTTTTGCATGTACGTAAGTTTAGATCTAAGAAAGGACCATGTTTCTGGAACTGAGATGCTATTGTCCTGATAGTGATAATGGATTCTGACACCTTTTATTCAAGTTCTCAGGAGTGATCAGAGGATATTTGTGGGAGGGCTGTGCAACAGTTGCTGTCTATCCCTCCAGTCTGGCCAACCACCCTGGCAGAAATAAGTGGTCCAGCTGTACGAATGACAGCCTCAACCTTAATAGGTTAAAGGTGTACACTAAATTTATTTTTTTAACAGGGCTGTTCAAGGATGGAGCAGGGAGCTACCTGTACATCAGAATTTCAGGGGAATCAAAAGGTACCCCAGGGCACTAACAATGGACACTGTCCCACTGCTGATGACTTTAGTTGACATGCTTAGACTTTTATCTTATTTTTTGACAATGTTTTCATCACTGATAGAATAAAAAAAAAATCCATGTAGTGTTATAATCATGATTTTCTAATATTCTTTCAGTGAGAAGGCAAAAGGATAGTTCATTTATATCATATTTTTGAGAAAAAAAAATCAGTATGCCTCTTCTAACACTTCAAGAATACTCTTTGACAAAAGGGGATAGAATATTTAATATTAGAACTCAGCCATTAAAATAATACATTTGAATCAGTTCTAATGAGGTGGATGAAACTGGAGCCTATTATACAGAGTGAAGTAAGCCAGAAAGAAAAACACTAATTCAGTATACTAAGGCATATATATGAAATTTAGAAAGATGGTAATGATAACCCTGTATGCGAGAGAGCAAAAGAGACACAGATGTACAGAACAGTCTTTTGGACTCTGTGGGAGAGGGCGATGGTGGGATGATTTGGGAGAATGGCATTGAAATATGTATAATATCATATAAGAAATAAATCGCCAGTCCAGGTTTGATGCAGGATACAGGATGCTTGGGGCTGGTGCACTGGGATGACCCAGAGGGATGGTACGGGGAGGGAGGAGGGAGGAGGTTCAGGATGGGGAACACATGTACACCTGTAGCGGATTCATGTTGATGTATGGCAAAACCAATACAATATTTTAAAATAATTAGCCTCCAATTAAAATAAATAAATTTAAATTAAAAAAATAAATAAAGAAGGAAAGAAACCATAGCTTTGACTATTAAAAAAATAAAGAAATGTCCATGATATCCTGGGTGTATATAATGATTTTGTTTATAAGAGTTGGGCAACATAGAGGATTACATCTTGTGGTTGTGGGTAGAGGGTAGGAGTACAGAACCTTAGAACAAGATGAAGTGTGATCTTTTCATCTACAGGACTGAGAGCTTCTCCAGGATGTGAATGTACTAGGTCACTAAGCACACCAGTTAGTTCAGCTGTTTTATATGTAGCAAGACTTTCTGCAAGAAGCGGCATGAAACTCTCAGTTTAGTGTAAGCTCTTAGTTCATGAAAGACCTTATTTTGAGTAGCATCAGTTTAAGCAATAGGAAAGAGACAGGAAAAGGGGATATCTCTGGAGCCAAAGGGAATCATAGCTGCTTTTGTTGAGTTCTAATTGAATGTGTTTCTCTATTCAGATTGTTAAAATTACCATCTGTAACCTTCATTTATTAATTATTATTCTGTGCTTCAGTGGTGGACTTCCTTGAATCTTCCCCACCCTCCACACTGGCTATAATCATCAATTCCTTTAATAATTCCCCATAATACTATTCATCATCCTATTCACCATTATTAGAATGTACCATATTTTATCAAGGTTAAATTCATACCTGTTATAGATACATGCTAACTGGAGCAGAGAATATGAGAACTGTTTTGTCCTGGATTTTGTGCCTCTTCCCCAAAGCCCATGATTTCATGTTTGTTCATGGATATGTCTCAGTTCTTAATAACATTAAATGTACTGTTAGCTGAAACCCCATGCCTTTATACTTCACATGAACTGGAGTTAAACTTTCATCATCTGGTACTTTTAAAGCTGAGTTTTTTAACCTACTTGCCAGATATTTCATTCATCATTACTGACAAATGGCTTAATTTTGTCTGTCCTTCTGATCTATGATTCATTAGTGATTCTGAGGTCCTGGAGCATAGAATAAATTGTTGCAAGGTGCTATCAAGGCATTTAATGAAGCATCTGGAATTATGTTATATTACAAATAACATACACTCTTTCAGTGATGTATTGGATTTTATGTAAGTGACAAATCTTGTGAAGGGACTAAAAACTTAGATTTTTTTTCTTTAAAAATCAACTGCATATGTGAGCATTTATTCATTTACCTTTGTTTATAAATGTCACCAAATTGTGAAATTACTGCTTACAAAAGAAATTTTTGAATATTTTAGAAAACGTTATTTGGCTTTCTACAATAAAGTGTTAATTTTCTCTTATATAAAATAGGAATTAAAATATGCACTTTACAGAAATGTTTTGAAGATAAAATGTGATTAATAGTAACTTCAGTTTGCAAATTCCCATTTATAATAAATATTTCCTATGCTGCTGCTGCTGCTAAGTCACTTCAGTCGTGTCCGACTCTGTGTGACCCCATAGACGGCAGCCCACCAGGCTCCTCCATCCCTGGGATTCTCCAGGCAAGAATACTGGAGTGGGTTGCCATTTCCTTCTCCAATGCATGAAAGAGAAAAGTGAAGGTTAAGTCGCTCAGTCTGTCCGACTGTTAGCGACTCCATGGACTGCAGCCCACCAGGCTACTCCGTCCATTGGATTTTCCAGGCAAGAGTACTGGGGTGGGGTGCCATTGCCTTCCCTGAAATATTTCCTATAATTAAGTTTAATTTTAAATCTGAGTTATCACTCATGGTAGTAGTGAGAAAGGCAACATTTAGTCATTTTTGAGGTGTGTATAAATTAGAGGTAGAGTTTGGACATGAATTTGAAAGAGGTAGATCTCTACCTGGAATGATTGGATGAATTAGGGAGTGACAGTTTAGGCAATTCAAAGAGAGGGATTACCACAGAAGTATCAAGTAGGAGAGGCCAAGCCGAGTTTGAAACTAGAACTCAGTCTAGTTTGCTTGAAATATCAGCTATGCATTGGAAGAAATAAGAGAGTAAAGTAAGATGGGAGTGGAATTACTTTCACAACTGTTTACCCAGACTGTGCTAGGCTGAGACAGTAGGTTCTGATCTTTGCAATTAAATACTTTGGGGCCATAAAATTCTTATGAAGAAGAACGTGACATGGTTACCTTCATGTTTTTAAAAATAACTGAAACAAATGTGGTCATGTTTGGACGGGAAGTACCTGAAGTTAGGAAGCCCTATTAAGATACATTACAGTGGTCCAGCAAGTGAGACAGAAGGCACAGACTGGGGGAGTGATGGAGAGAGCATGAAGGAGGCAGTTCTGAGGGAACATGACAGTAAAGCTCTCTCAATAGAAATACTCATCCTCATCATTAGAGTCTGTTCCTTCTTCTACTTCAATAAACCACTGACTACAGAGTCAGAGTCATGCATTTTTCTACCACCTACCAATGCTTGTCTCTAGCTTGCAATGGTAATTTGTTTCTTAGTGAATGCAGCTACTAGGGAAAATTGACTTATAATCAATATATAGTGGGAATTAGCAAAATAAGTTCAACTTAGAATAAAGATAGACCTATATTAATATTTTGGAATATATGAGTCATTTTTATGATCATTTTGTGCCTTTATAATTTGAAGATCAATAACTAGATAAGATTAAATAAGTATTTTATATTTGCTATAGTTGAAGGTAACTAAATAATATGATTGATTCTTATTAAGCTCTAAGACAAGTTAAATATGGGTTAACTAAATAAGAGTATAAGTTATGTCCTCTAGCTACTGGTATTATAATTGACAGAAATCAAAAAACTATAAATATAATATACCATTAATTGCTGTAATAGATTTTATAATCATACCTAAAATAAAAGAACAGGACTTTTCATATGTGATGTGCTTTGTAGCCTACAATGCACATCCTTGGATAGTCTCATTTGATCCTCAGAACTTCTGGAATCTCATAAATCTTATTTGTAAAATGGAGTTAATAGTTGCCATGAGGATGAGAGAAACAATAAGTACAATACCTAACCCAGTAGGCAGTCAGTTTTTATTTTCCTGTCTAATCTCCCTTTAAAAGAACAGGACTTTTCATATGTGATGTGCTTTGTAGCCTACAATGCACATCCTTGGATAGTCTCATTTGATCCTCAGAACTTCTGGAATCTCATAAATCTTATTTGTAAAATGGAGTTAATAGTTGCCATGAGGATGAGAGAAACAATAAGTACAATACCTAACCCAGTAGGCAGTCAGTTTTTATTTTCCTGTCTAATCTCCCTTTTTTTTTTCCACTTTCATATTAGGAAAATTAAAGAATGGAAATAATTTACCATTTGTCTTTTTTTTTTTCTTAACTAAAGTATCCTATCTGTGTGTTTCTTAAAGATGACCAGCAAAACAGTATAGAATAAACTATCACACACTTTAGATTTGCTAATTACTTCTAGGGCACATTAGAAGCAGAGTGCACTGAACTAGTGGAGTATAGAAGTCATGATTTCAGGCACCAGCACACGTCAAAGATAGTGAAAGCTAAAGAACTGTCATCAGCAAGGCTAGCTGCCACTTTCCATAATGAAGGCACGTTTCCAAAATGTACCTTGAGTAGTCCTCCAGAGCAGGCAATCAGAAACCTCCCGTTTTACCAGCTCATTTAGATTTGCTCTACTCTATCTTTCTTGGTAATAAGAAGAGATAGCTATTTGTTGGGATAAATATTCCTTGTTAAAGCTCATTTTAAAGTGGATTTAACTTCGGGCCACATATAATAACAAAGAGACTCTTTATGCGTCTTTGGGATATCATAATAGACAAAGGCAGCCATTACCATGATGTAATGAAGCAAAATCAAAATAATAAAAATAGATATAAAATAATGAAAATGTTAGAAAGTAAAATGTACTGTATAATGTTCCAGTGGGGGCTGCAAAGCCATCTTATTCTGTAATCAACTATATTTTTGGAGATCTGGCCCCAAAACAGTTTTTTCTGAGATGTAAGAAATAATACCTATTTTCTCTTTATGCCATATCTGGGCCATAGAGACCATGAAGAAGGAGACTGGTAGTGAAACCCATTTAAGGACCGAATTACAAATCAGTCATCTGCAAACTTGACCAGGGAGTTTGGACCTCATATTCTCTTGTGCAGTAAATCTTTGCTAAATAATCTTCTATAAAACTGTCTTACCTTTAAGTAGGATAAAGAGAGAGTGTGGTGTAGGGAGATTAGGAAGAATCATGATTTTATTTTAGGAGCTTCCTACTCTGGTTCTCTGCAGCCCAGTATATGTGAGTCTTATTTTCCTTGACTTTTGATTTTTGTCCTTAAGTTATCCTCAGCAGTGGACTATTTGTTTCCTTATATAAGAAAGGTTTCCTCTGGCTATGGTGTCCCCTGAAAGCAGACATCTCCATCAATTCTACTAAGTCTGGGAGTGATTTATAATAGTAAATTTTAACCCTGTCCCCTGGAGCTGAAAGTTCATAGAGCCAAATATAGAGTAGGCATTATTTCCACTCTGTAACCTCCATGAAGAGCACATCATAATAGCTGCAAAATGATGAGGAAATGTGAACCTCTCCTCAACAGAAAAGCCTCCAAAACTGGCATAGAAATCACAAACTAAGAGATTTAGCTCCTGACTTGGTGACCTATTTTTAATTGCCCATTTATTTATTGTCTTATTTATTCCCTCAGTCATCAGACAATTACTAAGGTCTCTTATATGTCCTTTTGTGTAATGTACAGAGGAGTTGATTACAAAAAAACCCATACATTGCAAATCAAGGCACTTCTGGAGCTCAAACCTGACTTTTTTTTTTTTTTTTTTTTTGGTCCTGGAAAGTTATATAAACTAGTCTATGCTTTAGTTTCTCCATGTATAAAAGGAAGAAATGAATATTATAGCATACTTTTCTTAGCTGGTTAAGTGGTATCACACAACACTAGTTAATTCCCTCTGCCTTTTGACCTGTCTTTCCTTATGATTCTGGAACTGATGCAGGCATGATGATGTGGTTTCTGTCCCCGAGGAACTGACTGAAACTGATGCTCCTCAAAACTACGGAAAGCGAAAGCCTTTCAAATGAGTTAGATCAGACTACTTAGCATAGGGACGCAAAAATTGTTAGCATACATATGAGGGGAGTAAACATATCTGTCTTTTGTCTAGTTTTGGATTTAGAGGCTTATCACAATTCCTGTCACTTTCCAGTGAAGCACAATTCCTGTGCTTTTCAGTAAATACTGAATGGATAAGAGAGCCTGAAAGAAGAAGAGATCAAGGACTAAGTGATTTCAAATGAGGGAGAAATGATTTCTTACATATAAGATATTGAGGTCAGGCACTTGAGACCCAGACTCTAAGGATGGGATTTGTGTGCAGAAATATTATTAGAGATGGTCTCAGGATTAATATATACAGTATACAAGGTAAGGAAGCAGAATTGGGCAGAGAGGGGAATTAGGCTGTGTGATGTATTCAAAAGATTCAGTAAATCCACTGGGATCTCAGAGACTGGAGCAGGTTTTTGGAGTTTTCCTGAGCAACCTCACATTGAGCAGATATGCAGGCTACCCTTGAGAAGTGAATATTACGTTTAGCTGAGGGAAATCCCTGGTTAGGGCTGACAACTGAGGGTTATAGGGCTGCAGGCTTCTAAGCGATAAGGAAAATTGGCCTTTATTACTGAAGGGAAGGTCTGTGAGTGCAGTGTAGTGTCCACTACAGTCCACGTACTTCTGATCAGATCTACTTCTTCCTCTATATCTAAGTTATTCTAGGATATGGTTCACTTCTGTTCCTGTGAAAACTTATAATCGGAAGGTTAGTAAGATCACTGCAGACTCTGCTGCTGCAGCTTTTCTTGAAATCATAACTGATACTCATTGTCTCTTTCCTCTGTCATTCAGTCTTCACTTCAGTCACAGCCAACCTCTGCTGGTATAAGTGGCATACCTGCTGGTGTGATTCCAAGTCTGGGAACACTGCTTCTGATTGTCCAGGCCCCTAAGATATGCTGTGACAGTCACACCCGTGTCTTCAAGGTGTAGGAAAGCATATGTAGGAAAGTGAAAGTGAAGTCGCTCAGTCGTGTTCGACTCTGCGACCCCATGGACTGTAGCCTACTAGGCTCCTCTGTCCATGGGATTCTCCAGGCAAGAATACTGGAGTAGGCTGCCATCTCTTGTAGGAAACATGCTGTCAAATAACCACTCCTGTCTCACTTTCCCAGTCTAGGAAAAACGTTCTTTCCTCTCTCTTGCATCTTTCTAAAACTCATTTTCTTTGATCCCTTCTCTTTGGAGATTTCCAGAGTAATCCTCTCAGTGAGTTTATGTCTATACAAATAAAAGAATATCTCTTGACTTCAAACTGCTTCTGATGTTAACCCTGGAAAAAAGGAAATACCAAAGGCAAGACTACTAAGGGCTGGCTACTTTGTTGGAGAGAGGGAGGAAAAATAAACAGAAGGCAAATTAATGCACCCCAAAGGGTCATGCTAAAATGATCCAGTGCTGAGTCCAACAAACAGGAGATGCTGGAGGAGAATGATTTAGTGAGGTGAGAGGACAGACAGTGTGGTTATGTAACAGCACAGTCAGAAAAAGAATTTTAGAAGCCAAAAAGACCCTGAAGATCACATAATCCAATTCTTTTCTTTTACACTAGGGTAATCTGAGGCTCCGAGCTGAAACCAAAGTCCAGGGCTCTTAATTACCAGCCCAATCTCCATTTCAGACTCTTATTTTTCATGTCTTGGATGCCTGCTTTTTCTTGTTCAAACTTTGGTAAAGAGTGAAGTGCTGAGTTCTTGACAGGTTGACTGTGAAACTCATGCCGCAACCAATTTAGGTTTTGGATGTGTTTTCCTGCATGCACGCTACTGTGAGACCACAAGGAACTGTGAGCTATGACCTGCCGTCATAAATCTAGCTAGAGATATTTAACTAAGGCACTTTGTGTTGTGAAAATGAGTATTGTAATTCTGTGTACTGACAAAAACCTCTTTTTCCCTTCCCCTTCCTTGTTGAAGCTGAAGGTTGCTGCATAATCAAAAGTGACCCTTTGAAGCCAGCAGTGCTAGCCTTCCCAAACTNAATACTGAATGGATAAGAGAGCCTGAAAGAAGAAGAGATCAAGGACTAAGTGATTTCAAATGAGTTAGAAATGATTTCTTACATATAAGATATTGAGGTCAGGCACTTGAGACCCAGACTCTAAGGATGGGATTTGTGTGCAGAAATATTATTAGAGATGATCTCAGGATTAATATATACAGTATACAAGGTAAGGAAGCAGAATTGGGCAGAGAGGGGAATTAGGCTGTGTGATGTATTCAAAAGATTCAGTAAATCCACTGGGATCTCAGAGACTGGAGCAGGTTTTTGGAGTTTTCCTGAGCAACCTCACATTGAGCAGATATGCAGGCTACCCTTGAGAAGTGAATATTACGTTTAGCTGAGGGAAATCCCTGGTTAGGGCTGACAACTGAGGGTTATAGGGCTGCAGGCTTCTAAGCGATAAGGAAAATTGGCCTTTATTACTGAAGGGAAGGTCTGTGAGTGCAGTGTAGTGTCCACTACAGTCCACGTACTTCTGATCAGATCTACTTCTTCCTCTATATCTAAGCTATTCTAGGATATGGTTCACTTCTGTTCCTGTGAAAACTTATAATCGGAAGGTTAGTAAGATCACTGCAGACTCTGCTGCTGCAGCTTTTCTTGAAATCATAACTGATATTCATTGTCTCTTTCCTCTGTCATTCAGTCTTCACTTCAGTCACAGCCAACCTCTGCTGGTATAAGTGGCATACCTGCTGATGTGATTCCAAGTCTGGGAACACTGCTTCTGACTGTCCAGGCCCCTAAGATATGCTGTGACAGTCACACCCTTGTCTTCAAGGTGTAGGAAAGCATATGTAGGAAAGTGAAAGTGAAGTCGTTCAGTCGTGTTCGACTCTTTGCGACCCCATGGACTGTAGCCTACCAGGCTCCTCTGTCCATGGGATTCTCCAGGCAAGAATACTGGAGTAGGCTGCCATCTCTTGTAGGAAACATGCTGTCAAATAACCACTCCTGTCTCACTTTCCCAGTCTAGGAAAAACGTTCTTTCCTCTCTCTTGCATCTTTCTAAAACTCATTTTCTTTGATCCCTTCTCTTTGGAGATTTCCAGAGTAATCCTCTCAGTGAGTTTATGTCTATACAAATAAAAGAATATCTCTTGACTTCAAACTGCTTCTGATGTTAACCCTGGAAAAAAGGAAATACCAAAGGCAAGACTACTAAGGGCTGGCTACTTTGTTGGAGAGAGGGAGGAAAAATAAACAGAAGGCAAATTAATGCACCCCAAAGGGTCATGCTAAAATGATCCAGTGCTGAGTCCAACAAACAGAAGATGCTGGAGGAGAATGATTTAGTGAGGTGAGAGGACAGACAGTGTGGTTATGTAACAGCACAGTCAGAAAAAGAATTTTAGAAGCCAAAAAGACCCTGAAGATCACATAATCCAATTCTTTTCTTTTACACTAGGGTAATCTGAGGCTCCGAGCTGAAACCAAAGTCCAGGGCTCTTAATTACCAGCCCAATCTCCATTTCAGACTCTTATTTTTCATGTCTTGGATGCCTGCTTTTTCTTGTTCAAACTTTGGTAAAGAGTGAAGTGCTGAGTTCTTGACAGGTTGACTGTGAAACTCATGCCGCAACCAATTTAGGTTTTGGATGTGTTTTCCTGCATGCATGCTACTGTGAGACCACAAGGAACTGTGAGCTATGACCTGCCGTCATAAATCTAGCTAGAGATATTTAACTAAGGCACTTTGTGTTGTGAAAATGAGTATTGTAATTCTGTGTACTGACAAAAACCTCTTTTTCCCTTCCCCTTCCTTGTTGAAGCTGAAGGTTGCTGCATAATCAAAAGTGACCCTTTGAAGCCAGCAGTGCTAGCCTTCCCAAACTCGATAAGAACATTTAATTCCTTTTACCACCACACAGGGCTTAAAGGAAAGTACAGTTCAGACATAAAGAGACCAGGAAAATGGTTCCAGGGCTCTTTGTGTTTCTGCCCTACCTGCCAGAATTTCTGGCAGAGCATCAAGCAGCCTTGCATACCCCAACCCAGATGCTTGTCAAGGGAATGGATAGTTTAAAGAGGTGCCTTGTGTTTCAATTAACTGATAGATAAATGGCAATGCTCAATGCCATCTACATTCTCTTGTTAAAATTATAGTGAATATATGAAGAGGCAAGAATAGGTGTATGTAGTAAATATTCGTATTTCTCCTTCCATCCACATTTCCGCTCCTGCTTCTTCTAATGTTAGAAATGAACTTCCCTTTGGGGAATTTGTATTCTCTGCATTATATGTGGTCTGGGCATTGTTCTCCATTGATGTGCTGTGTACAATCCTGGTAAACACACATCTGAGGCTCAGCCAAAGAAAGTCTTTCCAGGATTTTAATCTTTAGTAGCATGACCCAGAATGGAAAAATGGATGTGATTCTTGTCAGAGGCTGGTTCATTCTAGCATAGTGTTATCATGGATAATTCTGCAATCATGAAAATAAGACACATCCATGCTGTCTAATAACTGCTAGCCACGTGAGGATATTGAGCACTGAAGTATGACTAGTATAACTAGCTAGAGTAACTCAATAACTGACTTTTTAGTTTTATTTAATTTTGATTAATTAAAATGTAAATAGCCACCTTTTTACAGTAACTGCTGTTTTGGACAGCAGAGTTCCCTGGGGAAATTAGGCAGTGACATTTACTATCTGGATCCCCAGATAGTAAGGCTCTTTCTATTTAGAACCTGATTTTTTAGCTATTTCTTTGACTCTCTGAGCTACTTTATAATAATTTCCTCCTTTGCCTTGTAGCTAGAATCAGTTTTGTTTGCTTGCAACCAAAGGACTCAGAGCTGAGGTGGGGACTCACTAATTTATTGTCTAATCAATAAGTTAAGTATCTTTATATGTGTTAAGGACTAAGCTGGTCTTTGGGGATGAGAAGGTATAAGTAAATGTCATCCTTACCTTTCAGGTGCTGAGACTAATGAAGACAACAGAAATATAAACAGTAATAATGTAGTGAGAGAAATCAGATATTTACAAAGAATTCTGGGTTCCCAGTGGATGTTTCATTAGTTCATTTCATTAGTTCATTAGTAGGTTGAAATATATTGTTGAACTAATGCCAAGTTTATTTTCTTAGATTTTCCTACAACTTCACCCATAATCTTAGAGTTAAGTTGTATCATGGATTATCAGTCTTGCCACAAAATGTATGTATTGAATTCCTGGCACTGCCTTCTACAAGGAGATCTTCAGATTCCCATTAGATTTTATTGACTCTCTCAGCATATACTTTTGTTGTCTTTTTTCTTAGCTCGTAAGGCATTTAAGCAACTAGTTGCAGTGACTCACTGTGCAGTGACTTGACACAGTGACAAAGTACAGCCTATTATTTAGAAGAATGGAAGTTATAAAACAGATACAAAAAAGCAATGTACAATGGACAGGAATCATGTCATGCAGGGGTTAATCATTTTACATCCCTCAACAACCTACACTGTTATAATGGGTGCTATTGATATTATAATGACTCTATAGTAATATTAAAATGATAATTATAACTTACTTATTCAAATGATAATAGTATTACAATTATCAAAGCAGACTTAGCTTATGTTCAGTATATTAGAGAGTTAGAAAATATATATTTTAAGAATTTCACAAACTAATTATTTTTTGTGCCATGAAAATATTTATTTGTGATAATCTAAGTCAGTAGGACCAGCACAGACAGACATGTCCACTTCAGCACCAGAAGGAGTATTAACATTTATAAACACATCCACAACTGCTCAGTACGTGGGGCTGGTAGAGAGTGGGGCTGCTGAAGCCACTGCTTCATCTGCAGAGAAATCCCCTTCAGAGAAGGGACCAAGTTGTGTCTGAGGCTGCTTTATTCCCCAGAGAAGCTTCCAGAGTCTGAGCTCGACTCAGGAAGGACTGGATTCGTATCGAAGGGTCTGAGTTAATGTCCCATTCCTCCTTTGGGTCTGGTTTTGCAATTATTAGCTGAAATCCCAACAAAATTATAAATTAGAAAAGATGCAAGCTCTAAAGCCAAGCACATTGAAAGCATCTCCACATACTTCTTATCCTTCGGGGGCTACAAGGGGTAAATTAAAAGTTCACTCCATTTCCCCAGGTGTCAGTGTCCATACCTCCCACCATCAAGACAATGGCCTACTCATTAATTTCAAAACGTTGTACTTGAAATGGCAGATCTTACTTAGGTGGCTAAGTCCCTTAAGTGTTCACACTGAGAAAGACTGGGAAGTTCTAAGAACTCCAAACAATGACAAGTCTGCCAGGTATAAAGCCTGAAGCTTCTGAAGACCATCAATCTTATCTACGAGTGTTTATGTAGATATATTTCCTACAACTGTACATATGCTACATTTTTATTCTTTGGCAATATGATGTTACAAAGAAATTGCCTTTTCTTCTGTTACTGTTCAGTTCTGTCATCTTCTTATATGCTTAGTCCTTACCAGTCTCTTGTGTTATTTAATTTTGCTCTGTTTTTTATTTTCCTTTCATTTTCCTTGGTATATCAATGTCTTAGTGGAGTGCAAATTAAAAAGCATATTTTGTTGCTGTCAATTTACTGTGGTGTTTTGTATTTTAGTTGTATATTAAAATTAAAATAAGTAAATTTAAATTTAAAAATAAATAAAATATAATCATCCTATGTTTGAAAAATCAGAAAAAGAAAAGCCTGAAGCTTCTAAAGACAAAGAAATCAGGTTATCGTGTGAAACTGGAATATTTACTATGACTTTAAACACAAGTAGGGGGTCACTGAAGGTACACAGGGGATTATGTTTAACCTGGTAGGTAAACTCTCTCTCCCTCTCTCTCTCTCATACAGATACACACATAGAGACACACAAATATACATATGAAAACATTCAGGACCATGTCTTTGGGTGGTGGAGGCCCTGTAGCAACCTTATATATCCCAGCACAAGGACAGCTGGTCTAAGATTGTACTGTGAAATCATTTGTTCTTGATTTCAGCCCCTGTGAGGTCCACTGTACTTACAGGAATCATGCTACCTACTTTTCTCTCAGGGTCATCCTCTTCTCTACAGGAATTGTTATCTGCAGATATTATTTCCAGTCATTCTTTCAAATGGTACAGTCTCTCCAACCTGCATATAAAAATAAAAACTCCAATAGCATCAATCCAAACTTGATGTAATACTGAGGGTATTACTATCTTTGTAGTTATCTAATTGTAGATTTGTCTCATTAAAGAAACCTTGGACAATACAGGAAGAGTTTGAACTCTTCAAAATGGTGGGGGGTTTAAGTGTAAAGGAATTTCATATCATCCAGCTGGCTAAGAAGCAAATAACGGCTTTGCAGGAAATATTGGGGCCTCTTGGGCCTTCCCCCATGGCACTTCTGGTAAAGAACCCACCTGCCAATACAGGTCATGGAGATGGATTCAATCGCTCGGTTTGATCCTCAGGTTGGGGAGATACCCTAGAGAAGGAAGTGGCAACTCACTCCAGTATTCTTGCCTGAGAATCCCATGGACAGAGGAACCTGGTGGGCTAAAAGTCCATAGGGTTGCAGAGTCAAACACTGCTGAAGCTACTTAGTACTTGTCTTTAACTGGATGTGTTACAGTGTTGCTCACTGCTGTTAGTATTATTACTTTGCTTATGGTGGTGGTCGTAAGGGTAGAGTGATCACATAGTTATGGTATTAAGGAAAATAGTGGATGCATACCTGACAAGGGCACCTTCTGCATTTGGTGGTTTGTGGTCCATACTCCTTAGGAAGTTACATGCCTCTTGTTGAAGATACATAAATATGATTAAGTGAGAAATGTTGAGGATTTTTATCCTCTTAAGTGAGTTTCATAGCTTTAAAAACCCATTGATCATATAACCATCTGTTGCCATTCAAGCTAGAAGATACTTGAGGTTTGTTTTCTCACAAGAATTCAGTGCTGTGCCTTGTGGGGCTGGATTTACTTTTGCCTGATGGTGCACATCTCATTTTTTTTTTTTTTCATCTTTGAGGCATAACAGGGAAAACTGTTCTTTTCCCATAGAATTACTTTCAGTAGTTGCAGTTTATTTTTTTAACTGACCCCTCTCTAATACTTGTGGTTTGAAATATCCTTCAGTTATCTTCTATAACTTGGTAAGGAATTCCTTTCAGGTGAGTTTAATTCCTCTCCTTTTGTCACATCTTTGACATCTTACAGCATGTGTAGAGATATCAAGACATCTGAAAGATTTATCAGGTATTCACGCTACCAAAAATACAAGCTTTCACATAATAAATTGGCATATGATGTGATATGATCCCCAGGGCATCATTGTGTCTTTAAAAGATAAAAACTCACTAGATTGAGTGAAATCAAACCTAGAGGAAGAAAATGCTCTATTTTCCTGCATTCCACCTAGCCTTCTTATATGGGTATACAAAATTAATGTTTTTAGTTTCTCATGTTGACACTTAAACAGCAGAAGAGAGTTAGTGGTTCAAATTCAGTATTCGTTTTTTTCCTCAGACATGCCCTTCACAAAAATTTCATCACTGCAGCCCAAAATAGACCAACCTGTGAGAAATTTAATCAAATTTCTTTACCAGAGGAAAAAGAACAAACTTACTCTATCATGTTGCACAAATGGTGTATTTTCTCTTTCTAAATAATCAGACACCAGGGATGCTCCCATGTGTTGGTTTATTAGAATGCAGATTCTGATTAAGCTAACACTTACTGAGCAAAAACTGCATGCCAGACACTGCCACATATTTTAATGATACTGTTTAATCGCACGGTATAATTGTAGCTACAATATGTAATTGTCAACTATATGACAGACAATTTTTGCTTGTTTATTGATGCTGCCCAAATCCATACAGGCAGAGAGTGCTTAGAGACAAGATCTGCTCTTCATTTTGTGTAGCACCAAAGCCTCTTCTCTAGTATTTCTTAGCCAGTGCTGCCTGACCAAATAGAGTAATTTGGCCTTCCCTTGAATTGTACCATTCGTCTCATAATCTCTCTCCCTGGATGATTAACTTCTAAAACTGATTTACCCATTTAGATCATTAAAACACTTGACTGTTTAAGTGATTCTTCAGTGCACAAATCCTCCTGAGAGGCTAATGCCTTAAGCCTTTCTTGGCTATAAATATAGGAGGATGAAATTTGAGCCAGGTCCTGGGACAGTGAGATGCAGGCAAAGTATTCTTGGGTGTGTGTGTGTGTGTGTGTGTGTGTGTGTGTGAAGTCGCTCAGTCATGTCCGACTCTTTGCGACCCCATGGACTGTAGCCTACCAGGCTCCTCCCTCCATGGGATTCTCCAGGCAAGAGTACTGGAGTGGATTGCCATTTCCTTCTCCAGGGGATCTTCCCTACCCAGGGGTCGAACCTGGGTCTCCCGCATTCCAGGCAGATGCTTTAACCTCTGAGCCGTATGTGTTTGGTGCAATGATAGAGAGAAGCATTGCAAAGAAAGCTAGAGAAATTGAAGTCCTTGGTGCTTCATAATTTAAAGAGCCGTTCCTCATCTGTCTTGTGTCCAATCAGAACTGTTCCACCAAGAAAACTTACAGATCCTTGTGACCAATTTATTGTAACCTCTTCCTTTATCTTTTAGCTGCTTGCACTTTATATGCCTCCTCTCATCAGTTTCATTACTTGAGGCTAGTATTTGAACTTGCCTTGAAGTCTTGTAAGCATCTTCCACGAACTTTTACACGTGGCAGTTTTCAGTAGAATGAAACTGTTGAAGTTAATTTCTTCCAGGGAAAGTATTTCGCAATGCCTAAATGGCAACCCACTCCAGTGTTCTTGCCTGGAGAATCTCAGAGGCAGGGGAGTCTGGTGGGCTGATGTCTATGGGGTCACACAGAGTCAGACACGACTGAAGTGACTTAGCAGCAGCAACCAAGGCGGACGTACATCTTATTATGTAAATTTTATCACAGTAACTGAAGGTAGATGGGAGATATAACCCCCAGGATATATTCATCTAGTAAAATACAGAACCAAATGAACAGGGATCCAAGAGTAGGAACTGGAATGTAAGTTCCAGAACCTGTTTTAATTTATATAAGTTGATGTCAGTTCTTTTATAATCATGTATGCTAAAAGAGCAAAACCATGTTTGAAACCTGGTTAAGTTAAATTGCATGGAAAATGTGGAGTTGGGCAAGTGAGGACTATTGAATTTAAAAGAGAAGTGAAATTTATTGAATTATCAAAAAATTATTCATTATTTATTATATTCCTGACACTGGCAGTGTGGCCTGAGCTAAAGCTAGGATATATTTGTAATTACTTCAAGTTTTCTTCCTTGCCTCAATTCTCCCTTTACTGATCTCCTTCCTCTCACATGGCTTGCTTCAAGACTTTTTATTTTGATGTGTTTATCCAGAATTTTCTGAGTAATTATTGGTAGGAAATCACAGAGAATTACCTTATAAGGTTATTTGCAATTTAAAACAATTTTATAAGACCAGTTGGATAGATAGAAAGGACACTAACTTTTTTTTTGTTGTTGTTGTTGTTTTTTAGAGCTTCCATTTTACTTTATTTTACTTTACAGTACTCTATTGGTTATAATAAGACTTTTTTTTAAATTTCTGCTTTACCATTTAATATGCTTCTGCTTTTATGATAAGTCATTTATCTTCTCTAATCCCAAATGTCTCCATCTATAAACTGGAGATAAATACCTTCTGGTTTGGTGTGAAATGTGAAGATTAAATGAGATAATGTATGTATCAAACACAATGCACAGCACCAAGTAAGGCCTCCATAAATAACCCTAACTGCTGTGCTCTGCTATTTAAATCACCCAGAGCAGAGCTTAGAATATATTAAAATCACTGTAATTCTTATTTCACTTCTCTTCCCTTTAATATTCAAGACCTGAATCTAGGGGTAGAATTTCTGTCCCTGTAACTGAGAGAAGTAGATGCAAATTTGACTCAAAGGAAAGAGGAAGAAAAGTGGAAGGAACTTTCTGAGACTCTTCAAATCAAGCCAGCTGTGACCTTAAATCCACTTTGAGTTAAGCTCTGTTCTGCTAGTGGAAGATTTCAAAAGGCAGTTTTTCTTTCCTTTACTAACTTAAAATGTGTCTGGACAGAGAACAAACAAGCAACCTCTTGACATGCCTTGTTATTTAAAACTCATCTACCCAGATCTTCAAATTTGACTGCTAACAATATAGCTATGATATTTGGGGAAACTGTAGCTTCTTTTCTTTATCCGCAGCTGATTTGTTTTTTTCTCAACAACTATTCGTTTTTATAGTTGGAGGGTGGCAGGATGGGGGAAGGGCTATTTTAGTCATTTCTTATTTCAAATATCATCTGTTCCTACAATTTATACATACAATGCCTACATATTTTGCTCAACACACCTAGGAAAGAATGCTTAGGCTTTCAGATTTTAGTTCTTCCTTACAGGGGCAAATTTTCTCCAAGATGGTGGCTGAGCATATGGGAGAAAAACTAAAACTTATATGATGTCATGTAGGACAGGAAGACTTATAGAACCTTGTGGGATAATGTATCTGTTTTTTTCCAGTCTCAGCACAGAGTCTTTTTCCAGGTTGTGGCTTGCTCATCTGGTATCCCTGACTGGAAGGTGTAGCTGACGTAGCTCCTTCCTCTCTTCCTTTCAGGGCCTCACTCATTCAGCTTTAGCTGAGCTCCTCTTGGTCTAAACCACTTTTAGATCTGACTGTCTCCCCTTCAACTAGGTACCAGGAGTCTGAAATACAGTTCTCATCAAAGCCATTTTCTCTTACTCCTGGGACCTCCTCTATAAGGTTCCCTAACCGGATCTTCAGTTATTTGTGGGTCCTGTCAATTCCCCATTGGTTTCAGAGGGCTCGTGATCTTGGAATCTCACTGCCTCTTAGTGACTATCCTTTTAATGACTATGCCTTTTAGTGACTATCCCGAGCCATTGGTTTACTTTTTACAACTGTGGCTCTCAGGCTTTCTCTTATAATTCCAAAAGAAGGGTGGATATTCACCCATATCACTACCACTTGTCGCATTAAGTCTCCTTTCCTGAGATGAATACTGAAGAGGGTAGATTGAAGAAGAGGCTGAAGGGGCTTCTTNCTATGCCTTTTAGTGACTATCCCGAGCCATTGGTTTACTTTTTACAACTGTGGCTCTCAGGCTTTCTCTTATAATTCCAAAAGAAGGGTGGATATTCACCCATATCACTACCACTTGTCGCATTAAGTCTCCTTTCCTGAGATGAATACTGAAGAGGGTAGATTGAAGAAGAGGCTGAAGGGGCTTCTTTACTGAAGCTAAATGATGATGAGTATTTCCTCCACATTACAGGGAGGATTCTATACCTTGTCATGTTTTTAGCCTTTGACTTGTTAAATGATAGCTAAAAGAGTGAAGCAATTTCTCTTTAAGAAGCTTGGCTTTTCTGCCTATTGGTATGCCAAAGAGGTGAAGTATTGATGGTTTACTTGTTGAGAACAATTTGATTCATTTAGGGGGAAAGTTGCAGTGTAACCATGATAAAAGGGGAAGTTAACATGCACTTAACATATTTACAAAAAATGATCTCCATTACCTATTATGTCTCTGGTTTGAAAACTTCAGTGGCTTCAATGCACAAATTAATTTTGAAAATGAACCAATCACATTGGTCTGTTAATGAATTTTCACCTTTAGTGCATAATCTAATGGAGTACAAGGATTGTGATGAAAAATATATCAGCACAGTTTTTGCTTTGTAACAGGCCCTTGTTAAATAATTTGTTGACATGTAATTCATGATAACCTTTACTCAAATCTATATTGGTCATGGCCTACGATAATATCCAAAGAGGAAACAGTCAGAACATAATAGCTGCATTGATGTAACATTTTCAGAGGCTTTCAAACTCCATTTGATATTCATTTCTGTGTCTTTGTCCTTTTTTTCTCACCTACCCCAACTTTTGTTTGGTGGAAGGAAACATGCTTTTGGCATGAAAGCCGATGCCTATTCATTTCCTTTTCACTTTAGCCATTAAACTTTTCAGTTTCTGAGTCTTGTCCTTAGTCTTTTGTTTCTACAGCTGGCTTCAAGTCTGAAGGCAAATGTTTGTGCAACTCAGCTGTATAGCCGATAACTGGGTATCTGCATTGTATGGGCAAGCCCTACCCACTATTAACTGCGACTGTACAGAGATCATCTGTGCTATATTTCAGATTCAAAATGCCCCAGAGTAGAAGCGAGCACATTTGTAACAGTAAAGTTAGAAAAACCAAAGGAAACATTCTACCACTTGTGAGCCTAAAGAGTTTCTGCTAACTGTATACTTCTCTTGGTATTTCAAACAAATATATTTCCTAAATCCTACATCTCATTTTAGACTGGGTTCATATGCATCAAGTATTCTATATAAAATGAGATTAAAATATATTTTTTTTTCAGAATTATCAAAATAATTAAACCAGTGTATGGTTACCTTGACTGTCTGAATATTTTCTTTTAATAAATCTAACCTTAAAGAATTTAGGAATGACTAATTTAGTCATGTTCATTCAACAAATATTTAGTGAATGCCTAGTATGTGATGAGTGCCCCTCTAGCAAGAGAGGATGTGAATAAAAAGTGAATAAAAGACAGCAATATTTGCCTGTAAGGAGCTTATAGTGGATGCAAAAACAGGAAAAATGTTTGCCATATGAAATCAAATAATTAAATATTTACTGAGTAGTTACTATATCCCAGTGTTTGTAAAGTGCCATGATACTTAAAAGTTGGTACACCCTTGGTCTTTTTCCTTAAAACTCAAGGTCTGTCTTAACTAAACTTAAGCTAAAGGTGAAACAATTAGAAACCAATACAGTTGCAACATTTGTAACAAATATAAAAGGAAAAGAATAGCATGATCACTAGAATTTTTAATAATAATAGTTTAACTTATTATACTTTATTATAACTGCACATCACTAGGCAATTTTCATTAATAAATACTCAAAGTTTGGGGGACATATATGATTATCTCCATTTGTTGGAAGAGTATGACACAAGGAGAGGTAAAATGACTTGCCTGTGTTTTATGACTGATACGCAGTACCAGATAGCATCAAGGTATTGGACCCGTATTTAGACAGGGGGAGGGGAGTGGCTGCCACGAGAGCAGTGACTAAGGCAACAGAGCTGAAAAGATGCAGGGTATGAAAGGAGGCTCAAGATCTCACGTTTTTCATGTCTCAGATTTCATGCAGATAAAACCAAGATCATTCTTAAAGTGTCCTCTAACATCAAACTATATCATTGCATTCCCATTATATACTCTTCAAGTTTTATGGAATAGATTTTTCTGCTCAACCAAAGCATAACTATTTTTGGTGAGGAGTTTTCTATTTCTGCAACTCTGATCTCTCTTTGAAGCTTAAATGCTGTCTCTCTTACAGTTTGAAGAACAGCCTCACCTGAAGTTTTTATTTTACTTTCAGCCTATCATGTGTAAAATGAATTTGTTATCTTTCTTTCCAAATAAATTTTCTTTAGAAGTATTTTTATAGACATTATTATTTTCCCAGTTGCTAAAGATGAAAACTAAGCCATCTTTGCTGTTTCACTCTTTTTATTCTCCCCTTTCTCAGAACGGCCAGTCATCAGTATATTCTACAATTGCTAATTTCTTTCCCATGCCACTGTTTTCAGGCTAAGATAGAATTTTGTTGCTTCATTTTTGGATGATTTTAATAACTCTGTAGTTAATGTTTTCCATTCTTTTCAGTTCACTATGCAAATTCAAACAGCAGAGTCAGTGCATGTATATGTATGTATGTGTAATTATTGTCAACCAGACAAGATATAGAATAAAGAAAGACTGCTAATATGTAAGTGGCATTTTTGTTGTCATTTTTAAATTTTTCATAAGAACAGGTATCTTGTGTCTTGTTTACTACTTTATCCCTATCACCTAAAATAGTACTCCCATGGACAGACTCTAAAATAACTCTTCTGCCTTATGGTATTTTGAGCTGTTCAGATTTGATTGTAGATAGGACCTGTGGCCTGCTTCTAACCAATATAACATGGAAAGTTGGTAGAATGTCATTTCTACAGTTACCTTATGAAAGATTGTAACTTCCACTAGCAGACTTTGACAATTGACTCTTGCGCTTGCTGGCTTTTGTGAAGAAGGCTACCACATTGATAGATCCTCATGACAAGGACGTAAGGGTGATCTCTGGCTGACAGTCAACAAGTCACCAAGGCCTTTATCTGATAGCTTATAAGTTCTGAATCTTGCTGATAGCCACATAAGCTTGGAAGCAGTAGATCCTTTACCAGTCAAGCGTCAGATGAGAACCCCAGCACTGATCAATGCCTTGTGAGAAACACTTAAGGAGAGGACCCAGCTAAGCCATGCTGGTATTCATGATCTGCAGAAATTGAAATAAATGTGCAGAGTTTAAGGCTGATAAGTTTGTAGTAATCTGTTATGAAGCAATAAATAATGCAATGCTTTGCAGTTATTTGATAGCTAATAACTATTTGTCAATTGAATACATGAATGAAATAACCTCTGTGTATTTAACTCATTTAAGGCCTGTGTTCTTTATTGACTGTCTATCTGGATGATCTGCCCATTGATGAAAGTGAGCTGTTGAAGTCTGCTGTTGTTATTATGTCACTGTCAATTTCTCCTTTAATGGTTGTTAACATTTGCCTTATATATTGAGGTGATTTTATGTTGGGTGTTTATATATTTACAATTGTTACACCTTCTTGGATTGAACCTTTCATCATCATGTAGTGTCTGTCTTTGTCTTTTATCAGAGTCTTGAAAGTCTATTTGTCTGATATGAATTTCACTATACCAGATTTCTTTCAATTTCAGTTTACATGGGCTACATTTTTCCATCCCCGCTCTTTAAGTCTGTACGTGTCCCTAGATCTGAAGTGGGTCTCTTCTTCAGTTCAGTTTAGTCACTCAGTCACGTCCAACTCTTTGTGACCCCATGAACCATAGCACGCCAGGCCTCCCTGTCCAACAGCCAGAGTCCACCCAAACCCATGTCCGTTGAGTCGGGGATGCCATCCAACCATCTCATCCTCTGTCATCCCCTTCTCCTCCTGCCCTCAATCTTTCTAATAGGTAAAGGAGTACATCAAGGCTATATATTGTCACCCTGCTTATTTAACTTATATGCAGAGTATATCATGCTAAATGCCAGGCTGGATAAAACACAGGCTGGAATCAAGATTGCCGGGAGAATTATCAATAACCTCAGATATGCAGAAGATACTACCCTTATGACAGAAAATGAAGAACTAGAGAGCCTCTTGATGAACGTGAAAGAAGATAGTGAAAAATGTTGGCTTAGAACTCAACATTCAGAAAACTAAGATCATGACATCCAGTCACATCCCTTCATGGCAAATAGATGGGAAAACAATGGAAATAGTGAGAGTTTATTTTCTTGGGCTCCAAAATCACTGCAGAAGGTTACTGCAGCCATTAAATTAAAAGATGCTTGCTCCTTGAAAGAAAAACTATGATCAACCTAGACAGCATATTAAAAAGCAGAGGCATTACTTTGCCAACAAAGGTCTGTCTAATCAAAGCTATGGTTTTTCCAGGAGTCATATGTGGATATGAGAGTTGGTCTATAAAGAAAGCTGAGCGCTGAAGAATTGATGCTTTTGAACTGTGGTGTTGGAGAAGACTCTTGGACTGCAAGGAGATAAACCAGTCCATCCTAAAGGAAATCAGTCCTGAATATTCATTGGATGGACTGATGCTGAAGCTGAAGCTCTAATACTTCGGCCACCAGATGCAAAGAACTGACTCCTTAAAAAAGACCTAGATGCTTGGAAAAATTGAAAGCAGGAGAAGGGGACAACAGAGAATGAGATGGTTGAACAGCATCACTGACTTGATGGACTTGAATTTGAACAATTTCTTAGAGTTCTCCTGTGGGAGAACATCTGCAATATGATTATTATTTTCCAGTTTTTGGATGCAAAATATAATTTTTGGTAGGTTCCAGTCTTCTTTTCTTGATGGTTGTTCAGCATTCAGTTGTGATGTTGTTGTTTTTTTTCTTTTTGAGAGGAGGTGAGCCAAGGTCCTTCTACTCTGCCATTTTATCCTGTTTCCTCCCTGTTCCTTTACAAATGAATATTCTCTACAAAAATTTCTATATATATACTGAAGAACAAAAAAAAAACCCACCTCTTAACAGTTATGAAATAAACTAGATTAATTTTAAAACTGAGACATTCAATTTCAGGGCATTTTATTAAGTTTGTGTAATTTTGATGTGATGAGAGGGTAGTTTCAGGTATTACTTTTGAGTTTTGGTTGTTCTTTGATGGCTAACATCTCTGCTGTTACTGAACATGTTTAATTAAATGTGTGATCTATACTTTCACACACTAGTTAATTAAATCCATGTCTGTAGACATAAGGTGAATTCTCCTTTTATTTTCTCTAAAACTTTGCAGTTCCAAAGGTTTTTTATGCTATAATTCTTAGGGATACTTAATTAAATTTGTACTGTTTTAAAATATCCTCATTCAGTTAAGTTCAGTTCAGTCATTCAGTCGTGTCTGACTCTTTGCAACCCCATGAATCGCAGCACGCCAGGCCTCCCTGTCCATCATCAACTCCCAGAGTTCGCTCAGATTCACGTCCATCGAGTCAGTGATGCCATCCAGCCATCTCATCCTCTGTCATCCCCTTCTCCTCCTGCCCCTAATCCCTCCCAGCATCAAAGCCTTTGCCAATGAGTCAACTCTTCACATTAGGTGGTCAAAGTACTGGAGTTTCAGCTTTAGCATCATTCTTTCCAAAGAAATCCCAGGGCTGATCTTCAGAATGGACTGGTCGGATCTCCTTGAAGTCCAAGGGACTCTCAAGAGTCTTCTCCAACACCACAGTTCAAAAGCATCCATTCTTCAGTGCTCTGCCTTCTTCACAGTCCAACTCTCACATCCATATATGTATCCTCATTACCAACAGCATATTATAGCCTACTGCAAGACACGCACACAGAAAATAAAATTATAAGTTGAAATGTGGCCAATATACATTAAAAGTTAAGTTCTATAGAAGTTACCTCACTTGACAAAGTCTAATGTCAGAATATATACCTTAATATTTCATATCTTTATAAAATATTCAAAAATTACAGTTCTCTCCTCTTAGGGAGAAGAAAAAGTTTCAACAAACTAACATCTACAAAATAAAATGATATATGAAGGTGAAGGTGAAGTTGCTCAGTCATGTCCGACTCTTTGGGACCCCGTGAACTGTAACCTACTAGGCTTCTCCGTCCATGGGATTCTCCAGGCAAGAATACTGGAGTGGACTGCCATTTCCTTCTCCAGGGGATCTTCCCAACCCAGGGATCAAACCTGGGTCTCCCACATTGGAGGCAGACACTTTAACCTCTGAGCCACCAGGGAAGCCCAGTGATATATGAGGGGTACATATCTCTTAGTATAAGTATTAAAGGAAAATATCAAGAAGCAATATATTTATTACCAGACTGGAAGTGCTAGTTACTGTTTTTATCAGCTATTTCTGAAAATTTTTCATAGCTTTAAATGTTTGCTGTTGTGACACTCAGGTAATTCTTTGTTGTTTCTTCCAATCCAATTCATTTTCACTCGGTCTTCCCCTACCAGAACCCTTGTCTTTTCATTCTACTATTCTTGTGACTATGTATAGAACTAATTGCATCAGATAGAAAATAATTTTGAATCAATGAAATATGCCTCAAACTAAAAAAAAATAATAATAATAAAAGTAGATGAGAGTCTATTTAGCAGCATTCCTTGCTAAAAAGAAATTCTTAGTGAAAACTCTAATTTCAAAACTTAATCTAGAAGGAAATAGTAAATTGGACAATAAGTCATATTTAACTGAGAATACAAATGGATAATTAAGCTTATATGTGGGAATTCTCTGGTGGTCCAGTGATAAAGTCAGCATTTTCACTGCTGTGAGCCTAGATTTGATCTCACAAGCTGCTTGGCACAGTAAAAAAAAAAAAAAAAGTCTTTGTGTCTGTAACCACAATCCACAATTAAAGGAAAGCAAATACAAATTACAAGTTGAAATTTCAGTGCATGTAGCTGTCAGTGCTCTTTTTATCTTTTTGTTTCAAATGAAGTGGAAGTGAAACTTGACTGAGGATTGACTAGTAAACAAATTGGCCTCGTGTAGCACTTTGTGGCTTCACAGATGGCTCAGTGGGTAAAGAATCCACTTGTAATGCAGATGTGGGTTCAGTCCCTGGGTTGGGAGATCCCTTGGAGGAGGAAATGGCAATCCACTCTAGTATTTTTGCCTGGTAAATCCCATGGACAGAAGAGCCTGGTGGGCTACAGTCACTGGGGTCACAAAGAGTCAGACATGATTGAGCAACTAAGCATGTTATGTTCCAAGGACATTATCTTTGGATGATTATAGACAAATGGGTGGATTTTCAAAAAGAACAGGATATTTAGAAAGTGGGACAAGTAGAGAAGAGTAGAAAATAAGAACCCAGGTCTTCTGTAAGTCTTAGTCTCTGGTATCTTTTTAATTTTTTAAACAGCTTTTTTGAGGTATATTTGATATAAAAAGCTACAGGTAGTTAATATGTACAGTTTGATGAATTTACATATTTTCGAACACCCATGATATCATCATAATGATCAAGGAATAGATCAAACACCACCCAATGTTTCTTTTTGACACTTTGTTTTCTTTTTTTTTCTGTTTTTGTTTGTTTATTTTTTGTGTTAACAACTCTTAACATGAGATCTATTCTCTTAAGAGATTTGACATGTAAACACAATAGTATTATAGTGTACAGTCATATTTGTTTCTTTTGATAGGAAGTCTTTTGGTGACCTAAATTAACCTGATGAGAGAATAATATTAATGTAAATACCTGTGTTAGCACGTAAGTCTCTGATTGCTTTCGTTGTTCAGTCGCCCAGCTGTGTCTGACTCTCTGAGACCCCATGGACTGCAACACACCTCCTTGTTCCTCATCATCTCCTGTAGTTTGCCCAAGTTCTTGTTCATTCCATTGGTGATGCCATCCAGCCATCACATCCTTAAACACCCTCTTTTCCTTCTGCCCTCGATCTTTCCCAGCATCAGGGACTTTTCCAATGAGTCGTCTGTTCATATCAGATGACCAAAATACTAGAGCTTCAGCTTCAGCATCAGTCCTTTCAGTGAATAATCAGAGTTGATTTCCTTTAAGATTGCTTGGTTTGATCTCCTTGCTGTCCAAGGGAGTTTCAGGAGTCATCCCAGCACTACAGTTCAAAGCCATTGATTCTTTGGTGTTCTGCCTTCTTTATGGTCCAGCTCTCACAACCATACATGACCACTGGGAAGACCATGGCCTTGACTATATGGACCTTTGTCGACAGAGTAACGTCTCTGCTTTTCAATACACTGTCTAGGTTTGTCTTCACATTCCTGCCAAGAAGCAATCATCTGATTTCATTGAGTCACAGTTTACAGTGGCTTCGGAGTCCAAGAAGAGGAAATCTATCACTACTTCCACCTTTTCTGCTTTTATTTGCCATGCAGTAATGGAACTGGATTCATGGGGTCACAAAGAGTCGGACACGACTGAGAGACTGAACTGAACTGAATGGAACTGGATGCCATGATCTTAGTTTTTTTTGTTTTTGTTTTTTGTTTTTTTTTAATAGTCTTAGGCCAGCTCTTTCACTTTCCTCTTCACCTCATCGAGTCTCTTTAGATCCTCTTTGCTTTCTGCCGTTAGGGTGGTATCATCCATGTATCTGAGGTTGTTGATGTTTCTCCAGCCTGTCTTGATTCTGGCTTATAACTCATCCAGCCTGGCATTTCTTATGTACTCAGCATTTAGGTTAAACAAACAGGGTGACAGCAGACAACACTGTCATACTCCTTTCTCAATCTTGAACCAATCAGTTGTTATATATAGGGTTTTAACTGTTGCTTCTTGACCCGCATACAGGTTTCTCGGGAGACAGATAAGATGGTCTGATATTCCTGTCTCTTTAAGAGCTTTCCACAGTTTATCATGATCCCCACAGTTTATCATGATCCACACTATGTTAAAGGTTTTAACATAGTTGATGAAACAGAGATAGAGATGTGTATAAGAGACAAGTGTATGGTTACCTTGACTGTCTGAATATTTTCTTTTAATAAATCTAACCTTAAAGAATTTAGGAATGACTAATTTAGTCATGTTCATTCAACAAATATTTAGTGAATGCCTAGTATGTGATGAGTGCCCCTCTAGCAAGAGAGGATGTGAATAAAAAGTGAATAAAAGACAGCAATATTTGCCTGTAAGGAGCTTATAGTGGATGCAAAAACAGGAAAAATGTTTGCCATATGAAATCAAATAATTAAATATTTACTGAGTAGTTACTATATCCCAGTGTTTGTAAAGTGCCATGATACTTAAAAGTTGGTACACTCTTGGTCTTTTTCCTTAAAACTCAAGGTCTGTCTTAACTAAACTTAAGCTAAAGGTGAAACAATTAGAAACCAATACAGTTGCAATATTTGTAACAAATATAAAAGGAAAAGAATAGCATGATCACCAGAATTTTTAATAATAATAGTTTAACTTATTATACTTTATTATAACTGCACATCACTAGGCAATTTTCATTAATAAATACTCAAAGTTTGGGGGACATATATGATTATCTCCATTTGTTGGAAGAGTATGACACAAGGAGAGGTAAAATGACTTGCCTGTGTTTTATGACTGATACGCAGTACCAGATAGCATCAAGGTATTGGACCCGTATTTAGACAGGGGGAGGGGAGTGGCTGCCACGAGAGCAGTGACTAAGGCAACAGAGCTGAAAAGATGCAGGGTATGAAAGGAGGCTCAAGATCTCACGTTTTTCATGTCTCAGATTTCATGCAGATAAAACCAAGATCATTCTTAAAGCGTCTTCTAACATCAAACTATATCATTGCATTCCCATTATATACTCTTCAAGTTTTATGGAATAGATTTTTCTGCTCAACCAAAGCATAACTATTTTTGGTGAGGAGTTTTCTATTTCTGCAACTCTGATCTCTCTTTGAAGCTTAAATGCTGTCTCTCTTACAGTTTGAAGAACAGCCTCACCTGAAGTTTTTATTTTACTTTCAGCCTATCATGTGTAAAATGAATTTGTTATCTTTCTTTCCAAATAAATTTTCTTTAGAAGTATTTTTATAGACATTATTATTTTCCCAGTTGCTAAAGATGAAAACTAAGCCATCTTTGCTGTTTCACTCTTTTTATTCTCCCCTTTCTCAGAACGGCCAGTCATCAGTATATTCTACAATTGCTAATTTCTTTCCCATGCCACTGTTTTCAGGCTAAGATAGAATTTTGTTGCTTCATTTTTGGATGATTTTAATAACTCTGTAGTTAATGTTTTCCATTCTTTTCAGTTCACTATGCAAATTCAAACAGCAGAGTCAGTGCATGTATATGTATGTATGTGTAATTATTGTCAACCAGACAAGATATAGAATAAAGAAAGACTGCTAATATGTAAGTGGCATTTTTGTTGTCATTTTTAAATTTTTCATAAGAACAGGTATCTTGTGTCTTGTTTACTACTTTATCCCTATCACCTAAAATAGTACTCCCATGGACAGACTCTAAAATAACTCTTCTGCCTTATGGTATTTTGAGCTGTTCAGATTTGATTGTAGATAGGACCTGTGGCCTGCTTCTAACCAATATAACATGGAAAGTTGGTAGAATGTCATTTCTACAATTACCTTATGAAAGATTGTAACTTCTACTAGCAGACTTTGACAATTGACTCTTGCGCTTGCTGGCTTTTGTGAAGAAGGCTACCACATTGATAGATCCTCATGACAAGGACGTAAGGGTGATCTCTGGCTGACAGTCAACAAGTCACCAAGGCCTTTATCTGATAGCTTATAAGTTCTGAATCTTGCTGATAGCCACATAAGCTTGGAAGCAGTAGATCCTTTACCAGTCAAGCGTCAGATGAGAACCCCAGCACTGATCAATGCCTTGTGAGAAACACTTAAGGAGAGGACCCAGCTAAGCCATGCTGGTATTCATGATCTGCAGAAATTGAAATAAATGTGCAGAGTTTAAGGCTGATAAGTTTGTAGTAATCTGTTATGAAGCAATAAATAATGCAATGCTTTGCAGTTATTTGATAGCTAATAACTATTTGTCAATTGAATACATGAATGAAATAACCTCTGTGTATTTAACTCATTTAAGGCCTGTGTTCTTTATTGACTGTCTATCTGGATGATCTGCCCATTGATGAAAGTGAGCTGTTGAAGTCTGCTGTTGTTATTATGTCACTGTCAATTTCTCCTTTAATGGTTGTTAACATTTGCCTTATATATTGAGGTGATTTTATGTTGGGTGTTTATATATTTACAATTGTTACACCTTCTTGGATTGAACCTTTCATCATCATGTAGTGTCTGTCTTTGTCTTTTATCAGAGTCTTGAAAGTCTATTTGTCTGATATGAATTTCACTATACCAGATTTCTTTCAATTTCAGTTTACATGGGCTACATTTTTCCATCCCCGCTCTTTAAGTCTGTACATGTCCCTAGATCTGAAGTGGGTCTCTTCTTCAGTTCAGTTTAGTCACTCAGTCACGTCCAACTCTTTGTGACCCCATGAACCATAGCACGCCAGGCCTCCCTGTCCAACAGCCAGAGTCCACCCAAACCCATGTCCGTTGAGTCGGGGATGCCATCCAACCATCTCATCCTCTGTCATCCCCTTCTCCTCCTGCCCTCAATCTTTCCCAGCATCAGGATCTTTTCAAATGAGTCAGTTCTTCGTATCAGGTGGGCAAAGTATTGGAGTTTCAGCTTTAACATCAGTTCTTCCAATGAACACCCAGGACTAATCTACTTTAGGATGGATTGGTTGGCTCTCCTTGCAGTCCAAGGGACTCTCAAGAGTCTTCTTCAACACCAAAAGCATCAATTCTTCAGCCTCTTGTAGACAGCATATATACAGGCCTTGGTTTTGTATCTGTTCAGCCAGTCTATAACTTTTGGTTGGAGTGTTTAATTTGTTTATATTCCAAGTAATTATCAATATTTAAGTTCCTAATGCTATCTTGTCAATTGTTTTAGACTTGTTTTTGTAAATATTTTTTCTTCCCTTTGTCTTTTAATCTCTTTTCTTGTGATCTGATGAGTAATCTTCATGCTGTGTTTGGATTCCTTTTTCTTTTCTGTGCATGTTATCTATTGTAGATTTTTAGTGTGTGGTTACCACGAAGCTTTGATACAGCAGTCCATGTACATACATACCTACATACATGGATATACATACACATATATATACAAGATTGTTTTAAGTTGCTGGTCTTTTAATTTCAAATTTATTTGTAATATCTTATATTTGTGCTCTCCTCATAATTGCTGGTTTTGATAGCAAAGTTGTGTGTAGATGATATCCTACCTTTACTGTATTTTTGCCCTTACCCATTAACTTTCCCATTCATAATTCTCTTGTTTCTAATTGTCACCTTTCTTTTTTTCCCTAGCAAAGTTCCTTAAGCATTTGTTGTGAAGCTCATTTGGTGGTGTTGAATTATCTTAGCTTTTGCTTGATTATGAATATTTTCTTCATTGAATGTGAATGAGAGTCTTACTGGGTAGAGTATTTTGTCTTAAAGCTTTTTCTTTCATCACTTTAAATATATTGTGCCATTCCCTTCTGGAATGAAGAGTTTCTGCTGAAAAATCAGCTGATAAACTTACAGGAATTTCACTGTATGAAATTTGTTCCTTTTAATAGTTTCTCTATTCTTTAATTTTTATCAGTTTGACATATGTCTTGGTGCGTTCCTCGTTTGACTTTTACAGGATGAGATTCTCTGTGCTTCCTGGACTTGGATGACTCTTTCCCACGTTAGGGGAGTTTTCAGCTATTATCTTTTCAAATATCTTCTCAGGCTCTTTCTCTCTACTTCTTGGACATCAGTAATGAGAACGTTGATGCATTTAATGTTGTCTCAGAGGTCTCTTAAGCTGTCTTCATTTCTTTTCATACTTCTTTTACAACTTTGTTTTATGGCAGTGATTTCAACCATTCTGTCTTCCAGCTCACTTACTCATTCTTCTGCCTCATTTATTCTGCTGTTGATTTGTTCTAGTGTACTTTTCATTGCAGTTTCTGTATTATTCATCTTAAATTTTTGTTCTTTAGTTCTTCTAGGTCTTTCTTAAATAGTTCTTGCATGATTTCAGTCTGTGCCTCCATTCTTTACCTGAGATCTTGGATTACCTTTACTGTCAGTAGTCCAGATTCTTTTTGAGTTTGGCTTCCTATCTCCATCTCATTTAGTTGTTTTTCTGGGGTTTTATCTTGTCCCTCCTTCTGGAACATATTCCTCTGCTCTCACCTTTTATTTTTCTGTGATTATTGTCTCCACTGCACAGGCTGCAGGCTTTTATTTCCACTTGCTTCTGCTATCTGCCGTCTGGTGCATGAAGCTCATCTCAGAGGTTTGTGCAGCCTCTGCTAGTGGGAGAGGCTGCTTCCTGCCCACTGGTGGCTGCAGCTGAATCTTGTTTCTCTGGCAGGCAGGGCTCTGTCAAGGGATGTGTTGAGATGTGGCTATAGGCTAGGATAGAGTTGGGTTCCTAAGTTTTTGGATGTTTGACCTGAAATATCCCAGCATGGGAGCCTACAGCTGTTAAGTAGATCAAGGTCTTGGATGAGGTCAGGTCAAAATAAAGGCCTTCTGGGGAGTGCACACCAATGAGTACTTCCCAGTAGGTCTGCCACCAATGTATGACTGCACAGTCAGCCATAGCTGCCCCTGCCTCCCCAGGAGATCCTCTAAACCAGCAGGTAGGTCAGTCCCAATCACGAGCAAAGTCATGCTCAAAATTCTCCAAGCCAACCTTCAATAGAACATGAACCAAGAACTTCCAGATGTTCAAGATGGATTTAGAAAAGGCAAAGGAACGAGAGATCAAACTGCCAACATTTGTTGGGCCATAGAAAGAGCAGGGGAATTCCAGAAAAAACATCTATTTCTGCTTTATTGACTATGCCAAAGGCTTTGACTGTATGGATCACAACAAATGTGGAACATTCTTAAAGAGATGGGAATACCAGACCACCTTACCTGCCTCCTGAGAAATCTGTATACAGGTCAAGAAGCAACAGTTAGAACCAGACATGGAACAATGGACTGGTTCAAAATAGGTAAAGGAGTACATCAAGGCTATATATTGTCACCCTGCTTATTTAACTTATATGCAGAGTATATCATGCTAAATGCCAGGCTGGATAAAACACAGGCTGGAATCAAGATTGCCGGGAGAATTATCAATAACCTCAGATATGCAGAAGATACTACCCTTATGACAGAAAATGAAGAACTAGAGAGCCTCTTGATGAACGTGAAAGAAGATAGTGAAAAATGTTGGCTTAGAACTCAACATTCAGAAAACTAAGATCATGACATCCAGTCACATCCCTTCATGGCAAATAGATGGGAAAACAATGGAAATAGTGAGAGTTTATTTTCTTGGGCTCCAACAGCACTGCAGAAGGTTACTGCAGCCATTAAATTAAAAGATGCTTGCTCCTTGAAAGAAAAACTATGATCAACCTAGACAGCATATTAAAAAGCAGAGGCATTACTTTGCCAACAAAGGTCTGTCTAATCAAAGCTATGGTTTTTCCAGGAGTCATATGTGGATATGAGAGTTGGTCTATAAAGAAAGCTGAGCACTGAAGAATTGATGCTTTTGAACTGTGGTGTTGGAGAAGACTCTTGGACTGCAAGGAGATAAACCAGTCCATCCTAAAGGAAATCAGTCCTGAATATTCATTGGATGGACTGATGCTGAAGCTGAAGCTCTAATACTTCGGCCACCAGATGCAAAGAACTGACTCCTTAAAAAAGACCTAGATGCTTGGAAAAATTGAAAGCAGGAGAAGGGGACAACAGAGAATGAGATGGTTGAACAGCATCACTGACTTGATGGACTTGAATTTGAACAATTTCTTAGAGTTCTCCTGTGGGAGAACATCTGCAATATGATTATTATTTTCCAGTTTTTGGATGCAAAATATAATTTTTGGTAGGTTCCAGTCTTCTTTTCTTGATGGTTGTTCAGCATTCAGTTGTGATGTTGTTGTTTTTTTTCTTTTTGAGAGGAGGTGAGCCAAGGTCCTTCTACTCTGCCATTTTATCCTGTTTCCTCCCTGTTCCTTTACAAATGAATATTCTCTACAAAAATTTCTATATATATACTGAAGAACAAAAAAAAAACCCACCTCTTAACAGTTATGAAATAAACTAGATTAATTTTAAAACTGAGACATTCAATTTCAGGGCATTTTATTAAGTTTGTGTAATTTTGATGTGATGAGAGGGTAGTTTCAGGTATTACTTTTGAGTTTTGGTTGTTCTTTGATGGCTAACATCTCTGCTGTTACTGAACATGTTTAATTAAATGTGTGATCTATACTTTCACACACTAGTTAATTAAATCCATGTCTGTAGACATAAGGTGAATTCTCCTTTTATTTTCTCTAAAACTTTGCAGTTCCAAAGGTTTTTTATGCTATAATTCTTAGGGATACTTAATTAAATTTGTACTGTTTTAAAATATCCTCATTCAGTTAAGTTCAGTTCAGTCATTCAGTCGTGTCTGACTCTTTGCAACCCCATGAATCGCAGCACGCCAGGCCTCCCTGTCCATCATCAACTCCCAGAGTTCGCTCAGATTCACGTCCATCGAGTCAGTGATGCCATCCAGCCATCTCATCCTCTGTCATCCCCTTCTCCTCCTGCCCCTAATCCCTCCCAGCATCAAAGCCTTTGCCAATGAGTCAACTCTTCACATTAGGTGGTCAAAGTACTGGAGTTTCAGCTTTAGCATCATTCTTTCCAAAGAAATCCCAGGGCTGATCTTCAGAATGGACTGGTCGGATCTCCTTGAAGTCCAAGGGACTCTCAAGAGTCTTCTCCAACACCACAGTTCAAAAGCATCCATTCTTCAGTGCTCTGCCTTCTTCACAGTCCAACTCTCACATCCATATATGTATCCTCATTACCAACAGCATATTATAGCCTACTGCAAGACACGCACACAGAAAATAAAATTATAAGTTGAAATGTGGCCAATATACATTAAAAGTTAAGTTCTATAGAAGTTACCTCACTTGACAAAGTCTAATGTCAGAATATATACCTTAATATTTCATATCTTTATAAAATATTCAAAAATTACAGTTCTCTCCTCTTAGGGAGAAGAAAAAGTTTCAACAAACTAACATCTACAAAATAAAATGATATATGAAGGTGAAGGTGAAGTTGCTCAGTCATGTCCGACTCTTTGGGACCCCGTGAACTGTAACCTACTAGGCTTCTCCGTCCATGGGATTCTCCAGGCAAGAATACTGGAGTGGACTGCCATTTCCTTCTCCAGGGGATCTTCCCAACCCAGGGATCAAACCTGGGTCTCCCACATTGGAGGCAGACACTTTAACCTCTGAGCCACCAGGGAAGCCCAGTGATATATGAGGGGTACATATCTCTTAGTATAAGTATTAAAGGAAAATATCAAGAAGCAATATATTTATTACCAGACTGGAAGTGCTAGTTACTGTTTTTATCAGCTATTTCTGAAAATTTTTCATAGCTTTAAATGTTTGCTGTTGTGACACTCAGGTAATTCTTTGTTGTTTCTTCCAATCCAATTCATTTTCACTCGGTCTTCCCCTACCAGAACCCTTGTCTTTTCATTCTACTATTCTTGTGACTATGTATAGAACTAATTGCATCAGATAGAAAATAATTTTGAATCAATGAAATATGCCTCAAACTAAAAAAAAATAATAATAATAAAAGTAGATGAGAGTCTATTTAGCAGCATTCCTTGCTAAAAAGAAATTCTTAGTGAAAACTCTAATTTCAAAACTTAATCTAGAAGGAAATAGTAAATTGGACAATAAGTCATATTTAACTGAGAATACAAATGGATAATTAAGCTTATATGTGGGAATTCTCTGGTGGTCCAGTGATAAAGTCAGCATTTTCACTGCTGTGAGCCTAGATTTGATCTCACAAGCTGCTTGGCACAGTAAAAAAAAAAAAAAAAGTCTTTGTGTCTGTAACCACAATCCACAATTAAAGGAAAGCAAATACAAATTACAAGTTGAAATTTCAGTGCATGTAGCTGTCAGTGCTCTTTTTATCTTTTTGTTTCAAATGAAGTGGAAGTGAAACTTGACTGAGGATTGACTAGTAAACAAATTGGCCTCGTGTAGCACTTTGTGGCTTCACAGATGGCTCAGTGGGTAAAGAATCCACTTGTAATGCAGATGTGGGTTCAGTCCCTGGGTTGGGAGATCCCTTGGAGGAGGAAATGGCAATCCACTCTAGTATTTTTGCCTGGTAAATCCCATGGACAGAAGAGCCTGGTGGGCTACAGTCACTGGGGTCACAAAGAGTCAGACATGATTGAGCAACTAAGCATGTTATGTTCCAAGGACATTATCTTTGGATGATTATAGACAAATGGGTGGATTTTCAAAAAGAACAGGATATTTAGAAAGTGGGACAAGTAGAGAAGAGTAGAAAATAAGAACCCAGGTCTTCTGTAAGTCTTAGTCTCTGGTATCTTTTTAATTTTTTAAACAGCTTTTTTGAGGTATATTTGATATAAAAAGCTACAGGTAGTTAATATGTACAGTTTGATGAATTTACATATTTTCGAACACCCATGATATCATCATAATGATCAAGGAATAGATCAAACACCACCCAATGTTTCTTTTTGACACTTTGTTTTCTTTTTTTTTCTGTTTTTGTTTGTTTATTTTTTGTGTTAACAACTCTTAACATGAGATCTATTCTCTTAAGAGATTTGACATGTAAACACAATAGTATTATAGTGTACAGTCATATTTGTTTCTTTTGATAGGAAGTCTTTTGGTGACCTAAATTAACCTGATGAGAGAATAATATTAATGTAAATACCTGTGTTAGCACGTAAGTCTCTGATTGCTTTCGTTGTTCAGTCGCCCAGCTGTGTCTGACTCTCTGAGACCCCATGGACTGCAACACACCTCCTTGTTCCTCATCATCTCCTGTAGTTTGCCCAAGTTCTTGTTCATTCCATTGGTGATGCCATCCAGCCATCACATCCTTAAACACCCTCTTTTCCTTCTGCCCTCGATCTTTCCCAGCATCAGGGACTTTTCCAATGAGTCGTCTGTTCATATCAGATGACCAAAATACTAGAGCTTCAGCTTCAGCATCAGTCCTTTCAGTGAATAATCAGAGTTGATTTCCTTTAAGATTGCTTGGTTTGATCTCCTTGCTGTCCAAGGGAGTTTCAGGAGTCATCCCAGCACTACAGTTCAAAGCCATTGATTCTTTGGTGTTCTGCCTTCTTTATGGTCCAGCTCTCACAACCATACATGACCACTGGGAAGACCATGGCCTTGACTATATGGACCTTTGTCGACAGAGTAACGTCTCTGCTTTTCAATACACTGTCTAGGTTTGTCTTCACATTCCTGCCAAGAAGCAATCATCTGATTTCATTGAGTCACAGTTTACAGTGGCTTCGGAGTCCAAGAAGAGGAAATCTATCACTACTTCCACCTTTTCTGCTTTTATTTGCCATGCAGTAATGGAACTGGATTCATGGGGTCACAAAGAGTCGGACACGACTGAGAGACTGAACTGAACTGAATGGAACTGGATGCCATGATCTTAGTTTTTTTTGTTTTTGTTTTTTGTTTTTTTTTAATAGTCTTAGGCCAGCTCTTTCACTTTCCTCTTCACCTCATCGAGTCTCTTTAGATCCTCTTTGCTTTCTGCCGTTAGGGTGGTATCATCCATGTATCTGAGGTTGTTGATGTTTCTCCAGCCTGTCTTGATTCTGGCTTATAACTCATCCAGCCTGGCATTTCTTATGTACTCAGCATTTAGGTTAAACAAACAGGGTGACAGCAGACAACACTGTCATACTCCTTTCTCAATCTTGAACCAATCAGTTGTTATATATAGGGTTTTAACTGTTGCTTCTTGACCCGCATACAGGTTTCTCGGGAGACAGATAAGATGGTCTGATATTCCTGTCTCTTTAAGAGCTTTCCACAGTTTATCATGATCCCCACAGTTTATCATGATCCACACTATGTTAAAGGTTTTAACATAGTTGACGAAACAGAGATAGATGTTTTTTCTGAAATTCTCTTGCTTTCTCTGTAATACAGTAGATCCTGGCAATTTGATTTCTAGTTCCTCTTCCTTTTCTAAATCCAGCATGGATATCTGGAAGTTCTTGGTTCACATAATGCTGAAGCCTAGCATGTAAGATTTTAAGCATGACCTTACCAGCATTTGCATGCAAATGAATGCAATTGTCCAGTGGTTAGCACATTCTTGGTACTACCCTTCTTGGGAATTGGGATGAGGACTGACCTTTTCCAGTCCTGTGCCACTGCTGGTTCTTCCAGGTTTGCTGACATAATGAATGCAAAACCTTGATGGTGTCCTCTTTTAAGGATTTGAATAGTTCCTTTGGAATTTCATTGCATCCACTAATTTTATTAATAGCAGTTCTTCTTAAGGCCCACTTGACTTTGCACTCCAGAATGTCTGGCTGGGAGACTAACCAAACCATCTTAGTAATCAGGTTCATTAAGATATTTTAAAATATAGTTCTGTGTATTATTTCCATGTCTTCATGACTGCTTCAGTATCTACTAGGTCTATATCATTTTTATCCTTTATTGTGCCCATCTTTGGGTGGAATTCTGCCTTGATGTTTCCGGTTTTCCTGAAGAGATCTTTAGTCTTTCCCCTTTTGTTGTTTTCTTCTATTATTAAACACTGTTCCTTGAAGAGGACCTTCTAGTCTCTTCTAGCTATTTTTTGAAACCCTGTTTAATTGGAAGTACCTTTCCCTCTTTCCCTAGCTTTTCACTTCTTTTCATTCTTCAATATTTGTAAAGCCTCCTCAGATAACCACTTTGCCGACCTGCTTTTCTTTTTCTTTGGGATGGTTTTGTTTGCCTCCTCCTATACAATATTATAGACCTCTGTCCATAGTTCTTCAGGCACATCATTATCCATATCTAGTCCCTTGACTCCATTCATTACCTCTATTGAGAATTCATACAGGATTTGTTTTAAGTCATACCTCACTGGCCTAGTGTTTTTCTTAGTTTTCTTTAGTTTAAGCCTGAATTTTTCTATGAGAAGCTGAAGATCTGAGTTGTAGTCAGCCACAAGTCAGGATTTGTTTTTGCTGACTGTATACAGCTTCTCCATCTTTGACTACAAATAATGTAATCAATTTGATTTTGGTATTGACCATTTGGCGATGTCCATGTGTTAAGTTGTTCCTTGTGTTGTTGAGAAAGAGTATTTTCTATGACTAGCGCATTTTCTTGGCAGAATTCTGTTAGCCTTTTCCTGCTTCATTCTGTTCACCAAAGCCAAAGTTACCTGTTATTTCAGGTATTTCTTGATTTCCTACTTTTGCATTCCAATCTCCAATGATGAATAGATCATCTTTTTTTTAGGTGTTAGTTCTAGGAGGTCTATACCATTTCTGGACAGAAATGGTATGGACCTAACAGAAGCAGAAGATATTAAGAAGAGGTGGCAAGAATACACAGAAGAACTATACAAAAAAATATCTTCATGACCCAGATAACCATGATGGTGTGATCACTCACCTAGAGCCATACATCCTGGAAGGCAAAGTCAAACAGACCTTAGGAAGCATCACTACAAACAAAGCTAGTAGAGGTGATGGAATTCCAATTGAGCCACTTCAAATCCTAAAAGATAATGCTGTTAAAGTGCTGCACACAATATGCCAGCAAATTTGGAAAACTTAACAGAGGCCACAAGACTGGAAAAGGTAGTTTTCATTCCAATCCCAAAGAAAGGCAATGCAAAAGAATGCTTAAACTACCACACAACTGCACTCATCTCACATGCTAGCAACGTAACACTCAAAATTCTCCAAGCCAGGCTTAAACAGTATATGAACCATGCTCTTCCAGATGATCAATCTGGATTTAGAATAGTCAGCAGAACCAGAGATCAAATTGCCAACATCCATTGGATCATCGAAAAAGCAATAGAGTTCCAGAAAAGCATCTATTTCTGCTTTATTGAGTATGCCAAAGCCTTTGACTGTGTGGATCACAATAAACTGTGGAAAATTCTGAAAGAGATGGGAATACCAGACCACTTGACCTGCCTCTTGAGAAACCTATATGCAGGTCAGGAAGCAACAGTTAGAACTGGACATGGAACAACAGACTGGTTCCAAATAGGAAAAGGAGTACGTCAAGGCTGTATATTGTCACCCTGCTTATTTAACTTCTATGCAGAGTACATCATGAGAAACGCTGGACTGGAAGAAGCACAAGCTGGAATCAAGATTGCCAGGAGAAATATCAATAA